>VWZL01005073.1:299739-398163 GCA_013396915.1 Stercorarius parasiticus
AAAAAAAAAACCAAAAAAACAAAAAAAAAAAAAAAAAACCCAACCAAACAAAAAAACCCCCAAACACTCTGACTACGTGTGAATGTTTCTCAATTGTTTTTGCTTCTTTAAAACACCTGTATCTTGTTTGGCATGGCAAAATTCATTTAAGTCTGTCTTCATGTGAGTTTAGTTCCTTTATCTCTAGGTGAGACTGTTTTCTTTCTTTTTCGTATAGGGTTGATAAAAATGGGAAGTATTATACTGGTGTTTTGTGTGGTTTGGGTTGGAGTCGGACTTGTGAGGCGCCTCTGCTTCCAGGAAATGACATGGAGCTGACATTTGATGTGCATTTTGGAGTGGAAGACATAACAGAGGTAAAACACGCATAAGAATTTCCACTATAGTAGGAATTAAGTAGAATTCAACGCAAAAGAGTTTTTCATTCTTAGTTAATATGAAAACTAGTTTTAAGCTGTGGGTTTGGGTTTTTTTTTAGTATACTACCTGTTTATAACCTTGGATTCTTATCAGAAAAAAAACAGTTATCCCCTCCTTTGAACAAAATAAAATATTATAGAACAATACATTGTACACTTTTCAAAACAAAAGCATTGATTTTGCACTAACTGGATGTCAATACTTGTTAGTTGTGTTCCTAGGATTATTGTGTACTGATCAGCCTAGCATGGCTGCTTTGCAATCTTCTGTTTGATTTTACAGCTCTGATAAGTCACCTGTATCAAACTGCTTCTCATAAAGCAGGTCAAACAAACAAACGATAAAAACCCCTGTAGTCCTCATTACAGCCTTTTTGCATCTTGCAGACAGATCTGTGAGAGGGAAGTACGTACATACACTCTGTTAGGCAGGACAGTGAGCTGTATTTGACCTGTGCATCAGATCTGATGTGTGCTTTAGACAGTGAGGGAGCTGACATGCCCTGATCAGTTCGATGTACAGAGCAGGTACATTAGGTGATGACCAGTGGTTTCTAGAGGCTTTTTAAGGACGGTGGACGTGCTGGTGCGCATATCTGTGAGCTGCTGTTTTCTGAAAGCACTGACTTGGGGTGTGTGATGTCTGGATTCATGATACCTTAGCCAGAATGGTAACACCAAGTTGTCGTGCACGTGAAAATTATGGACAGATAGAGAAAATCCTTAAAACTTCTACAGAAGGAATTCTGTGTTGGAAAAAATCCATGGAAGTGGTTGCCTGTATGTTTTATGGCATATCTGAGTAACCTTCACGATTGTGGTATCAAGTAGCTGAACATTAACGTCTTTGACCAGCAGAGATGGATCTGGAGGAAGAAGTGTTTCTAAAGCTTCAGATGTTTTTGTTTGTGTTAATAATATTCCAGTTGAAGTTTAGTGGTATGGGTGCCCCAACCACCTTCATATCAGTATAATTCAATAGATAACTAGTGCTGGTTTAGAGTGTTTTACATTCTGTCACTGGTATTTTTACAGATAAACATCCTAAGGACAGCCATTAATAAGCTGCTCTGCGAATGTGCAGTACATTCTGGACAAGAGAAAATGACACAACTGCAGGAAGACATTCGTCAGAAACTTCTATGGTAATAATTTTGTAGAAATAAGATCTGTTTCACAGTCTTGTCAAAAAAAAATAATAAAAGATTGCTTAAAGCATAGCTCAAATTAGGCTTTGGGGAAATAATATATGTTCTTATTTAATGATGCATGTCATTTACTTTGTTTATTTATAAAGCAGTATACTCAACAACTTCAGACTTCTTGTGGAAGCACTGGTTCTTCAGGGAAGTCTGGTCATTGAAGAGTCATAAAACCTAGACTGTAAAACCCGTTCTACAGGATACCAGTTCCTGGTGTATCTTTGCTTTGTGCAGCCAGGACAAAGCTAATAAAGTCCTATGGTGTAAGGGTGCAGAAGGTTTTCGAATTCTTTCTCCTGATCCATTAAATTTGAATTGTGTGTGCTGCCTTTCCTCCCTCAACAGACCTGCGTAGGCCAAGTTAATTGCTGGAGTCCCAGGTTAACTTAGGAATTGAAGTAAGGCCACCTGCCTTTTTTTTCCAGCAGGCCTCCCTACTTCTTGTAACTGAAACAGCAGTTCTGAAAAGACTATTGTGAGTCAGTGCAGCCAGCCTTGAGAATTTTTTCAGCTTGTGGTAGGTGGGAAGTGTTGGAGGGAGCCAGTTCAATGAAGTGTCCCTGTAACAGCTCCTTCTAATGTCTGCCACTGCTGAGCATGCTGTGGGAAGTCTTCCCTTGTTTGTAAAACAGTGCGTGTTTTAGTGTTGTCTCTATCATTGGTAGACTTTCTCAGCCTTACCTGGCTCTGTCTGTACCGAACAGATTTCAAAAAGAGCTCTGGCTCAGCCATGAATTTAGAGTTATGTTATGCTCTCTATTATTGGCCTCATCTCTAGGAAATGTGACCTTTTGTGAATAGAGCCTTTATAAAGTAACTGTGTGCTGAAGTGAGGCATTTCCTCATGCTGATAAAGATCAGAAGCTTTTAAGCTTAGCTGCCCTTACCCTGGGTTATCAAAATTATTATCAGAGCAGCTGTTTATGCTGAGTTTTCAGGTGTTTCTTGTTTTTAAATGTACCTGCTCAGTTGATGATTTTTTTTTTCCCAGCTGTGAAAAAGCTATTGCATTGCCTTAAGTTGAAAGCAAGTACCCATACTTCTTATTTCCGAAACTTGAAAGAAAATTCAGTGTGGTGCATTTTATAATAAATTAAAAAGTGCGGGGGGAGTCAGCCTTACGTTTTGGGGCCCTGGAAATGAAATTAAAAGAGCAGAAGCAATTGCCAGAAGACTGTGTGTACATCCAGAAAGTGGTGGTACAGCTTCAGAGAAGTGTACCTCGGAGATCGACACTGCTTGCACTTGCAACTTAAGGAGCACCAGCACAAGCTGACAGCAAGCGGTTCGCTTTTCCTATCTGCAAAACTCTTGGTAAAATACCAGCAGTCAAGTGTACTGCTGATGCGATATTTAATTTCCTGTTTGTGTCCCAGTACCTCAGGCCAGCTGGTGTCTGTGTTGCCTTTGGACACTGCCATGTAGTAGTACCATGGTTATCTGAATGAAGATGGCTTCTGTGATTCATGTGGTAGTAAGTGTAGGGAGAAGTCAAGGAAAGTGGATAGGCACAAAGAAGCAAAACCACAAAACCTCTCTGGAGGTCACTGACGATAACAGGAGCTCATACTTAGACATCAGCACTTATATGCAAAATTCCAGGCACAAAAATGTCACTGCTGTTTCTTTAGACATGTGAATACTCACCACTGTTTTGGCACCTTTTTTGGGTTGATTGTTCAGACATCTCCAGCCAGTTGGGAGGGGAAGGAGCAGCCTGCGCAGCTCCTTGGCACAGGTCCTCGGCATTGATGTCTTCTCAGGCTCAGTCAATGCTGACTGCCTGACTCGGACATTCTCATCAGCCTTCTGGGCTTCTTTTCTTTAGGATTTCATACCTTCTTGTGGTAGCATTTTCTGTCTTAGAATCTTTGTGATTTTACTGATTCTGTTCCAGTGATCCTCCAGCTAATTTTTCTAATAATGGTTTTGGGTTTTTTATTTACCGTTTGGAAGGAAGAGACAGTCTGGTTATTGTCATGATGACTTCTTTTCCTTTGTGTAAAATCTTTGTTGTTTTGAACATTTTTTTCTGATTGTACTTTGGTTTATGTCTTGGAAAAAACCTAAATTTTTATTAATAAGAGTAAATATGTAAAAATTTAGCCTGAACGGTCTTTCCTAACTTTTTTCCATTTTTTGAAAGCTAATTGTATTTACAACATGTCACTGCTACTTAAGACTAAAATGTGTGTTTGAAAAACACATCTAGACAGAATTAATTAAAGTCTACTACTGTTGTACTTTGCACAGCTTGAGGCAATAACTGGAGCAGACAGGCCATCTATAGTAATTGAGTTGTCATGCAAAACAGAATACCCTAAAAATAGCTAGCTGTATTATACATGCTAGTGAATAAGCATGCATAAAACTTACGGAATAAAGGACAGTTGCAAATTCTAGTAATTTTTAAATTTAAAAAAAATCATTATTTTCTTTGAAAGAAAATGCATTCTGATACACAGTGTCCCTGTGAAAATTTGTTTTTTGACTTCTTACACTAGAGAAGCAAAGTACAGAGAAGGGAACAAATCAGACTAAATTAACAAAGACATCTAAGACTCCCTTCAGCACAACCACCTTGTAAATGCCTAGCTGTATCCAATATAAGAATTCCTTCATATTTATAATCAATCAAATACAAGTGTATTTATTAAGGTTATTTTTATATAATTTCAGTTTAATCAGCAAACCAAAACCTCGAGATACAATTGTTCCTACATGGTATGAGAAGCCATATGCATGGAATCAGGTAGGGTATAAACATAATTTTTGTTCTTTTTCCTTTTTTTTTTTTTTTTCCTTAAAGAGTCTCAAAGTACTCAAGTACAGTTACTTAAGAGTGCCCAAAGGGAGAATTTCCTTTGGAAGGATGTCTATTGAAGCCCGGGGAGGGAGGGAACTAAAAAAAAAATAATACTGCTTTTAAAGATACTGAAAGCACTGTTGAGTCCAGTTTAAGGCTTAAGAACTGTTGTGCGTACATCAGCGTCTACTGATACCCTGTTTTTGTAGAGCCCGTTTAGTTTGGATGTTTTGCTTTGTTTTTTGATTTTGTATATACAAATATTTAGCATTTTCAATCAGAACACTTCCTGATTTTTAAGTTGAGAAAGACTGTAAAGGCAACTTTACATTTGTTGGAAGTTAAAGATTTGTATTCTTCTTCATATTAAGCAGCTGTGGCCTAAAAGAAAAAGATGGATACATTCTTATTGTTTAGGATTTATCTGAATGCTGTGCGTTTTAGTTTTGTTCTGTATTGCTTTGCTTTCAGATGGTTTTTCCCTTTTAAACAGATAGAAATGTGTCTTGCTTTAAAATGAACATGCTGGGATCAGATAGAGGGCAGTTTTCTTGAAATCCAGGAGAGTTTTGTAGAGCTGAAGAGTCTAGCTTCCTACTCTGTTAGAAATCTTACCTTTCTTTCTGTAAGGGCCTCTGCAGGCAACTAAATTTCCTGATGAACAAATGCATTTTCTTAATTAAAAGGGAGCAAGGAATTAGTGAGTGTAGCAGTAACATTTCTACATGCACCCTCCCTATGCATCTTCCACCCTGAGGCGTATAAATGAGGGGTTTGGGTCACTTTTCTTGCAAAGATGGGCAACAGTGAGTGAGCACCAAGGGCACATATTTCTAGTAGGCATTCACTGAGGGGTTAGAGTGTGTCATGATATATTGCCGTAAGCCAAAGTGTTTCTGTTTTCATATTTCAAATTCAGTTATCCTTGGTATCATGAAGATAATATTGGTGTTTAGCTTTTTATAACAAGTTAACGTGTAGGCCTTGGCTCAGGATTTTCCCCGCTGCGTCTGAAGTCTGAAGAATCTCAGGACATCTTTCTTACATTATCACATAAAATACTATCTGTAATGCTTTGGAATTGATTGTGGAGTAGTATTCTGACTCGGGCAAACCATGAGATACAGCATTTTGTAGTACTAGCTCTGATGTTGAAATGTGTGGCATGGAACTGAAGTGCCTGTACGACTTGAAACTGTCAAAACTCTTCCTTAACTGTGTTATATAGGAAAACAGTATTAAGAATGCGTTCTGACTTTCATCTTGCTTCTTTTGATTAGGTGGATTCTCAGTGTATCATTGACCAGTCAGAAAAGCAGCATGAAGGAGAAAATGATCTTTATCAGCTACATAAGCTTGTTTTGTTGAATGTTTAAGTATTTCTAGAAGTCTTTCAGAGGAAGAGGTATTACAGCTAGTCTAAAAATTACTCTTGCCTTCTGTATAATCCTTGTATGTTTGTTTTGCAAGACTGTTCCGTAACATCAGTTGTAAGTGTACTAAAACACAGTTCGGAATATGTTAATGTTTTTGGTTTTGTGGTTTTTTTTAAAAAATAGCTAAGGTTTGTTGACCTAGAACAGATGAGTTTATTCCTAGAATGAACTGACTTAAAGCAGGATGCAATTTTCATTTTAGTGATACTTCTGAGCAGGTTTATCACAAGGTACATGAAAGACAAAGCAAATCTAGGTTTAGTTGTTCATTTTCTGTCTAAAAGCTCATAAGCCATGGGGCATGGTTTTTTTGTCTTTTAACTGCAAGTTGCATTTTCCTGTTCTCTTTGTCATTAGTTTTTCAAAAAGCCATACAACGAAGCTGTTGGGGGGTTTTCTTAATTAAAAGCTAGAGGTCAAAGGAAACTGAAGATCTAGATGATATTCTGATCCAAAATACAACTTCAAGTACTGGATACAATTTTTTCAGTAATTTTTCGTACAGCAAAATAAAACATGATTTCTTTTCCTGGATGGCAGAAGGATGCTTTTGAATTACTGATTTATGGCACCTTTGTTTCATCCTTTCCTCTTATTTTTACCCGTGAGATCTGTAGTCCTAAAGATGAGGTCAGTGGTTTCAGAATAAAATGCAGAAGTGAAATAAATTGTATTTGTCTCTTCTGTTGTGCGGTCATGCTTAATAAAAGCTAAATTTAGTTATTAATCATATATGATTGCATTCATGAAATACATGAATACAAAATCAGTGTATGAAAAAGTATTAATCTTCTCACTATTCACTCAATGATTTGAAGATCATGTAATACCCAGTCATCCTCTGAACAACAGACAGAATCAATAGTAACCATAAAAAAAGTGGCAGATTTGGGGAAAATAAGGGGATGCCTAAACTACGAAATTATTTTAAGTTGTCCCTAAATAGAGGGGCAACCATATAATAGGCAATTTCAGTGGCTTATAAGCAATACTTCCTTAGACCCATTTCACTAAACCTTGTGAATCATAAAACATCATACTTCATATAGTGAGATATGTTTAATAGGAAAATTTGCATCTCAAGTGGCTTAGGCAGCTGTATTTCTCAACTGCGTGTTGTATGCAAATTGTGCTGCAGTTAAACACACCTTTTGGTGCAAAGGAAACAGGCAGAATGTTAGATCTTTGCTTTGCCTATTAGTGATGGGAATTCCTGCAGGAAAAGGTAAGTTGGTAATACCAAAAGGCATGATATCAATAATGTAACTTACCATAATTCCTCATAATCAACACTGAAATTGAGAGTTGAGAGGAACAGACTTTCCATAGTTATTTTTATTGTTATTTTTCTTAATTGTATGGATAATATGTCCTGGTCTGTTCATGTGTCTGCGCTGCCACCTGGTGGGGGTTACTGATGTGTTGCTTGTGCCCTTTTTGAACGTCTTCTGCCTGTTGTAATGCTTTCAGTAAAGAAGAGGTACTCTGTAATGGCTCATGTCCTAATAAAACCGAAAGGTTTCTACCCGCATCCTTATGGTGAGAGGAGCAGATAATGCTAACACCCATACAGTCCCATAACCTGGTTCTGGTCAATTGACAAATGAGAACTGTGTATTAACTCTTAAGGGCTCCCAGTTTTGTCCTGGGTCCATAAAAAGCCTGCAGACATGATACGTGATAGATTATCCTTGAAGAAAACAGAATATCTTAAAAGTTAGCCTTGCTGGGAAATGTTATTATTGCCAGATGAAAATGTAGTACTAAAATTTAAACAGCAGCAGTTGTGTTTTGTTTGATTTAGGTTGCAACAGCATTGCAAAGTCGCTTAAACAAATTGGAGGCAAACTTCAGGATTTCTCCCTTCAAGGTTAATAGTACGTAGCACTAGGGAAAGAAGGATTGTAAAACAGTGGTGTCTTTGTATGGCTGTACACCTGATCTCAGTCAGCCTTGTGCCTCTCGGGTTACTTCCATAAGAAAAAGGCCATGACTGCTTGTCAAGATTCCTTTTGTCTCCAGGTGCTCACTAACATCTAGCAGAATGAGATTTCACTTACCACAATTTATTAGTGATCATCCACATTTATGGGTTTTTTTCCATCACTGAGTCCAAAGTAGAAATACTTAAATCTATAAATGGACAGATTAACACTCGTGAATTCCTCCAACAGTAATGATAAAGCAGCCAATTGTATTGATAGGTGCTTCTCAAATCTGAAAACATGTGCAATAGCTATTATTCATAATTTCCCCTACAGCTACAATGAAATCAGGTAGCAGTTTTAACACTAAAGGAATTTTTTTTGCCATTGCACATAATTAATTTTGGAATTTACTGCCACAGACTGTGCTAGAAACCAAATATATAAACAAATATAACAAGGAATTGAACTCCAGGGAAGGCAGATCCCTCAATGGCTGTTAAAATTGAGGAACTCAAACTCCCTACCCTACTCAATTCCAGAACATATTTTTATCCTTTTCCAAGTGTTTCCTTTTGGCAGATAAAAGGGTGGAGAATATTGTTTACGTATCCTTTTAAAGATGCTGCAACAGGTCAGACTAATAATTCTGTCTGTGACTGAAACATTCTAGAATCAGCAATAGTAGAATTACATGGTGTGGATGATCACTAATGGAACGAGATGTCATTTAACTAAGGTCTACACTAAAGAGACTTGTTTGGGATATGTAGTCTGTGTTTCTTGTCTTGCTCTCTTCTCCTACTGCCTCACAACTCTGCTTATATAGGATTCTGTAGGAAGTGCAGGACTTCCAGGATGCAGCCGTACCAGGCAGATACAGGTATTCCTGGCCAAAAAGATTCCAATTAGAACATAATGTGTATGCACCTCCGTTGCTAGAGGTGATTATGGACAAATACATCCTAAAAAACCTCTACTTGCTACGTGATCGGTGACTTCTCATTTCTTCTGTAAATTAGTATCTGAAAGGAACTTCAATTAATTATGAATAATTTGATCTGATAATAGATACGGTAAATAGCCCAGATTCTCCTTTGATTTACACTGAAATTTTACATTTTTCCTAGATTACAATTTATACTGGTTGCATCTGGATTAGAACAAGTAAATGAGGTTCACAGACCACTTCTGCCTGCCAGCCTATTCATTTAGTCTTCAGATCATTAAATAATAATGTAAAAAAGGATGTTGAAAAATGATACAGCATGTGAAATTCAATACCTTTTGGAACTACAGTTCAAGTGATGCGCTATATGAAACCTGTGACTGGAGGAAGTTTGAGAAGTCTAAAGTGGAGTGGTAAATATGCTGTATGTGAGAAAGTTTATCAGTTTCTCTTTGCAAGGGTGTCACAACAGACAGTGATATGGAATTTGTTGGGCTGGAACAATTTCAGCCTTAGTTTAAAGTCTCTCGTTCTTGCCCCAAGAGACAACGATAACATTACTGTTCCTCAATGACAAGAAAATACGGTCATAATCTCTTGAGTTTTTTTAAGCTCTTAATGCACACACAGTGTTGGGTCATCCCAAGCCAGATGATTGCGTTCAGCATCAGTACCCTTCTTCTTTCTTCAAATAAGTACGTTAATCATTCTTTATCACTCCAATTATCTCTGTATTTTTCCTGCATCCCTGAATGTTGCAGTGTAAGGTGATTTCCAAAAAGATGTGTTTTGAGAGAAGAGGGCTGGAAGGACACAAAAGTAAGGTCTTTTCTGATCTCAGTGTTACCAGTTACGTACCAAAAAAAGAATGCCAAGTAGCTACGGGCATTATTTTCAGGAAGGCTTCTCTATTAAAAACAACCAGTGTATAGTCGAGTGGAGCCATGGCAGGAGTTCAAATGTGTTCAAATGCTCAGATTTCAGCGTCATCTAGACTTGTGCTGAACAGACTTTAGAGGATATTTTGCTAAATATAATTTGTTTTATTAATACTCAGCTGTAGACTATGAAAAAGTACGAGAGAGAGAGATGGAACTACTGGAGAGAGTCCAGTGAAGGGCCACCAAGATGATGAAGGGACTGGAGGATCTCTCCTATGAGGAAAGGCTGAGAGAGCAGGGACTGTTCAGCCTGGAGAGGAGAAGGTGTGGGGGCCTCTTAGCAGTGTGTATCAAGTATATGGAGAAGACGGAGACAGGCTCTTTTCAGGGGTGGCCAGTGAAAGGGCAAGAGGCAACAGGCACAAACTGAAACAGAGGAGGTGCCATTTGAACATCAGGAAACACTTTTCACTGTGAGGGTGACCGAGCACTGGCACAGGTTGTCCAGAGAGGTTTTGGAGTCTCATTCCCTGGAGATAACTCAAAAACCATCTGGACATAGTCTTGGGAGGCAAGGGGGTTGAACCAGATGACCTGCAGAGGTCCTTCCAACCTTAACCATTTCATGATGCTGTGATAGAGAGGCTTTTCCAAAAGCATATGTAGACGAAGGCTGAAGCCACCTGTTACCCGTCATCTGGGAAATGAGTGCCTATAATGAGGGAAACTGGATTTTAAAAATGAGAAGGGCTAATGCCTGCAGTAGTTGAATGCCAGTCAAGGACTGGGATAGTTTAGAGGACCAAAAGGTCTCAAGCTGTGCTTCTAAATTTCTTTTATGTAAATTTGTGGGGGCCTGTCCATAACGAACACAGGAATCCTGCTAATCCCATGTCTGTGATGCTTTAAAGAATTCATACTGTAGTTGTCTCTAAGATTGAAGAGGATAAGCAGCAACAGAAGCTGGTAGGCTACTTTGACTCTAAGCAAGATAATTTATGCTTCTATATCGAGATGGGAAGGAATCACATCTACCTGGGAGGGGATTTAGGGAGGTGGAATGGTTTTCATCATGCAGTGGGTAGATGAAGGCAGAAGGTAGATGAAGATAATTTTTGAACACAGAAGAGTGCTGGAGACAGGGAAAATGATGAAAAATGAAGCAAGCGGCAAGAAAGCAGCAAGTGTGAGTAACTTTTCCTCCTGAGCTGGTGGTTGAAAATGGTGAAGGGCAGGGGAAGGTCAGGGTTGGTCAGAGACTGACCACATAGCTAAGCTTCAAGGTTCTGCTTAGGGGGTTCTGTATCTTTAAGGGCCACCCATAAAACATTTTGGTAGCGGTTGACAGGGGAAGCTGAGGAACAGAAAAGAATCTGCCCTGGATCTCAGGATAGAGAGACTGTTGCGAGTCAGATGGTGCCCTGGGAGCCCAGACTTCTTCCAAGCTCCAGCTTCCATGTTTACTTCTTTTCAAAGCGCGGCTGACCTAAAATCGTACTTCTATGAACTACAGCAGCTGTTACTCCCGAGTGCACAGAGGTTGCCAAAAGACTAGGGAAATGTTATCTCTGGTTCCTAAATTGATTCTTTATAGTGCTTGAGAGCATTTGCTCTACAGTTATTTCAGTAGAACCATGTTGTTACGATGAGTGCTTTACACAGTGAAAGAGAAAAGGGTATAAATACTAAAAATAAGTAACGTTTTAGTCACTCGGGTTTGACACGGGGCATCAAGGACAGGAGTTATACTGGCCTTTCATATACCCGCAGTTGTCAAATGGAGCAATTTCAAGGGAGTTTGGCCTGCCTTGTGGAAATTCCCCGTTGATCACAAAGCCGGGTTGGGATTTTCTTCCCCAAAAAGTGCGTCAGTAGGGCTGTGGGTGGTTTGAATGAACCCTACAGATCTCCTGCTGAGGCTATGGACACTTGCCAAATGGCATTCTGCAGTGAGCGTAAGTCTAGAAATTAAGGTGCGTATGGGTGTCAGTTTGAAGTGGTTTATTTCCAAAGAGAACAGGAGTGTCCTTTTCTAACTGTACGTGATTCCGAGAGGCACAGGTGAGTGCATATGGTTACTTCAGAAATGTTGATCTTCTCTAGCACAGTTGTGCTGCTGGAGGCAGCTGAGCTACTCATTTCTAAAGCTTGCTCGTGGATTTTACAAGAGCTTTTGTTTGCAGTGCAGACAGAGGGACTTGGCAGTTTGCAGGAAAAGGAAGGCAGGAGATGGAATTTGCATAATGAGGGGATGGAGACTTTATCCTAGGGTGACTTTATCGAGCATAATGTGTGCAGTCACAGCAGGTTCTGCCTTGCTTAACCTGTGATCAGACGTCTCAGGCTTATTTACACAAACGGCCTCACTTCTGCATAACTCTGACGTGCCCAGGATGAGAACTTCGTGAGACAAAGGATTGTTCAAACACTCGCTCACATCATGGTCCAGGTGAAAAGAATTGCCTTGGAGAAGCTACAGACGTGCTGCAGCTTGCGAACCGAAGGTGAGACTTTTCTCTAAAACTGAGATTGGTGGAGAAGCTGTATAATCTTGGGAAAGAAAAAACAGTGTTGTATGCAACCTATAGTAAGATTTATGAATGTGACAGCTAAGAACTGTCATAAAGCAGAGTGGTTGGAACTAGATGATCTTTAAGGTCCCTTCCAACCCAAACCATTCTGTGATTCTGTGAAACGCAACTCCAGCAAATAGTCTTCCTGCAGTCATCCTGGAAGCTCAGGTGAACCTTTATCTATGTTGGTTCACAATAGTCAAGGTGATTGTCTAGCTATAACATCCGTCAAAAATAATGAAGCTCTTAAAAAAATCTCCATACATTTTTAGATCCATTTTCAAGGATCATCACCTCTGAGCTCAAGAATGGTCCATTCCAATGAGCAGGAAACCAAGCTAATGTAGAGGGGGCGTACATAGATGAATAAGGAAGTCCAGACATAAGTCAAGCATAAGAAGGACGTGTGCAAGAGGTGAGAGAAGGGACAGGTGACCCAGGAGGATTATAGACATACTGTCAGAGAGTGCAGGGATGTTGTCATGAAAGCCAGGGCCAGCCTGGAATTGACTTTAGAGAGGGATGTGAAGGGCAACAAAAAGGCTTCTACAGGTAAATCAGCAGCAAAAGAATGACCTGGGAAAACATGGGCCTGCTGCTGCTGGACGGCAGGACACCAGGTGACAGGACATGGAAAAAGCTGACAATGCCACCTTTGCCTCAGTCTTTACTGGTAATACTTTCCTTCAGGAATCCCAGGCACCTGAGACCCATGAGAACGTATGGGCCAAAGAAGACTTAATCTCACTGGAGAAGGATCAGGTTAGGGAACATTTAAATAAACCAGACACTGACAAGTCCCTGGGACCTGATGGGCTGCAGCCACAAGTGCCAAGGGAGCTGGCTGATGCTATTTGAGGGCACTCGGGAATCTTTGAAAGGTCATGGCAATAAGGGAAAGGGTCCTGAGGAGTCAAAGAAAGCAAATGTCACTCCTACCTTCAAGAAAGATGAGGAGGAGGAGATGGGGAACTAGAGGCTGGTCAGCCTCACCTTAGTCCCTGGAAAAGTGGTGGAGCAAACAAACCTGGAAGCCATTTTCAGATGTATGAAGGTCAAAAAGGCAATTAGGAACAGTCACCACAGATTTATTATGCTTGATCAACCTGATAGCCTGCTATGACTAGATGACTGGCTCAGTGGTGAGAGGAGAGCAGTGGATATTGTTTGTCTTGACTTTACTATAGCTTCCAACACTGTCCCTCATAACATCCTCATAGACAAACTGGTAACGTATGGGCTAGGTAAGTGGACAGTGAGGTGGGCTGAAAGGGTTGTTACCAGCAGCACAATGTCCAGCTGGAGTCTAGTCACTAGTTATGTACCCCAGGGGTCGATAATAGCACCAATACCATTGAACATCTTCATTAATGAGCTGGATGACGGGACCCTCAGCAAAGTGGCAGACAACACGAAACTCGGACGGTTGTGGCACCATTCAGAGAGACCTGGACAGACTGAGCAAATGAGTGAGTCAACACAAATCTTTTGGAGTTCAACGCGGGGAATGAATTCTAAACCAAACTAGTAGCTCCTTAAACTGTAATTGGTCAGAAGAAAAGGTATTACAAGAAGCAATAATCACAGTAGCTACTCTCATTCATCATATAATACTGACCCAGTTTACCACTTTGAGCTCTCAGCCCTTACTGGAGCTTAAGGCAGGTAAACTAAGTCTCTGATAGGTTCTAGCTGAATGCTATTTTCTGTTATATGTCCTAACACACTTCATAGTCTGAACAAAATCCCAAGGAGATGTCTTACCAAAATTCTGTAATCAAGACGTTAGGTCTTTGGACTGGAAAAAAACAAGCAACATTCTACTTAAAATACTTAACTAAATTATTAATTTGTCATTTTAATATTTTTTTCTGTGGTCATTACATGCCAATTAATATACCTCACAGGTAGGATTCATCACCTTACTGAATTCAGCTATCTAAAAGGCAGGCATTAAGTCTCAACTAATTAGTTAAATAATTAGTAGTTAATAAGTTAATAATTTAATAGTAACCAAAATTTCCTGAGGGGCATAGTATACATCCAGCATTCACGATAGCTAAAAATAAGCTTGTTTGTTTATTTATTTTTTAAAAAAAGTTCTGCTGTGTTTGACAGTACCCGGATCAGAGTACGTGCTGTGCCTCTCAGCCTGTGGCTCCACAAGTCACCTGTTTCAGTGACAAGGGACAGAAGGATGGGAAGCAGGTGCTGTTAGTTGCAAACAAATGCTGCAGTGATTACCAGCCTGCAGAAACTTGCACACTGGGCTGCGTGAGTTTAAGTCCCCTTTCTTGGAGGGGTGGATGGGATCACACCCTTTTTGTCAGAGCAGAGAGCCCACTGAGGTGACAACGGCATTGAGGTGTTTCCAGGTTAAAAGATGGTAGTGGTGAATCCACAGGAATCGCGTGTCTGCCATAGGCGTCAAGTCTCAGAGAAACAGTAATTCTCAAAGCATCAGTGCAAATGCCAAGAAAAATCCTGGTATGACACGAAATACCAGCAGAACTAGTAGGTGGACTACTCTACAAGTAAAGGGGCTGCTCATCTCTGTTTTTTTTTTCAGGCTGCAGGTTGTTAATCCTTGCCTGTCTTTATTAGTTCTGCTAGAAAGCTGAAGGGTTGGGCTCTTGTGCATCACTGATCACCATTTTGAGAACAGGGAAATCATATCTCAAAGCTGGCTGTATTGACCAAGGCATAGGGTAGGGCTGTGGGCATTTGGCCAAGAAACTATCCTGCCTCAGCCTTAGAAGCGTAACTCTAGAAAAACCACTGATGACACAAAACATGCCAATCCAGGCATGGCAAGTCTAGAGCAGCACTCAAATGACTCAGCAAGGAGAAGTTTGCAGTTTCTTCTCCTGTGGGGCGTGAGTTGGCAACAAATCCTGCACCTGGTACTTGAGAGTACAGTCTGGCACTAGGCTGTAGGCACTGGCAAGGGTGCAGGCTGAACACGGCTTTAGGCAAAGTAAGATAAGTGGTTTGGCATCAAGAACTCAAATATGATTGGAAGAAGGGAGACCAGATACATGAGCACCGAAGTGCAGCCTAAGTCCCAGGCCTCACAGAGACTACAGGCTTTTGAAAGTGAAACAAAATGAATAATAAAAGCATCCTGACATACAAGTAGGAAAAGGGAACAAATGCCAGGATGAGTTAATAACGCATGTGCATCCAGTCAGCCCCACTGAGGACATGGAGCGTGCTGTAACCAATACACCAGCTTGTTGGCAGGAGACGCTGTGTACTGATGAGGTTAAAATGGTTCTCCGTTCCTGAGCACCTGTGGCACAAGAAGTATGAAAGGATATATAGACTACCCGTTGAAGAGGGGAAAAAAACATCTGTGAAACGTAACATAGCTTCTGAATAACAAGTCAGAAATACCTTTTTTCTTTGATTTTTCTTACCTGTCCTGTTGCCCAAAGCTGCATTAGCAAACTGACCTGCATTGAGGTGGTTTGGAGAAGATGCTGCCCTTCACAGGACTCTGTTTTCATCCACTGAGGTCTAGAACACTGGTCCTCTTCTGCTGATCCCACCTTGATGATTATTGGAGCTGTTTTTTATTCCCTGCCCCTCAACTGCTGTAGCCTGTAGCTTGTTTCCTCGGTTCTGCAGCCTCCCCAGCCCATGCTTCTCCAAAGAGCCCTGGCTGCTATGCCCTCGGGCACGGTCATCTCACCTTGCAGATGTTTCTCCTCCCTGCTCTGGGGAAATCACTTCCAAGGAACTGACTGAGAGGCCATTGTTCCTTTTCTTCTATTCATAGTTGTCTTAATCACACCACTATTGCTATATTTTTTTCTGATGTTGTGTTCATTGTGCTGGCTTAGTAGTTTCTTAGTTCATCAATTCTACATTCTGTTCAAACTCAGTCAAAATGCCAACATAAATAACTCAATGTACTGGCTGAGTTTAAGTTACAATAACAATTATTAGAGCAATAAAAGTCATCATACCAAGGTGTTACTAGCCACAGTGTGTGTGTGTGGGAACTGTGGAAATGCATCTTTCTGCAGAGTTTAAGCTCATTTTCATCTCAGTAAATCTGTTTTCCCTTATTGATGTTTTAAGATCTTCTTGTTGCTTGTTTAGCAAGTTATTTTTCAACCTTATTGTATCTCAGAAATTTTCTGGAACCTCACTATTTCTAATGCGTATGCACTGACAAAGATGGTGTTTCACTATTTGTTATTACCCTTTCTGCAGATGCCAAAGTGAGGAAGTGAGAAACAGGAAGAACCAATTGTCAAATGTGTTTCCCCTTCTCTTGCCTGGCCTTCCTGGGCTAGATTTCTTTGCGATATCCAAGGAAATAAGATCCTGCCTAGGGACTGCAATAAAAGCAACGTTGCTAAATTCAAGTTCCCTTCTATGTTTCTGACAGGTAAGACCTACTCAGAAGTTTAGCATCCAGACAGAAATCACACGAGAATGCCAATCAACACAGCCTGCATTCTTAGCTGCTTACAGTGTCCAAGAGCATCAAAGACGGCCTTAAATGTGAAACCAGGTGTTCTGGGGAAGTTCTGTCCTCATTTGAGGTAAAACAGAACCAATTTTCTGTTCAGTAATTTTAATTTTCAGCTAAGCCTATTCTAAGTAACTGAGCTCTCTGAAATTTACAGACCGTAGTCTGCTTCCAGACTGATTGTTTCTAATTTATGCCAAGGGACGGTATGCAGAGGGGCTCTTGCTTATACTTACTGCTATAACAACCAAGGTCAGCTAACTTTGTTACATGCCTTGTTAGAGGGTCAGAAGTGGAAAAGTGTAGAAGGGTTGCAACTGCAGGGGGGAGCAGACAAGACAGGTGACTCAAACTGACCAACAGGGTATTTCATCCCATCTGCATCATGCTCAGTATAAAAGCTGAGGGATCAAAGGGTCAGCTCTCTCTCTTCAATGGCCGGTGTCCGAGGACATCTGTCATGGTTTGGGTTGGACTGTCCACTGAAACAAATGACAAGTTCACAATTCCTTATTGGTGAGGGTTAAAAAGAACCATCCTACCTTTCACAGAGGCCTTTAAAGTATTGCACTTTAAAAACTGTCTGGGTTCTAGATTGGCTGGAGCTCTTAACCATTATGTTTAATTGCAACTCTTAGGGTGCTTGCTACAGTCCTCAATAGTGGATATGTCTAGTTGGAATTGAGTCTTTTTTTTTTTTTTTAATGAGTTGATATTTAACTAGCTACTGACACAATTGGTTGGATGGTCACATCCAGAGGGTAGTGGTCAACGGCTCAATGTCCAGATGGAGACTGGTGACAAGTGGTGTCCCTCAGGGGTCTGTATTGGGACCAGTACTGTTCAATATCTTCATCAATGACGTGGACAGCTAGATTGAGCGCACCCTCAGCAAGTTTGCGGATGACACCAAGCTGAGTGATGTAGCTGACATGCCTGAGGGACAGGATGACATCCAGAGGGACCTGGACAAGCTTGAGAAGGGAGCCCTTGTGAACTTCATGAGGTTCAACAAGGCCAAGTGCAGGGTCCTGCACCTGGGTCGGGAGAATCCCTGGTGTGAACACAGGCTGGGGGATGAAGGATTGAGAGCAGCCCTGCCAAGAAGGACTTGGGGGAGGTACTGGTGAATGAAAATCTGGATGTGAGCGGACAATGTACACTCACAGACCAGAAGGCCAACAGTATCCTGGGCTGTATCAAAAGAAGCATGGCCAGTAGGTCAAGGGAAGTGATTCTGCCCCTCTGCTCTCGTGAGACCCCACCTGGAGTACTGCGTCCAGCTCTGGAGCCCTCAGCACAGGAAAGACGTGGACCTGTTGGAGGGGGTCCAGAGGAGGGCCACAAAAATGATGAGAGGGCTGGAGCAGCTCTCCTATGAGGACAGGCTGAGAGAGTTGGGGTTGTTCAGCCTGGAGAAGAGAAGGCTCCAGGGAGACGTTATTGTGGCCTTTCAGTACTCAAAGGGGTCTTATAAAAGAGATGGGGACAAACTTTTTATCAGGGCCTGTTGCAATAGGACAAGGGGTAACGGCTTTAAACTAAAAGAGGGTAAATTTAGACTAGATATAAGGAAAAAATTTTTTATAATGAGGGTGGTGAAACACTTGAAGAGGTTGCCCAGACAGGTGGTCGATGCGCCATCCCTGGAGACATTCAAGGTCAGGTTGGAGGGGGCTCTGAGCAGCCTGATCTAGTTGAAGATGTCCCTGCTCATTGCAGGGGGTTGGACTAGATGGCCTTTAAAGGTCCTTTGCAAACCAAACTATTCTATGATACAATTTAGAGTTGCATAAATAAAAAGACCAGAGCCCTTGTTGGTGGATCCCCAAATTCTTCTATCAGATAACACAGGAACCTGGACCACATCGTCCAGATTCCTGTACACTCCCCACCCCTGCCTGAATCAAGAAAATTCCTGCCTCACATCTCTCTTTCCTGACACTAAAAGGTAGAAAACCACATTGCAGTGACTCCTTTGGTAGTGTAGGCCTACACAAATTTCCCTTAGACTCCTACTTTCTTTATAATAACTACAAGAGAACAAGACAACATCAAAGGTCATTTTTCTGTAAATGCATGCCAGCACTAACAGCCTTTCCAGCCAAAAAGTTCCTTTTTATTCCAATTCCATAAATCACTAATCCATAAAAAGATAAAATATACAACACATGCCTTGTTTGCCCCCAGCACTAAATAAAGAGATGAAGAGAACTGAAGACCATGTCCAGTATCTCATGATACTTGGCAATTTTGGCCAAATCTTTTGCTGTCATGTTACATGAATGAAGCAGAATGAATGTGTACTCTGGGATTGCATAGATAATCCTTCTTGTGTTTAAAGAGACTATAAAGAACAAAATTATATCATCAAATTTTTTCTATTGTAATCTATAGTCACTTTACTACTACTTCTTACAGCAGATAATGCCCTAAGTCATAATCTCCCTCTGTTTCAGAACACTTTGCGGTAACTTTTCATTTACTTCAGATAAAAACTACTTCAGGTCATATTAAAACTAGTTATTGAAATGATTCTGAACTGGGAACATTTTTATCCAAAGGTAGCATCAACACTTAGCGTAAGGTAAATATAAGAATTATGTAATACCATGCTAGAAGATCTAAATTAAATATAACTGGATTTATAGTTGTCAAGCAATCACATAAGACTATATTGTTTTAGCAGAAAAATAGAGGAGGGGGGAATAAGGACAGTCTCAGTTCAAATAAATTGAAAAGCAGTAAGTTGAAATCTGGCAGCAATGGAATTAAGACAAAAACTTATATTTTAATCTGAAAATAATAATGATAGCATTACAAATTTTGAGGTGAACTTCCTATCTTGCATGTACATATAGAGGAAGTATGCAAGAAGACCTTTCAATTCTGATTCCAGTCTGTGATATGACGGTTTACAACACAGTATTACAAAAGATCCATCTCTAGAAGTGTTTTGCTATCGTTCATATACTTCAGCTGAAAGCATCCATTTAGCAAGCGTGAAAATCTTACTTCCAGAAGCACTTAGGTATTCTCTGGAAGCTCACAAGTATTGCAGACTGTGCTTCCTTGTGTGTATTCCTCATCCTTCAGCACTGCCATCCTATGGAGGGTCTCTAATAATTAGCTTTGGCAACTATTCTCATTTTAGGACTTGCTATCAGCAGCAATCACTTCGGGTTTTTTCCCCAGTGTATTTTCTGCCTCCTTATCTTCTACTTCATAAATAAAATCCAAGAAGCATCTATTACTTAGAGAACATGTAAAATAGTCAGATTTAAAGTGTGCCTGGTCAATTCCCAACTTAACTGGTGATTGAGCAGGAGTCTGTTTGCACATGACTGTTATGCAGACCAAGTAAACTAGTTTAAGAGACAGCTAACTAGAGAAAACAGAGGAACTCCCTGCAGCTATTTTCTGTGATCTCTTCAAATATGTGCTGTGGAAGATATTGTCCATATCGAGAATTCAAATCAAACCTTACCTGCTTTCCCATCTTTTTAATGTGGTCTTTCTGTCCTTATTAAAAAGATAGACCAAAAAAGCCCCAGAGATACATGCGCATCCTCTGTGCTGTTCATTTACTGATTATGCAGCCTAGATTTTCACTAACAGATAAAAAAAAAAAAGAGCTTTGTAGATGTTGAAATATTGCTGACAGCTGTACCATTCCTTTTTTAAACACAGGTATCCAGTTACCCTTGGGTGTTCTGTCCGCTGTTTAGGAAGAAAACAAAATGAGGGAAGTGAAAGATTTACAAATCCTCCATGGAGTGCCTGAAGAGGACAAACACAGGAGGGACAAACAAAACCATCATGGTGCGGTGTGTTTGTGGAACACTGGGGGCTCATCACTCTGATCAGCAAGGAGAGAGGAGACAAGTTTCGTAAGTGTTGCATGAAGAGGACGTGAATTCATCCAGCCGTGAGAGAAGAGGTTTTGATTGCAGTTTTTGGAGGAGAAAGCAGTCTCTGTGCTTTTTGAAGGGTAAGAGGAAACAGATACCTGCATTTGAAGCATATTGTTTACCTTTCTCCTTCCCCTGAAGATTCCCGCTTGCTCTCTGTCACCAGGTGACTCACTGGGAGGGCAGGACTTGCTTGGGAGGAGTGAAGGCCATAACCCTTCAGGAAGGCACATGGTGCATGCAGCTCACTCCTGTCCCGTTCACCTCAACCTGCCTGCTGGCTCACCACCCCAACGGAGAGCCCCACAGTGAGCACCCCCTTAGCACCCAAGCTTTGCTCTCTGCCCCTTTGGAAAAGGCCCCAGGGTGTCCCACTGGCTCAAGAAAGAGCCAAGAGCTCATTCCCACGCAAAGAAACAGCTGCCGGGACCTCCCATCACAGGAATGTCACCGAGAGGGTGACTCGCCTCCCTTAAAGGGGGGACCTCTGGGAGGGCCCTGTCCCTGTCCCACAGGATGGAAGAGCTCCCCCAGCAGAGGGAACGACCACCATTCCCTCTGCTTCCCCAAGGGATGTAAGTCATACAGATCTCCCAGACTAGACATTTCTGGAGCTTGAATGAAAGCTAAATACAGGAGCATCAAATGGAGATGAGAGAAACACCTACCCATGTGGCTGTGCTCAGTGCCTAAGAAAATAGCAATCTTTCTCCAGATTTACCAGGTAATCTCAGAGGTTGCCTTTGGTTGCTCCTTTGGAGGATTAGTATATACCTTCCTCCTTCCTTAAAAATATCCTCTTTGCCTCAGGTTTCTTTCATTTATTAGCGTCTCTGGAGTTTCATCTGCTTTTCTCCAGGTTCTTTTACAGAAAGGAAACTCCAAATTAAACTATACATTGGTGGTGGGGGTTTTTGTTTGGGCTAAGGTAGACAAAAAGTCCCCTGTTACTATGCCCCTTAAAAATGCGCTAATTATTTTCCAAAATCAGTATAAATCCTGTTACAGTCTATGCTAACGCTTGTATCCATGTTTAAACTGTGATTCTATCATTTACCCTAATTCACATGGACTTTTTGACATTTGTATGTAGAATGGCATCTCAGTTTAATCTGTTTTAAGGAGTGCGGCAGATGTACACAATCCTCAGCATGGCATGCTGTTTCTGTTTGAAAGGCATACAGGGGAATGGAGCCCTAAGAATACCCTTTCTCATTTAAAACTTAAATAGTTCAGCAGTTTCAAAGACCAGCCCACGGACAGAGCAACAGTTCTAAATTTATCCAGAGAGGCTCCTCTTTCCCCATCTGCATTTAAGTGAAGGCTAACTACTACTTATTCAATAAAATAAAATTAGGAGGGGAAAAAAACAAACCTCTGAAAGTCTTACTATTGATTACGCACAATGGTGTATTTCTTTCCCAAGATTATACAGCTTCTCCACCAATCTCAGTTTTAGAGAAAAGTCTCACCTTCGGTTCGCAAGCTGCAGCACGTCTGTAGCTTCTCCAAGGCAATTCTTTTCACCTGGACCATGATGTGAGCGAGTGTTTGAACAATCCTTTGTCTCACGAAGTTCTCATCCTGGGCACGTCAGAGTTATGCAGAAGTGAGGCCGTTTGTGTAAATAAGCCTGAGACGTCTGATCACAGGTTAAGCAAGGCAGAACCTGCTGTGACTGCACACATTATGCTCGATAAAGTCACCCTAGGATAAAGTCTCCATCCCCTCATTATGCAAATTCCATCTCCTGCCTTCCTTTTCCTGCAAACTGCCAAGTCCCTCTGTCTGCACTGCAAACAAAAGCTCTTGTAAAATCCACGAGCAAGCTTTAGAAATGAGTAGCTCAGCTGCCTCCAGCAGCACAACTGTGCTAGAGAAGATCAACATTTCTGAAGTAACCATATGCACTCACCTGTGCCTCTCGGAATCACGTACAGTTAGAAAAGGACACTCCTGTTCTCTTTGGAAATAAACCACTTCAAACTGACACCCATACGCACCTTAATTTCTAGACTTACGCTCACTGCAGAATGCCATTTGGCAAGTGTCCATAGCCTCAGCAGGAGATCTGTAGGGTTCATTCAAACCACCCACAGCCCTACTGACGCACTTTTTGGGGAAGAAAATCCCAACCCGGCTTTGTGATCAACGGGGAATTTCCACAAGGCAGGCCAAACTCCCTTGAAATTGCTCCATTTGACAACTGCGGGTATATGAAAGGCCAGTATAACTCCTGTCCTTGATGCCCCGTGTCAAACCCGAGTGACTAAAACGTTACTTATTTTTAGTATTTATACCCTTTTCTCTTTCACTGTGTAAAGCACTCATCGTAACAACATGGTTCTACTGAAATAACTGTAGAGCAAATGCTCTCAAGCACTATAAAGAATCAATTTAGGAACCAGAGATAACATTTCCCTAGTCTTTTGGCAACCTCTGTGCACTCGGGAGTAACAGCTGCTGTAGTTCATAGAAGTACGATTTTAGGTCAGCCGCGCTTTGAAAAGAAGTAAACATGGAAGCTGGAGCTTGGAAGAAGTCTGGGCTCCCAGGGCACCATCTGACTCGCAACAGTCTCTCTATCCTGAGATCCAGGGCAGATTCTTTTCTGTTCCTCAGCTTCCCCTGTCAACCGCTACCAAAATGTTTTATGGGTGGCCCTTAAAGATACAGAACCCCCTAAGCAGAACCTTGAAGCTTAGCTATGTGGTCAGTCTCTGACCAACCCTGACCTTCCCCTGCCCTTCACCATTTTCAACCACCAGCTCAGGAGGAAAAGTTACTCACACTTGCTGCTTTCTTGCCGCTTGCTTCATTTTTCATCATTTTCCCTGTCTCCAGCACTCTTCTGTGTTCAAAAATTATCTTCATCTACCTTCTGCCTTCATCTACCCACTGCATGATGAAAACCATTCCACCTCCCCAAATCCCCTTTCATTTTGATATGCAAGCATAAATTATCTTGCTTAAAGTGAAAGTAGTCTACCAGCAGTCTGCATAGGGAAAGAGAAAAGGTGTATTCTTCTGGCTTGCTTCTGTTGCTGCTTACCCTTTTCAGTGTTACAGACAACTGCAGTATGAATTTTTCAAGATTATTCAGCATGTATGAAGAGTCCATCACCTTCAAAAGTACTTTTATAAATCTGAATTTTAAGACTCAAAAAGGTCATTATGATATTACAGAGTGAATTGTATACTCCAAATTGGAGAACATATGGACAGTCGCTCTTAAACACACATCACAGACATGGGATCAGCGGGGTTCTGTTCCCTTGATCATTGTGGAGAGGCCCCCACAAATTTACATAAAAGAAATTTAGAAGCACAGCTTGAGACCTTTTGGTCCTCTAAACTATCCCAGTCCTTGACTGGCATTCAACTACTGCAGGCATTAGCCCTTCTCATTTTTAAAATCCAGTTTCCCTCATTATAGGCACTCATTTCCCAGATGACGGGTAACAGGTGGCTTCAGCCTTCGTCTACATATGCTTTTGGAAAAGCGTATGCTTTTAGGTATCACAGAATAACATTCCATTTCATTCATTGATTTCTAACACAGATGTCAAAGCATTTTAAATTGTTGTATTTTCTCCCTTTGCAGTGCTACTCAAAGTAAAAAAAATCATGAAAATCACATGAAAAGAATCATTAGTTTTAAACACTACAGAAAGATCATTTTAGGTTCTGTGGGACTCCTTCCAGAAAGAACTTAGGACTTTCTGGTGAATGTGCTTTTGCCTGTCCAGTAGACAATTGGATCAAAACCAAAAGGAACCATAATGGTATCAACAGTAGGTTGCATATGTCATGTAATATTTTCTTTCACGTCTCTGATCAAAGAGACCCAATTAAAAAAATTTAAAGCTCTGACTTAGAAGGGAAGAAGACAACATACCTTCATCTTAACAAAACTGAAGTTCAATTTGAGTAGGATTAGCAGATTTGGTCAGAATTCCAAATCTTTGTTTTATAGAATAATCAACTTTTGAAAATATTTCTGGAAAAAAAAAAACCACCAAACCCAAACATTCAGCATTGTTAATTTACAGTTGTCTTTTCTTTTTCCGTATAAAAATAGATTTTATTTAAAAAAAACAAACTGTATGCTATTAACTGCATACACCTGATAGTCACTTCATATGTTGGAATATAGATTTATGAATGACATCGCTAGATTAGAGAAGCGATCTCAAGTAAATTGCAAAATGATATATAGGAATGACACATAGGACAGACAGACAGGCGGAGGATGGAAGACAAAGTGATAGCGATTCCAGACAAACTGTCTGGAGAATACACAGGAATAGCACTTAAAATAAGAGATGTTGATGAGCGAAAAAGAAACACAATGGGGAAGCTCAGAGAGCTGCAACACATGTATTTCCTTGGGATGATGCTACAGGCAACAGAATATTACCTATGAGGGCAGACAACTCAAGCTTAGAACTTTCATTTCCGAGAAGAACATATTCCAGCATTTCTAATAGCTCAACCAAAGGCTCAGGCTGCACATCTTAGAATGTAAGCCTGGAAGAAACAAAAGCATCTCTGAAAACTTAATTGGGAAGGTTACATCCAAATAAGTGATTTTCTTGCAAGCAGAGAAGAATGACGGCCTTAGATGACTTAATGGACATGAGTTCCAGATTTGTTATGAGTTTGAAGCATGGAGTTTTGGAATCAGAAGTGCTATTTCATACGGCAAACTAGTATTTAATATTCTGTATCTAATAGCACCCCGTATATGAGAAGGAATACAATGACACTCACTGTTGGAAGGAGTTTCTGCTATCGCAGCCAGTTTGTTCCAGGTCTCCAACAGCTGTGTACCAGCCAAACAACCTATTAACATGACCTTTAGCTGCAAGGTTGGGAAGAAAAAAAAAAATAACGACTGAATGTTCTGATGGTTAACATTGTTAAGAGTTGTTGTGAGCACTGTGAAGGATCAGAGTCAGGATCACAGTGAAGCCTGCAACAGCAATGTCATGATCGGTGCCTACTCTAGGCCACCTCATCAACGACAGGAGGTGGGTGAAGCCCACTTCAACTAGGGAGAAGTCGTCTCTTGATTGCAGGTCCTGCTTCTCATGGGGAACTCCACAATCCCAACATCTGAAAAGGCAATGTTGAGGAGGGACAAGCAATCCAACAGATTTTACGGACATCGAGGACAACTTTTTTGGCAAAGATGCTGGACACACAGAATACAGGAGATGCTCTCCTGGATCTGCTGCTCATAAACGAGAGAGAGCTGGTCAGGGAATGACAGTCACAGGCAGCCTTGGCTGTGGTGTCTGAAATAGCAGTGCTTAGGATCCTCAAGGAAAAGGTGCAGCTGCTACTACTGGGGAAGCAGTGTGTTATGGTTTGAGAAAACGGTAACAATTTATTGTTGTTTAAACAATTATTCTATCACCCAATGACCCCTCCCCACTGGGGGAAGGGGAATTGCAGAAAGCAAGGAAACATGAGGGTTGAAATATAAATAGATTTAATAGGATAAGACTAAATAATTAACAATAATACTAAAGAACCAGTATTGATCCTGATACTAATATAAGATATACCAGAATTATACTCAGCCAATTCTATCAGTAGGAAGCTGTGCACTCCCAGCAGTGGACAACAAATGTCAGACACTGCGAGTGCGGCTTCGGGAGGAAGGGAAAGGCTCAGGGGTCCGCACCAGGGCAAGAAGTTCTCTGGACAGCCACCATTGAGGGAGAGAGAAAACTACGCAGCAAACTTTCGAATTTATATTGAACATGACATTCATGGTATGAAATAATCCTGTTGGCTAGCTTGGGTCAAGTGCCCGGGTCTCACTCCTCCTCATCCCTACACCTGGCAAGGCTTGAAAACAGCGAGACCTTGAAGCCCACATAGCCTAGCTGGCTATGAAGTAAATATTTTCACGAATTCAGACAGTAGAGGCTTCTGAAAGTGCAGTTTTTCCAAGCATTAGAAGAGAAGTT
Organism: Stercorarius parasiticus; assembly: GCA_013396915.1. Taxonomy (NCBI): domain Eukaryota; kingdom Metazoa; phylum Chordata; class Aves; order Charadriiformes; family Stercorariidae; genus Stercorarius; species Stercorarius parasiticus. Next base: position 326,306 of record VWZL01005073.1, read on the forward strand.
AGTCCTGTGTCGCTCAACACAGGACACAGGGACTGCTTGATGGGGATTTTTCTGAGACAGCAGGTGAGTCTTAAATAAACAAGAATTGATTTATGCTGCAGCTACAAAGTAATCCATCTGTTACTAACGGAAAATTAAGCATTAATCAAACATTAGTTAAGCTTTATTAGGTATATGATACCACATGTCTGATGGTGAGTTATTGGCTACAATCACTGCTCTTTAGTTTTTGGTCTTCTTGCAACTAAGGAAAGCAAACAGGTATTACAAAATATTTTCCTACTTTCAATCAAGTAGTTCTGTGGTATATGTGGGTGCAAGGCAAACAGGATGTGTTTCACAAACAGGTCTTCATATTAACAGAAGTGAGGAACAGATTGGAGGCTCGGACTTCAGGGGAGTGGACTTTGGCTTCTTCAGCAATCTAATAGGCAAGATATTTTGGGAGGCCATCCTGAAGAGCAAAGAAGCCCAGAAGAACTGGCTGATCTTTAGGGACAAACTAAAAGCAGAACAACGGTCCAACCTGAAATGCAAGGCAGGACCTCAAGAGGCCAGAGGAATGGGCTCACAGGAACCTCATAAAACTCAGCAAAGCCAGATGTACAATCCTGTACAGAATAACTGTATAAATCAGTACAGGCTGGAGACTGAAAAATTAAGTAGCATCTATGCAAAAAGGGCTTGGGGGTCCTAAGGACGAGTCAAGAATGAGTCAGCAAAGGGCCCTTGCAGCAGTGAAAGCTAACAGAAAGCTCAGGCTGGGCTGCATTATCAAGACAATTACAGACAGCAGATCAAGGGGAATGATTATTCCCTCCCTACTTGGCACTTGTGAGGCCATATCTGCCAAGTTTTGGGACACCCAGTATAAGACAGACATTGAAAACTTGGAGGGAGTGCATAAAATTTATTTCTGTTGGAATAGTAAGTCATAGAAATCATAAGTGGAAGAAATTGCTTGGGCCATCCCATAATATATATTTTTACCTTGAAACTGAGTTAAATTTTATTCAAAAGTTGCAGCACAGGGTACAAATTAAGTTCCTATGACCTGGAGTCAAAAACCCCCGCCACTTTCATACAGGAAGCATGTTCTTCCTTTGGCTTACTGAGTAACTCAGGCACTTAATCTACATGTTTTGGCTGAAGGTACTTGTGCAGCAGCTTGTTCTCAGCTCTTGCAGACAGTGTTTCTCAGCAGTTACTGTCCTCAGTAACTGGCTCATTGTTTTTTAGCCAATTACTTTGCTAATATTGCTTTATAGTTGTCCAGTAATAACAAATTTCTTGACAACAGACCTCAAGACTTAACAGTTTTCCTTGAAGCCAACTTCAGCCTCTTTATTCTTGATCTTTCACACCTGATCCTCAAAGAAACTACCCTATATGTACCTTACAAACATGAGTCTTGTAAAACTCCACCAGTACAGGGCTTAATACAGATAATTTTGTTTTATCCAAGAGCTTAATCTGCCCCACTTCCCACAATTAACCTCTTCGAGTTCCAGAGTCCATAAGGTACATGTCTCTAGCTTTTTCTGTAAAACACCTACAACATCACCTTTTTCATCACACCTCCCCATTTCCGCTACCTGCAAAATTGCCCTCTAATCCATCTGTATCAATTATTTTTACTTAGACACTTAACCTGGTTTCAGCTGGGGTAGAGTTAATCTTCTTTCTAGTGGCTGCTATGTTTCAGATTTGGTATGAAATGATTGTCAATAATGCATATTGTTTTAGTTGTTGCTAGGTGATGTTTATAGTATTCAAAGACTTTTTTCAGCTTCCCATAGAAGCTGAGAAGGAGCATAGACAGAACAATGGAACTGTTGTCCCAAATCTGGGTTCTTTGCCCAGTGTGCAAGCCAATAACGCACAGAGCAGAGGTATTTCCAAGTTTATTCCATTAATGTGCAGAAATGGGGTGCTCGTCCCAAGGGAGCACACCTTAGTTTCAAAAATTTCCCTTTTTATACACTGATTATTACATATTCTAACAATTAATACATATTCATTGTTATTCTCTTCAATGATTGGTCAAGATTTCTTCGCTTCCTGTATAAATTAGTGCACAGACTCTGTTTCTTCTTCCATTGTTCTCTTTTGAGTAGGTGGTATCATTTGGGTAGGTGGTCAATGGGTAGGTGGTCACGATCTCCCCCTTCCGAAATTACCTTTTATCTACTTCTCCTCTATTCTTGGCAGTTCCAGGTGGTTTTCTCGGTTTGCTGACCAGGCCTAGAGTTCATCAGTATCTTGACAGGAATATCCTGCTTGTCAACAAAGTGACATTGTCTAGTAGTTGGTTCCTTAATTTAATCTTAGATAAATCATGTCTAGTTACTATTTCTCTACAAATGATCAAACAGGGTTGGGGCCGTAGAGAGGACTTTTAGCAGCAGCGGCAGGTTCCCTTAGTTGCTTCAATTACATGTTACATTTCATTTTCCTAGTTGATATGAATTTTACTACAACATTGTCACTGGCCAATCCAGCCCAAACCGTGACAAATTTATTGGTGCCTAACATGGGGCAAGACATGATGGATTCTATTATTAATTACACTTCTGGTTTCAGCTGAGGAAGGTTTATTTTGACCTTTAATGCTTATGTCACAGAGCCAGGGGATGGAAACTTTTTGGGCTGTTTAGAAAATGAATGTTAGTTTCATAAGATCGTGATTTTGTTGCTGGTTCTTCTGAATGTGTTGCAGGGGTGGCCATCAGTGCAGGAGTGGGTATTGTGTGACGTGTGCTGCTGCTACTCAAATCCCAGAGGCCAGCTCACAGCCGGCACAGGCACAAACCAATCCCTAAGCTACCCCCCAGCTGCACTGACTGCCCCAGCACTGGCCCCAGCAACATCAGCCATCCTCCCAGAGGCATCAGCCATGCTGGCCACCGCCATATGGGTGCAGGCCACGCTCCTGCCCATCCTGGCACCAGTCACTCAGCAGCGTGCAGTAGAAGTTACTCTGCCGCCTGCACCGGCACCAGTCACCCCCCTGCGACCTGTATCACAAGCCCTTCCTGGGCCTGTCTTGGCACCAGCTGCTCCAGCCTTGACAACGGGCACTGTCACTACTCCAGCTGCTTTGACAATGAGAACTGCTGCTACTCAAACTCCATCAGAACTGGTAAAAGTTGCCCCAGTGACCAGGAAGCAGAAAAGGAGATCAGCTCGTTCCCCTGCCCCTTGTGACAAAGACCAGCACAAGCCAGGGAGCATGGGAGAGAGTTCTCCTACAGCAGATGAAGGAAAGCGTCCTTCTAAAGCAGATCCAGGAGGGGGTCCTTCTCGGGCAGCATCAACACAGGAGGAGGACTCAGATGCAGAGATAATCATTAAATCCTTCTCTATGAAGGATTTGTGAAATATGAGGAAGGACTTTAGTCAAGAAGGGGTAACACTTATCTCCTGGTTGCTCTGATGCTGGGACAATGGGGCTGGTACCATAGACTTAGAAGGTAGAAAGGCCAGGCAGTTGGGTAACCTGGCAAAAGATGGAGGTATTGATAAAGCGATTGGGAAAGCAAGCCCTGATGGGACACCTAGTCTGTTCATAAACAACACAGGAGCTGGGGAATCCTACCGGTCCACACTGCAGTGTGGTAAGTGGCGTTGGTGAACTGGATATCGAAAAGGATGCTCTAAAGAAAATGGACGCTCAGGCTAAAGACGTGCCTTATCCCGACTGCCCCTTCCTACTTTTGGACGTATGAGACCAAGATGCATACAACCAGTATCACATTATTGGAGCTTATTCCTACCCTATTGCAACACTATCTAGAACCATGAACCCTTATACAAATAGTATTCTGGAATATAAAAATGCACATGGAAAAATCATCACTTTGTATGACAATGATGAGAGGTTAGCCAGCCAGGCTGCGACAACCATGTGTGAGAGGGGCTTTGAGAACTTGTTTATGTTATCTGGAGGCCTCAAGGTCCTTGCACAGAAGATCCCAGAAGGACTGATCACCGGCTCACTCCCTGTGGCCTGCCAGGTGGCAGCTCCCATTGGACCTGCCTAAAAAAAGACCTCTCCCAAAGTGCCAGCCGCATGTGCTGAAAATAAACAGAGATTTTCTGCAGATGATCTACAAAAGATAGATCAATATTAGTGAACTGACCACAATGCAAATGGTATGGAATAAGGGGTGGAATGTTCTGGTTTGGGGTGGGGCAGAGCCAACGTTCTGTTCAGTGAGACAGGCTCTTGCTTGTACTTGTTGTGGCAGTCGGGGTCGGCTGACTTGGTTGGTTGCCCTGTGGAGGGGTCGCACCTGTGGGGAGGAGTGGACAGGACAGGTGACCCAAAACTGACCAAGAGGGTATTCCATCCCATCTGCCATGCTCAGTATAAAAGCTGAGGAATCAAAGGGTTATCTGGCTGCTTCAATGGCTCGCTTTTTAAATGGCTCTCTTTCTTTAATGACCGATGTCCAAGGAAGCCCCTGTCTGTTTGTCTCCCTTTGATCCCGATCAGTGCTTCCTGAATCCAGATCTGGAATCCAGTTCCCATCCATCACCAAGTCCAGTCTGGGACTTCCCCAGTGTCTGCTGGTGACATCTCCCTGAGAGCTTGATACATTTGTTTAATATATTGTATCTATTTCATTGTTTTCTTTTTATTTTATTATTAATATCTCATTAAAGTAGTTCAGTTTTTTTCTAAACTCATAAATCTCTTTATCTCTCTCCTTCTCCTTGGATCGAGAGGTGGGGGAGAGCACCTGTCATGTTGTCATTGGCCAATTCGGCCCAAAGCGTGACAACCTACAATCTAGAATAGGATGGAGATGAGTCTTCTGTGCCCTAACCTGGTAATTCACCACTCTTTCTGTTATGATATTTATTACAAATAACAGCTCTTTTCTCACCAGTTCAGTTTTGTAGGTACTAAGGACTAGAGGAATGGCTGGCATTGTAAGACCAGAAGACACCACTGTTTTCCATAGCCATATAAATTTCAGCATTACACTTTTGATGCTGTAGAGGAATGGACTAACAATTCCTCTACAGCATTAGCGTCACCGGGGCTATGGGCAATAACACTGCTGCTGTTTCTCGTGGAGTACTGAAATGAAGTAGATGTGTATACCTTGTCACTGTTTCCTAAACCTGTTTCCTCTATGTTCTTCTCTGCACCAGCAGAGACTCTAAAGTACCCCTACTGCATGGAAAAAATCCATTTCGGGATCGTGGCATTCAGCTCCTGGCAATAACTAGCTTTTTGCAGGTACAGCCAATGACAGCAGAGATTATCATCAGGATAAAACAAATATTCAAAGCTTCTGAGGTTGAAGCAGTAAGCTTTCCCCTCCTTTTTATTCTCATTTCTTTTCCAGAGATCTTAGCTACATGGATAGAGATGGTATCATTGTATGCACAACTGGACATCTCTGTTTACCGTTAACTTGTTTTTCCCTGAGCACTTTTGGAAAGACTGTTGAGAAACACAAGCTATCTTTCACAATTGCATGTTGGATCTGGCTGTATCAAGAACCATTTTGTAGTCACAGGTTTCCAGGAAAATACCAATCCTTGAGGCTGAATGTCCTCAAAGGGACAGAAGAGCTCAAATAAAGGAGTTTGTGGGCTATACTACCATGGAGTCTATATGAGAGGACTGTATATGGATGTTTAATTTAACTACGAGATCAGTCTGGACAGGTTGTGCTTTTTCAGGCTGCTGACTGTTACTTATTTCACAGCTCTCATCTTTGCTCAAGGAGACCTTCTCAGCAGAACCCTTATTTTCTGCATTACAGTTGTTAGCAGGCAGCATTGTACCAGACTGTCCTCATTTGGTGCAGGGCTGGATGCGCAGCCTGAAGGTGGAAGCTCTTTCCTCTCGTGCGAGAAAACTTGGATGAAAACCTAGGGCCCAGATTAGGAAACTGAAACGGGGGTTCAGGCGTGGCTGCCCAAAGCATGCTGCCTGCTTTTGGAGATGCTTGGACGGAACGAGTCCCCTCAGAAGCCAGGTAAGCTCAGGAACTTCCCGCCTTCTTACTTTCTGGAAAAATCATACAATGGTTTGGGTTGGAAGGGACCTTAAACCCTGCCACGGGTTCCAACCCCCCTGCCGTGGGCAGGGACACCTCCCACTAGACCAGGTTGCTCAAAGCCTGGCCTTGAACACCTCCAGGGATGGGGCATCCACAACTTCTCTGGGCAACCTCTTCCTGTGTCTCACCACCCTCATAGTGAAAAATTTCGTCCTGATATCTAATCTAACTCCACCTTCCTCCAGTTTGAAGCCATTACCCTTCATCTTATCACTAAAAAAAGAGGGAAAAAAAAGAGAAAAAAAGGATGACACAAGTCTTCTTGCCGGGGGTGACCCCGAGCCCTGTTTACCCCCTTCTCCTTTCCACGCCTAAAAAACCACTGCTGATCTTTGCTTCTCCTTCCAAGCATGAAGGACCTGGACGCTTCCCCGCAGGGCCTGGCGCTGCCCAGCAGCCGCAGCGGTGCAAAGTACAAGGNAGGAGTGGACAGGACAGGTGACCCAAAACTGACCAAGAGGGTATTCCATCCCATCTGCCATGCTCAGTATAAAAGCTGAGGAATCAAAGGGTTATCTGGCTGCTTCAATGGCTCGCTTTTTAAATGGCTCTCTTTCTTTAATGACCGATGTCCAAGGAAGCCCCTGTCTGTTTGTCTCCCTTTGATCCCGATCAGTGCTTCCTGAATCCAGATCTGGAATCCAGTTCCCATCCATCACCAAGTCCAGTCTGGGACTTCCCCAGTGTCTGCTGGTGACATCTCCCTGAGAGCTTGATACATTTGTTTAATATATTGTATCTATTTCATTGTTTTCTTTTTATTTTATTATTAATATCTCATTAAAGTAGTTCAGTTTTTTTCTAAACTCATAAATCTCTTTATCTCTCTCCTTCTCCTTGGATCGAGAGGTGGGGGAGAGCACCTGTTATGTTGTCATTGGCCAATTCGGCCCAAAGCGTGACAACCTACAATCTAGAATAGGATGGAGATGAGTCTTCTGTGCCCTAACCTGGTAATTCACCACTCTTTCTGTTATGATATTTATTACAAATAACAGCTCTTTTCTCACCAGTTCAGTTTTGTAGGTACTAAGGACTAGAGGAATGGCTGGCATTGTAAGACCAGAAGACACCACTGTTTTCCATAGCCATATAAATTTCAGCATTACACTTTTGATGCTGTAGAGGAATGGACTAACAATTCCTCTACAGCATTAGCGTCACCGGGGCTATGGGCAATAACACTGCTGCTGTTTCTCGTGGAGTACTGAAATGAAGTAGATGTGTATACCTTGTCACTGTTTCCTAAACCTGTTTCCTCTATGTTCTTCTCTGCACCAGCAGAGACTCTAAAGTACCCCTACTGCATGGAAAAAATCCATTTCGGGATCGTGGCATTCAGCTCCTGGCAATAACTAGCTTTTTGCAGGTACAGCCAATGACAGCAGAGATTATCATCAGGATAAAACAAATATTCAAAGCTTCTGAGGTTGAAGCAGTAAGCTTTCCCCTCCTTTTTATTCTCATTTCTTTTCCAGAGATCTTAGCTACATGGATAGAGATGGTATCATTGTATGCACAACTGGGCATCTCTGTTTACCGTTAACTTGTTTTTCCCTGAGCACTTTTGGAAAGACTGTTGAGAAACACAAGCTATCTTTCACAATTGCATGTTGGATCTGGCTGTATCAAGAACCATTTTGTAGTCACAGGTTTCCAGGAAAATACCAATCCTTGAGGCTGAATGTCCTCAAAGGGACAGAAGAGCTCAAATAAAGGAGTTTGTGGGCTATACTACCATGGAGTCTATATGAGAGGACTGTATATGGATGTTTAATTTAACTACGAGATCAGTCTGGACAGGTTGTGCTTTTTCAGGCTGCTGACTGTTACTTATTTCACAGCTCTCATCTTTGCTCAAGGAGACCTTCTCAGCAGAACCCTTATTTTCTGCATTACAGTTGTTAGCAGGCAGCATTGTACCAGACTGTCCTCATTTGGTGCAGGGCTGGATGCGCAGCCTGAAGGTGGAAGCTCTTTCCTCTCGTGCGAGAAAACTTGGATGAAAACCTAGGGCCCAGATTAGGAAACTGAAACGGGGGTTCAGGCGTGGCTGCCCAAAGCATGCTGCCTGCTTTTGGAGATGCTTGGACGGAACGAGTCCCCTCAGAAGCCAGGTAAGCTCAGGAACTTCCCGCCTTCTTACTTTCTGGAAAAATCATACAATGGTTTGGGTTGGAAGGGACCTTAAACCCTGCCACGGGTTCCAACCCCCCTGCCGTGGGCAGGGACACCTCCCACTAGACCAGGTTGCTCAAAGCCTGGCCTTGAACACCTCCAGGGATGGGGCATCCACAACTTCTCTGGGCAACCTCTTCCTGTGTCTCACCACCCTCATAGTGAAAAATTTCGTCCTGATATCTAATCTAACTCCACCTTCCTCCAGTTTGAAGCCATTACCCTTCATCTTATCACTAAAAAAAGAGGGAAAAAAAAGAGAAAAAAAGGATGACACAAGTCTTCTTGCCGGGGGTGACCCCGAGCCCTGTTTACCCCCTTCTCCTTTCCACGCCTAAAAAACCACTGCTGATCTTTGCTTCTCCTTCCAAGCATGAAGGACCTGGACGCTTCCCCGCAGGGCCTGGCGCTGCCCAGCAGCCGCAGCGGTGCAAAGTACAAGGGGTGGTGCCGGCCCGGCCCCCCTTTCCCTCACCTCCCCCCGGGGCGAGGGGCCCCGCCGCACCCGGCTGTACCCCGCGGCCGCCCGCAGGCCTCGAACCCCAGGCACCGCCTCCTCGCCGCCCGCTCCGCACGGCGGGCATGGCGGCTCTCCCCGCCTCTGAGGGCAGCACCACCCCCCGGGCAGGCCCCACCCCGCGGCGGGGCGGGAAGGGGCGGCCCCGCAGCCGCTCTATAACTCCCCTTTCGCCGGGCTGGGCGCGAGGTAGCGGTTCCTGAGGGGCGGGATGGAGGCGGTGGCGGCGGGGCAGCAGCCTGCCGGGTCGCGCTCCTTGGGCAGACCCCTGGCCAGAGCCCTATCCCGCGGCCGCCACCAGGAGCGCCCCGGCTGCCCCCCGGCCTCCGCCGGCGGCTCGAAGGCCGAGGCGCGGGTGCTGGTCATCAACACGGGCGGCACCATCGGCATGGTGCAGGACGTCAAGGGTGAGGAAGCGGGGCTTCGGGGGGAGCGGGGCGGTGGAGGCGGGCTCCCCCCTCAGGGTACGCTGCCGAACCGGCCCTGGTGTGGGGCGGTGGGCTGGGGGATGCGCCGCTTGGCCCCTTGAGGCTGCTGCTGCCATAACTGACAGCCGCGCTCGGTGAGCGCTCTGGCTGCCGCGGGTCGTGCCTCAGCATCCCCGGGTTTCTCCTGGCCGGTAAGAACGGCGTTGTGGCTTCCTGTGATCCTCTCTTCCCACCGGCTGGTTGTTTCAGTAGCTCAGTCGGTAGGCATCCCTCCGACAAGTGAGCCTTACAGCTAGTTAGAGCAGGTTTTGGCAGAGGGAAACGTGTTTCCTGGAACATGAGTCCTTTCTCCCCTCCTTCATGCACTGAAAATGAAACCGGCTTAATTGTACCAGTCATGNGGAAAGACTGTTGAGAAACACAAGCTATCTTTCACAATTGCATGTTGGATCTGGCTGTATCAAGAACCATTTTGTAGTCACAGGTTTCCAGGAAAATACCAATCCTTGAGGCTGAATGTCCTCAAAGGGACAGAAGAGCTCAAATAAAGGAGTTTGTGGGCTATACTACCATGGAGTCTATATGAGAGGACTGTATATGGATGTTTAATTTAACTACGAGATCAGTCTGGACAGGTTGTGCTTTTTCAGGCTGCTGACTGTTACTTATTTCACAGCTCTCATCTTTGCTCAAGGAGACCTTCTCAGCAGAACCCTTATTTTCTGCATTACAGTTGTTAGCAGGCAGCATTGTACCAGACTGTCCTCATTTGGTGCAGGGCTGGATGCGCAGCCTGAAGGTGGAAGCTCTTTCCTCTCGTGCGAGAAAACTTGGATGAAAACCTAGGGCCCAGATTAGGAAACTGAAACGGGGGTTCAGGCGTGGCTGCCCAAAGCATGCTGCCTGCTTTTGGAGATGCTTGGACGGAACGAGTCCCCTCAGAAGCCAGGTAAGCTCAGGAACTTCCCGCCTTCTTACTTTCTGGAAAAATCATACAATGGTTTGGGTTGGAAGGGACCTTAAACCCTGCCACGGGTTCCAACCCCCCTGCCGTGGGCAGGGACACCTCCCACTAGACCAGGTTGCTCAAAGCCTGGCCTTGAACACCTCCAGGGATGGGGCATCCACAACTTCTCTGGGCAACCTCTTCCTGTGTCTCACCACCCTCATAGTGAAAAATTTCGTCCTGATATCTAATCTAACTCCACCTTCCTCCAGTTTGAAGCCATTACCCTTCATCTTATCACTAAAAAAAGAGGGAAAAAAAAGAGAAAAAAAGGATGACACAAGTCTTCTTGCCGGGGGTGACCCCGAGCCCTGTTTACCCCCTTCTCCTTTCCACGCCTAAAAAACCACTGCTGATCTTTGCTTCTCCTTCCAAGCATGAAGGACCTGGACGCTTCCCCGCAGGGCCTGGCGCTGCCCAGCAGCCGCAGCGGTGCAAAGTACAAGGGGTGGTGCCGGCCCGGCCCCCCTTTCCCTCACCTCCCCCCGGGGCGAGGGGCCCCGCCGCACCCGGCTGTACCCCGCGGCCGCCCGCAGGCCTCGAACCCCAGGCACCGCCTCCTCGCCGCCCGCTCCGCACGGCGGGCATGGCGGCTCTCCCCGCCTCTGAGGGCAGCACCACCCCCCGGGCAGGCCCCACCCCGCGGCGGGGCGGGAAGGGGCGGCCCCGCAGCCGCTCTATAACTCCCCTTTCGCCGGGCTGGGCGCGAGGTAGCGGTTCCTGAGGGGCGGGATGGAGGCGGTGGCGGCGGGGCAGCAGCCTGCCGGGTCGCGCTCCTTGGGCAGACCCCTGGCCAGAGCCCTATCCCGCGGCCGCCACCAGGAGCGCCCCGGCTGCCCCCCGGCCTCCGCCGGCGGCTCGAAGGCCGAGGCGCGGGTGCTGGTCATCAACACGGGCGGCACCATCGGCATGGTGCAGGACGTCAAGGGTGAGGAAGCGGGGCTTCGGGGGGAGCGGGGCGGTGGAGGCGGGCTCCCCCCTCAGGGTACGCTGCCGAACCGGCCCTGGTGTGGGGCGGTGGGCTGGGGGATGCGCCGCTTGGCCCCTTGAGGCTGCTGCTGCCATAACTGACAGCCGCGCTCGGTGAGCGCTCTGGCTGCCGCGGGTCGTGCCTCAGCATCCCCGGGTTTCTCCTGGCCGGTAAGAACGGCGTTGTGGCTTCCTGTGATCCTCTCTTCCCACCGGCTGGTTGTTTCAGTAGCTCAGTCGGTAGGCATCCCTCCGACAAGTGAGCCTTACAGCTAGTTAGAGCAGGTTTTGGCAGAGGGAAACGTGTTTCCTGGAACATGAGTCCTTTCTCCCCTCCTTCATGCACTGAAAATGAAACCGGCTTAATTGTACCAGTCATGCGGTCTTTTTTTTTTTTTTTTAGCCCCAAAAGAGCCACTGTCCCAGGCTAGCTGGGGAGCATGTGCCTGGCATTCCCACTGGGAAGAGCGTGGGCTGTTGGAGGTGGTGGCCACGTCAAGGATTTTCAAGTGGTGACCTGACAGACACAGCTGATGCAAGTGTGGCAGGGTACATGCTGCCAAGTGTAGTGACGAGAGAGATCAGATGCAGCAGCATCCGTGCTCACCTGCCTCTGGGCAGCCTCCTGCTGCTCTCCTACCAGCTCCTGACTTCCTTCAAGAAATCACTGAAGGGTTCTGCTTTACCTTAGCAAGGGAGGGTGAGACTTACCTTGATGAAAAGGCTAGACGTGCCAAGCCCCCTCCCGCCAGCTGAAAAATGTTTAACTCCAAAATTGAACTCTGAGATCTCTCAGTATACTGCCTGCATTTTATCTGAAAGCTTCTTAGGTACCTAAGGTATATGCTGTGTGTTTTTAGATGCCCCTAAATGTCAACAGGTAGGTCCCCAAACTCACCTAACATCCCCCTAGACCCCTGGTCCAGAAGCTGGATGGAGGGGCACCTAAGTAGACCCTCACTCAGTAGACGCAGATCTCAGGGGATGCCAGAAGCATCAGACAACTAATGCATCCAGGGAAAAGAGGACATTTCAGCCAGGTCTGACTTGCTGTAGGGCTGTGGGTTTACCAGCATTGGTATAAAGGGAAAGAGGGTAACGTATGGGGCAAGGGGGGAGGGAGGCAGGCAGTCTGATTTTGGTGAAAGTCTATTCAATTGAAAGTTCCTTCACTTGAAAGGCAGTGAAGCATCCCAGGGCTTCCAGAGCCTGTGTCTCTCTAGGCTCAAAAGCAGAGGTACTTGTGTTCTCTACTACAGAATTTCAAGCCCCTGTCTGAAATACCATCTCAGCTTCTCATTTTTAGGATTGAAACACTTGGGACTTCACCTCAGAGCTTCCTAGATTAGATTTTTTTTCTAATACATATCCCTCTTCTCAGAAGACAGTGTCTGGCTGATCTGTGTTATTGTAGGGCAGATGCTTTAAGGCCTTGTTCTACTTTGTTTTTTTATGGCTGTCATCTTTGTGTTTAATCTATCAAAGTTGTAAAAAAAAAAAAGTCTCTATTTCAAATGACATGTGGTGACTTTCCTCTCTCTGTCTGCATTATTAACACTAAAATAATATCCTACTTCTGTTTCAGCTTCTCAAACACCTTTTTTAAGCAAATAAATTAAAATCACATGTCTAATTCTTTTGTAAATGAACTCCATAACCTCTTCTCATCTTGTATACCTTTTTTTCCCCTTTTGCTTAACAAGTGTCAATCATTAAAGCATGTGCAAACAATCTAACAGTTATGATCCAATGATGCTGACTTGCTACATCCTGGTGAGGGTTTCAACCTGCTTTTCATACACAGATCTAGCAGCAGAGCAGCCAGAGTACCTCTTTCAGAATATTTGGCAGTCTTTAGGGTTCAGACAGAAGCTGGTGAAAGGGCATGGGAAAGGCAGCATGCTTCAAAGGAAAAAGCAATAGATGCTCATTTCTCTTATAAATCAATGGATAGAAAGTGCCTGTTTACAACCCAGAACTGCAAGTGTTTTATTTCAAGCAAGGTGAACAGCAGTAGCTTCCTTGAACTGCATGAAATCTTTCAGAGCTGCAGCTGCTCAAAATGAAGGGATTAAGGTAGGTTTCTACCTAACTAATTTCTGTCTGGTCTTATAAGCTTTTCTATGGCCTTAACAGTTGCTGGGAGAAGATGGTTTCTTCTTAAAATCAGGTAGTTTTGATAGGCCTAATGTGTTCTGCAAGGAATATGTTCTGTGCAGAACTGCCCCTATGTACAAGACTGATACAATCACGTTCCCTGGGCTCATTGTGCACGTATGGAGCGATTATTTATCATCACGATATCTGATGGTAAACTTCCTGCAGAGGTTCTGCAGTTGACCTGGGCATGTGTGTCAACTCCAGCATGTGTTGGACCTCTTGGCCTTTCTGCACACCTACAGGTTACCTGTGCAGGAGTCATTTTCAGAGGATGGATAGTTTGTTTCTGTTTGTGTGAGCTGGGTGGCAACCAGACACAGTTGCAGACTCTCATAGTGTTCATGTTTTTGCTGTCAAATAAGCCATTTCAGCGCATTTTTAAAATTTCTTCCTTCTACTTCCTCCTACTTATTTCTTCCTATCACAGCTTCGTTTTGCTTATCGGTAGCTCATTTCAGAGATAGACTCTTACTGCCACTCCTTAGTGAGGTTACCATGATACTAATCTTTACATCAAGTTTATGCTCATGTTCCTCCTGGCTGGTGCCTTCAAGAAGATCTTTTCATCGGGCTTGTGGGCTGGATCTCTTTCCTAGCTTTTACCTAAAATATTAAGAAAAAAACCCACCCAACAAACACAAATAGAACTAAGCTAAATCCCCTTAGAATACTGATCTTGGAATAGAGTCTGCTGGGTAACTTAATTATCTGTATTTTCTAGATATACTAGACTGCTAAAGGACTGGCTGCTGTAGTCCAACCCTCTTTCTATTTGAAACCTATTCATCTCACTTTCGAAAGCTCCAAGTACTAGGGCTGCAGAAACGAGTATTTTGGAGAACGCTTTCTGCTTCACTGCCTTTGCAAAATGGAGTCATTACTTTTGGGATCTGGCACCGTAGATGTATGTGTTGTATCTATTGATACACCTATAGGTAAAAACTGGTTTAGCCAAGTCCTTTATATTCCTCAGCGTGGAGAGTTTGTTAGTATTGGGGATGATGACTGCAGCATGCTGATGTACGGTGTGCTCCTTCTCCCCAACATCTGTGGCTTCTTGGGTGCAGAGCCCCACTGACACAGCGGCATCAGACTTCTTCATTTCCCTGTTCTCTGCTGCAACACAGATTATAGGATATTTTGACTAGCAAGTAGCTATCACTGTGTTATCTATAGCACCATAGTGTAAAAGCAGAGTCCTCCGCTGTAGATGGGACAGAACCATACTTGTTCTCTTCAGCCACAGTTGCTTGTTTGCTCTTCTGCCTTTGTCCGTCTGCTTTGCGATGCCGGGGTTGGCCAGCTAAAGAGGGAAAGGACAGAAGTTGATGAGAGTTATTTGGACAAGTTGTACAGCCTGCCTCTTCTCTGCAGGGGTGAAGTTGCTTCAAATACTTGGTTAACAAGCTTGGCTCACAAAAGATGTTTTCCATGCATAATAAAGTAGAAGTGTTCTTAAAACAGTTGCACTTGAGTTCCCCTGTTTGCTTCTTGAAGCCATAAAGCAGAAACCACCGCTAAATGTGGATGCATTTAGGGGACTGCATAGGTTGTAAGTGGGTCATCTTGGATGGATCTGCAGAATGTCTTAAAAAAAAGGTTTAAGTTCAGTGCAAGAAATCACAGAAAAATACTGACAGATTTGTGATTAAGAGGTGAGGAGCTGCCATTTATAGAGAAGGGATTTAAGAATATTAATGTACATTGGGTCTCCGGTTCCTGGGGCAAATACAAAAAATAAACAGTCTAATCCATTGTCAATATTCAGACCAAGATGAGCACTGGACAAACAGAATAATAATCACAAAACACCCAGAAAACACTTGAAACTGGGCTGCACTTCAGAGCCAAAATGACTGTATGCCCAAGCGCAGTAGAAGTGGCCATTTGTGACTAAGCTGGGAATATCCTTAATAGGAAAAGCAGGGATTATAGTTGAATGAACAAAACAAGCAAAGCTTGAAAGCGTGTTAAGTATGTTTTGTAAAACAAAGTGTTTCGGCAGGAATCCAAACAAATCCACTCAAATGCTGTTGTCGTCCTGTGAGAAAGTTGGCTATGAAGGGGCCTGCTACTTCACTTAAAGCAAGCCAGGAGGGAGATTAGGGAGTTCTTAAGGATTTTTCCATCGGTTTGGAAAGTAAATGGAAAAAGATAGAAATACTATTGAAAATACTTTCTGTGTTTTGAAGTATTTTAAATAAACTTTGCTGTTTGAAGGTGAAACAAACAAACAAAAAAAACCCAACCAGATGCTAACTTGGATGAGAATTGTTTTTAAACAAACAGAAGAACTAGGAAGTAGGACAGATTTACCTTACCTTAACCTAGGAATAACTAGAACTAGCAGAAGTAGAATAATGAGGTTTAAGAGTTTGTTTGCTATCTGAACAGGTGGTATAAAACATTCACTGAGGTTAAACTGAACTGGACAGTGACACCAGTAGAATCTTGAAGTCCAAAAGGACTTGACCTCTGATGGAAGTTCCTTGAGTGAAAAACATCTCAAAAAGTCAGACTTAAGAAAAACAGGGTGGCTTCTGACTCTGGACACCAGGACTGTTGCTGTCCTTTCTGAAGCAGGGCACTGGGAGATGAGTATCAAGTTAGATTCACAAATGAACTCAGTTCTATGATGCTCAGGATTGTAATGTCAAAAATTTAGGCGCTTTTCTGTCTAACAGAGAATAGCATGTGGATTCCCTTTGAAATGCCTGGTTGCAACCAGGACAACTGCAGATCCAGCAAACGCTAAATGAATTTAAGCCCAGCCGTTTTAGGGCCCCTGCCACAGAGAGAAAGACAGCATCACAGGCAGGGAGAGGGTGAACAGAGCTTAAGATGCATCTACGCTTTCGACTTTTTCTATTCAGCAGCTTATGCATCTTCTCTACCTGTTATCAGTTGAGATGTTGAGTCCTAAACCTGCTGTTGGAAAGGACCTATTAGAGAGAGAGAGCGATTAGAGCACTTAATTAAGACTCCTATGGGAAGCTGAAGTTTCTCTATCTTTGTGTGTGTGTATATATATCTCACTACATAGATCTTTGTCTGTATCTGTCAATGCTCAATACCTACTATGCTGTTTGTTTTAGCTTTCTCTTTTTTTTTTTTATGGAAAATGCTCTTGCCATTTACAGTGAGATAAAACATGCAGCTTTCCAATACAGTCAGTAGCTTGCTGTTTGTGCCAATACTGCTGCAGGCGAAGCAGCTTAGGTAAAAGTATCACAACTTGATAGCACAAAATAATTCTCAGTGTTTTATAAGTCTTCTGCCACTAGGTAGAGGATAGCTATGGCAAACGTAAAAGAGAATGGTGCCTTTTTGGTACAGTTGCAAAAATTGGCTTCCTGCCCCTACTGCTGATCAGTATTTGCACACAAGCAACAATTAAAAATAGGTAAAACATAAATAGTTGATGTGGAAGAGATTTGTAACATTATTTCTCTTAAATAAAGGATTTATTTATTTCAAGTCAAGAAAAGGATAACTGCACGGAGAGTCATTGGTTATATTTGGTTTTCACATTCTTAAACTGGCAATAGACTGTTTAAATTTAATTTGGAAGGATGGGCAAACAGCTGTGTAACTTGACTTCTTCCCTCCCTACTGTGCCACTCGCTTCCTTCCATCCCTGCTCCTTCATTTACTTCCTTTATTTTTCATTTTTAAGGACTTGCTCCTGAGGCCAATAAATTAGTAAGCAGCTTGAAAACGATGCCGATGCTGCATGATGAGGCATATGCCCGGGAAACAAAACTGAACAACTTCCATGAATTTCCAGATAACACATTGGTGCTCCCGTAAGTACATTTTCCTTGGGGAGAGGAGGGGGTTAGGAATTATCTTGCTAATTTTCAGATAATTACATCTCCAAACACTTAATGTGAATAATCCATTATGAGATTAGCAAAAGTGCTTATATTGACTTAAAAGGAAAAAGCCTACCATATTGTCCTGGTTTGAGGCCTAAACTGTGACACGTATCTGGCACGATAGAAAATGTCTGTTTTGATATATTTGCAATGAAGTGTCTTACAACTGCTTGAGAAATAACTTTTAAATTACGCAACAAGTAACCATTCTGGGTAGCTTAGTCCTGCATCTTTTTCTTGTTTTGGATATTAATTTCTTACTGTGAAAACATACAGATATGCTACAGAAACTAAGAAAACTCGATACAGCTCCATGTGAATTATCTTCAGCAGATGTCTGAAAAAGTAGCATCTAATTAATGCATCTGTGAATAGGCCTCATGCTTTAATTCTGCAGGCCTTCTGTTTTTAAAAAACCCTGAAACCTGATTGTCTTTGCCAAATTTATGCAATATTATGATAATAAGCAATGGGCTTATAATTAATCTGCATTGCTTCTTAACTGTTGGGCAATGATTAATAAGCTTATAGGTTTTATTTAGAGGGCAGTATGCTAATTTGAGATATTTCCCAGCTGTGATGAATGACTGTACCCCTGTAAACATGTTAACTTTGCACAAAGGATGATTTTACACAGTCATTAAAAAATAAATGGGACTATATCTCTTTTGCTATAACAGTAAAAAAGGATATTCTTTAATCTTTAAGGAGAATATCAAGACACGCACAAAAGTAAGGTTTATTAATTTCTTTCTATTTTGTATTGAGGTCTCTGTGTAAAGATTTTAAAAGTAACCACTGAAAAGGCAAATGGCAGGAAAAGGGGTAAAGGGAAAAGAAATGGGCTCCGCTGGAGTAGCATTGATGTGAACATACAGTTTGTGTTAACTATGATGGTTATACAAAGAAAAATGGAGCTCTGTTACAATACTGTGCATGCAACTGAACAACTTTTAAATACTTTAAGGTATTTGAAATATAACAAAACTACACTAATATATCCATCTGAGTCCTAAATATACTTTTCCTGGCCCATCTTTTTCATGAAGAACGGAAAAGCTTAAAACAATCATGCACATCAAAAATTGAGATTTAAAAAACAATCTTGTCTTGTTTTTCTGGCACTACTGAGTGCTGTTTCTGGAGGTTAGTCATGGCAATTTGCCATTTTCTCTTTTGTGCTAGCCGAGTGATACTTTAACTAGGCAGTTGAGAAATATTGTGAGTTTCTGAGGGGAGAAAATAGGAGTATTTTGTGAACTTTGTATGTCTCTGTGATAACCTCGATGTAAGAGGAACGGTACGATCTCTCTTTAGAGAGAGACATCAAAAGTAGTAGACTAGGCTGGTCTCCAGTGTCAGTATGTTGTGTTTTATTTAAACAGCACATCCTCAGGGGCCCTTTCTTTTCACAGATTTTCAACTGGCTTCCCAAATTACTCTTAGCATGTGTAAATGTGATATCCAACAAGGCAATTTTTCATATGAAGTCTTAACTACTTAGGTACGGTATGTCAGTCGGTTATGAATGAATACTACACATTGTTTAAATGCTCTCTCTGCTGTCTTAAGATGTAACTGTCTTACAGACCTCATAAGGGGAGTGGGTCTGCAGATTTTATTACCCGATGAATTGATAATTGACTCTTGGTTTTATATATTTTATATTGCTGTAAATATATACAAGAATAGTAAGTGGGAACAAAACACTATTGCAGATGTCGAGGGAAGGTAATCAACTGTTTTGTGCTCTAAGCACCTTATTTCAGGAACTTCTATGCATCCATGCAGTATCCTGGTCTTTTCTATAGCCTTTGACTGTCTTCCAGTGTAACTATTGAAGTATCTATCACAGTTACAGCTGGCAGGGAACCTTACATCATCATCAAGCAGTGGAAAAGCATTGAGAATGCTCTGAAGATGGTCCTGTTAAACACGCTCTGGATGGCTCTGCCTCAAAAGAGCGAGTACGAGTAGTAGAGCTGGCCCACTGGCAGTTCTTCTTTGTTAGCTGCTTGTTGGTCACTGCATTGCTAAATAGGAACATATTCCAACTAACATAAGAATGGATGAAAATAGTGGATATTCTATCCTCTTCCAAGCTTCAGAAGGGTAGTAGAAAATACTTTTAGTAAAGTTCTTTTATTCCCCCAAATCTTAACTGCCAAGTTGAATTTACATGTAGTTGACTTTATTCTGAGAGGTTACAAAGTTAATGTGGAGAAATGAGCATGTTTTGTGGTGTAAAACACATGCTCTGTATGCAGGCCACTTGGCTGTCAAATCAAAGGTCTTTGAAGAGTGAGATTTCTTGAAATAGACATGTGGAGAAAGGGAGACCCATGGTCCTTGGTGGCAGGGAGAGCAGACAGCATGGTTAGAGCTGGCACAATCCCACCGTGATTCCATCACCATCATCATCTTTGGTAAGTCCCCTCCAGATTTGGGATAGTGTACTTCTGTAAGATGCTTGAGTGTCTTGACACTACTTAATCTTTGGTCTCCATCTGCTGGGCTACACACCGCATGATGTTTGAAAGTGTTACATTTCTCAGCCCCAAAGGTACTTTATCCTATTGCTTGAATGTTCATTTTTGGTTTGGGTTGGTTTTTTTTTTTTCCCCTTGCATCGTTGCTTTGTCTTGTTTTTATTGTACTTAGAGCAGTCTTTTCCCAGCTGTCAAGGTTGCACTTGGCCAATAATTGTTCACCAGCGAGTTGTTTATATTCCTGAGGCCTCTGTTTTCAACCTGTGCCACTATTTCAAGATCTTTTATCACATGCTTAAACTCCACATCATAAAAAAGACATCTGGTACTGTAGAGCAAACTTTCCTAACAAGGTGACAACAGGCCTAATAGGCTGGGACTGGGGTTTTACAAAGTTAGCCTATTACTAGGAAAAGGCAACAGTTTACTTTAAGATCTTAACTAACAGAGTTTTTTCTGAAATCTGAAGTCAGGGAAACTGAGAAGAATGGATCTTCTAAAGGCCACAAAAATGAATCCCAGTCATAAGACTCTGAAGAGAAGATACCCTTTGTGTCAGGAAAGAGTATCTCTTTATAGGGTATCTATTTATATTTATCAAAGGATCAAAAAGTTGTTGCAGCTCTTCTGTTGACCCCCTATAAACCTTGGGAGCTTTATAGGTTCTTCTCAATAGTTTATGAACCATTTTTAAACCTTAAGGCTTCGTATCGACTTTTGTTAGAATTCAGTTCCAAACTTAAACAAAGTGTTCTTTTCTGTCTTTAGTTTTGCTAGCCCCTCTCTGCCTCCCAAATTAGTTTATTCTTAAATTAAATTTAGGGATTTGTGCTTTAAACCACATCAAGCCATGAACTTCTAAACTTGGAACTTAGTGTTCAGTATTTAAGACCTTTTTTTTTTTTTTGGCCATAGATGGGGGGATGGGGAGGAAAAGGGTGAAAACTACTGATTTAGACAAAAAGTCAGAAGGGATGAGCTGCTATTAGCTCTGAGAATTTTTTTTCCCCAACTCTCTTTCTTCATAGTGTCTCTAAGCAAAACAAAAGGATTTTTTACACAATCCTGGAGCTCTCACCGCTGCTTGATTCTTCCAACATGACGCCAGAGGACTGGGCCAAAATTGCAAAGAAACTTGAGGTACTATGGTGTGGGAGAAGAATTCATTTGTTGCTTAAACAAACACAGCATTGCATCTAGTATGCTTAGGAAGATAAAACAATTCAGTAGTGCTATATATATGTGTGTGTGTGTATATATATATTTTTTTTTTATATATATATATGGTCTAGCGGAAGGGGTCCCTGGCCATGGCAGAGGGGTTGGAACTAGATGATCTTAAACGTCCCTTCCAACCCAAACCATTCTATGATTCTATATTTGTTTATTTAAAATGTAAATGTTATGTACCTTGCTTAGTTACTTGCAAAGTAACAAGTACTATGCTTGTAATGCTTGCCGAATTTTTTTTGCCTTTTAAAAATGTTGCAAACTCATTAAAGTTATATAGTTCTTCCAATGATAAGCCATGTCATAATTCTGTACAAGAAAATAAATAGGAAAATTGCAGCTGTGATTGAATAAGGTAAGTAATGGGTAGGTTGATACGTTCTAAAATGTTGACTGTCCAAAAATGTTGAATAAAATCCTTAGGTGTAGGTAACTTAACTGAAGGTTGCATAGTTGCACATCATTTGAGTGTTCAAGTAGCTTAATAGGTGGCTATTGATATAGAAAATAATTTCATGTCTTTATGCCTTTCTTACTCTGGACACAGATGGACTTGACTAGCTTTGGCTTTGCAGCCAGTAGAAAAAATGCTATCGTGGTTAGGTTTCCCACGCTGGAAAATGTTTAAAGCCCTAGTTATTTCTGCATATATAGCAAATTTCATTACATCCTTCTCTAGTTTAAAAAAATCAGCATTTCTCTGCTCCTGTTCCCGTGTCTGAACTTAGCTGTGTGCTTTTAAGTAGAAAGGTGAAACAGTTCAAATACTTCACACCAGGAATTCATACATAGCTGTTAGAGATAAATAACCGTGAGCCTAGTAAAATATTGCTCTTCCACTCCTGCTCGCTCTGCGGTAGTGGGCTTTATAGTGGAAATTTCCCTCTTCGACCAAGCTGTAGCAATGCATGCAAACAGTAATAACTCAGGGAATGATGCTGAAGATTCAGGTAACAGTCTTTCACCTTTAGATCCTCTAATCCTTAAACCACCAAACTAGGGATGATGCTCCTGCTATGGAATGCATCTTGCCAGGGCAGAGAAGAGACAGAGCTGGTGTACAGGTGGACAGCCTGTAGAATGCAGCAGGGATTAGAGTAGAGAAACACGAAGGTAGCAATGCCATGCTGAAAAGGAGAGAAGTTACCTTTCTTTCTTCATGGCACATTAGTTTTATTTAAACTCCCGAGGCCAAAAAATGCTTCTTTCTTGTACACAGAATGCGTCTACTCTGTCCAGTACATGTAATCCAAGTGAAAAGTGCTGAGAAGGGAAAAAACCCCCACCTTTACCTATCTAGCTTATGTATAGACACTGCCACTTTGTGTTCATCTTGGACACCTACTTGGCACAGCTGTAACATGCTGATGACTTTCCAGACTGAAATGTTCTCAGATGTTTCTGTGGGATATCTCTTTAATCGCCAGCCTGATCTTTTATGTTATGAAGGTTAAACTAAGCTATGTTCTTTCGCATCTAATAAGGTTCATAAAGCTGAAAATATTTGTGAGCATACTGATCAAGTTGGAGAGGACAAGTGGCTATTTCTGTCATCTTAGCCCTTCTTCAAACTGACTTATCTTGTTACTGCATTGGCAAATAAATGCAGCATGCTTTTTGCATCACACAATAGTTTGGCCTACAGAAATATCTTGCAACACTCACTGTTGTTCTGCTGGCTAACTTGTTAGAAATAAGCAGAAATCCACTGAAACTTCCAGTAGGTAGCAACATGTAGGCACAAGTATCAGTGAAGAAATAGCAAAAGGACAAGTAGAAATCTGCAGGTGAGTTTGGAGGTGACCTACCTTATTATCAGGAGATGCCAAGCATGTGTGCCTACTGTAGCATCAGAAGTGTAATTAAAAAGAAATCTCATTTAATTCTATGGCAAACCCCTTTTTCCCCCCCATGCTGGCACTTCATATATCTGCTTAGACTTCTATGTAATCCTTTCCATGTTACCAAATTACATCAGAGACATCTCTCTGTCTCTCAATACAGTGTTTACTATGTGCATGACTCTTAAAATAAGAGGAAGCAATTTGGTTTTCTTCCAAAAGCCAGCAGATAACTTTATTCCAACAGGATCAGCTGTATGATTCATGGCTTTGCATTAAAAAACTCCTGTGTGGAATTGTATGTAGATTAAAGTTGGTATAAAATTTCCTTTTGCATCTGTATGTGCAGTCTAAGGGACTTCTCAAAAACCAGCAAGTGAGTGTACATTAGCGAACAAGAAGCCTTTTCACCTTTTTCTGCTGGTCACACACTGCTACAGAAAGGATGACTTTTTAACAGAAGAGGGCACTCTTACACTGGCAATTTGCCTGTCTGCTACCCGGATTAAATGGACTGGTTTTTCTATATGTTATGATATCCTTGGTTTGCCTAATCTGTTCCTGTAAATGGTGTAATCCCTAAAGTAAAAGCAGCAACAAGAAATCAGACTACACGACTAATTTGCATATGTTAACATTCCTGTTTAAAGCCATTGCTAAGCTTTTCTTAATTAGCAGTCTTCTGGTTTAAAAATGCTGCATTAATATGTATACATAGAAGAATCTCTTTGACTGTTCCATAATTAGAATTACTGGCTCTAGTGCTTAGTGTCCTATTAACGCTTAATTGTAGTTAAACTGAAAACAGGATAACTTTAGGAGGAATTATGCATGTAGTACTTTTTAAAGTATTATGCTGTTGCTTGCGTCAGTGAACGTAATGCAATATGTACCTCACTTGCTGACGCCAGCGCATTGCTCTAACAATGTGAAAACTGTCTCTCCATCTCCAGGAGCACTATGAAAAGTACGATGGTTTTGTGATCCTTCATGGCACTGACACCATGGCCTATACAGCTTCAGCCTTATCCTTCATGTGTGAGAACCTGGGTAAAACTGTTGTTCTGACAGGATCTCAGGTAATGGACTTAATTTGAAGTCAGAAGGCTCATTTTTGGTTTTTATATGCAAAACTAGGTAGTATCCTGATTATCACTGTAGAGTTCAGTAGTGCAGGGTGAGCCTCTGGCCAGGGTGAATGGTCACAGTCCTGATAGAAATTAGTGAGAATTGACAGGCTCACCAGCTGAGGATCTGCCCCATAATTTTATCATTAATGACTTTACAACTCTGTACCAAATCGGACCAGTAGTTCATTATGGCTGGGGCCAGATGCTTCAGAGAAAGATATAAGAGCCTGTCATTGGCCATTGTGTATTAATCAGTTTATAAGAGAAGCATCTTTCCAGCCTCAGGTGGCTGCTGGTTGTTAGCTGTCTTTTTTTCTTTTAAAGCCCTGAAGCTTATTACTTTTTACTTCATCAGTTGTTATCCCATCTTATGTTACTCATTGTTGCATTCTTTATAATTTTTTTAATAATCTCTAAGCATTAGATGCATTTTTGATTATTTCTATTCCACAAAGCAGCTAATATGGTCTGTTTCCTTTCCTCTGAAGACTACATTTATTGTCATTCTCGTAGCTGGAGATCATCCCTTTGCATATTGTCTGAGGGGGAGAGGTTGTCTTACTAGAATAGCTTGCTTGAGCATAAAATACAGCTCTAATCACAAAAGAGAGATGAAATATCACAGTGTAAAATTCCCCTCCCCCATCTCATAACTTCCCTTTCTCATGTGGTCTATTTGAAGTCAAAATACAAAAGTCTAGGAAAGAGTAGGCTCTTGCTTACTGTCTTGACGTGGGGCAGTCTAGTTGTGATACATCATATTCAAGGTTTTACTTTCTTTTTGGCTTTATTGCTTGGAGATCTGCCTGACATATGATCTAGCAATGGAGCATGTGATTTTTTTTTTCATTGCTGAAAGGAGCTCTGACTCTCTGTTAATAGGGAGGCAATCTGAAAAGGCATGGAAGTCATCACTCAGCAGACCAAATTTCTGTTTTTAATCTTGTCCTTTTCTGTAGGTAATAACCTGCTGGCTCAGTTTTTCTGTACTATGGGGAAGAATGGTGCAAGAGAGCTGTTGTGAAGCCCATAGAGGCAGTTCTGTATGATCTGGGGCTTTTGCTTTTCCTCTGTACAATCACTTCTCCCATGCTCAGTCACTTTAACAATGACTGCTTTCTATTTTTACTATTTTTCCGGAATCAGTCATTTAATCTGCTTAATCACACTAGAATCATTTCTATGTTAGCTTTTAAGCATTTCAATTATAAAAGTCTGTTGAGCACAGAGGGAAACCCTGCCATCTGCTGCAGTCTAAAATAGTTTGGATGAAGAAGGAAACTTTATTTGTCATAGATCATTGTTACATAGAGTGTTCATGTATTTGTATTGCATAAGTTGGACTCTTTTTTTCTGCTGTGTAGGCTTTACATAAGGGTTAGGGTGTAATTTCAATCTCTGCTCTCCAGGTGCCCATATATGAGTTGCAGAACGACGGCCGAGCCAACCTTCTGGGGGCACTGCTCTTCGCTGGGCAGTTCGTGATTCCTGAGGTCAGTTTGCCCGTGAAGACTGTCTCAGAAGCTACTTTTCTCCCTCTAGCCAGGACACATACTTACTCAAAATATCCATTAGGCAGTAAGGAATTGCACTTAAACAGGAAGGTAAATGGACTTCACTGAGGTAGCAAGCACTTGCATGGCAAAGCATGTGCCGTTTTCTCAGGATTCATATCCCATTTTGCCCATATACAGTCTATAAAGACTGTCAAGTCTGAAATGTAGCTTGCAGCAGACTTGAAATCAGAGGTTCCCTTGCAAATGTGTGGAATCTGAAACATTTGTAAGTCAGTATTTTAACTGAAAATTACTTTGAAGTTCTAAAGTTGCTCTAGAACTGGTAGGAGTGTCTTCTGTCTCTGGTTCCTGAAGATGGAAATACCTCCGTGGTCTCAGCACGCTGCCTTTAAAGATGTTGGTGCTGTGCAGCCCAAAAATCAGAGAGAAAACCGGTCAGGTTATACCCCATTTCGCTTCTGCCGTGCTCCCAAAGCCAATTCTCATAAAACAACAGCAATAACTGACTGGTCAAGATCTTCATAACTAATAACAACTTTGAGGTACCTCTTTTCCTTCAAATTCCAATTGACAAACTTTGAGGGATTTGAGAAGGAACTTAATTATTACAATGTGTGGTAACTCTTTTGAAAGTTATCCTCATTTTCACTAGGCCTTTTGTTAAGGTTTTGGACTCCGAATTTAGCTATAACTGATGAACTTATTAAAAAGTCCACACTGTTTCTTTCCTCTATCTCTGAAGTGGACTCAGGCAAATTTTCTGTCTCCTAGACTGTGCCTCATGAGAGGATTACGAAACTAGTTAGCTCTTAACTTGTTTTGTTCTTAAATTCTTAAACCAATGTGTGACAGATGTGCCAACTCTTTTTGAAAGGGTAAGAGTTGTAAACATCTACTAGCCTCTGAGTTGCTTTAAAGATTTAGAAAACACTTTATAAAGGACAGACTACAGTATTTATCTGCTGAATCTTTTAATTACTGGCTTATTCATAGACCTGTTTCTTTACTTGTCTTGCAGGTGTGCCTGTATTTTTATAATAAACTGTACAGGGGAAATAGGGTGACTAAGGTGGATGCTGGGAGTTTCAATGCCTTTTCCTCACCTAACCTGCCTCCACTTGCAAATGCTGAGGTTGATATTACAAGTAAGCAACATCATCTCTTAAGCCTTGTAATTTATGCCACATGCAATATAACTCTAGCTGAAAAGAATCTGCCTGTGTAGTTGAAATGCTGTTTTTAAACTCGGATATCTTTGAAAGCCCTGTAGCTTGACTCCACTTTATCTGCTCTGAAACTGTTTAAATATTAGTAAGACTGAGAATTTGTGATTCAAGTGCATTTATCTTGAATATAGACGTGAGCTAGACTGACTTTGACTAAAGATCCAGAGTAACCAGAGGGAATGTTGTCCCTGTGTCATGAAAATGCTTGCTCTGAAGATAAAAATGAGGGAGTGAGGACTGAAAGAACAAAGAGTTTAATCTCATTAGTGACCGTGCTGGGCTCCGAAATCGGGCAAAAGAGTCATTGTACAGTACTTGCAGCTTCAACAGATTCTCTGTTTGATGCATGTCATTGTGTAAGATGTTTTACTGGATATTTAGGACCTGTCTAAACTGCAAGCACACTGAAAACAGCAGACCTAGAATATGCTCGCTGTGAAGTTTTTTTTTCCCCCCAAACTTACTCAGACTCCCTATAATTTCTGTGTGTCTGTTTTTTAAGGAGAGGAAAAACTACATGAAGATTTCAGTACCTGTTTGCAAAGTCATTAACATGCTGATGTCTGTTCTTAGATAAATGGAACCTTTTCTTTGGAGAAGGGACAAGAGAGATACATTTGGAGTCTAGCCAAACGAGGAGTTGCCAAAAAATTTACTAAAGGACAGTTTAAAAAAAAAAGTAACATGTTATGTGAGCTGCTTTTGCATAGGTTAGATATATTAAAAAGGAGCAGGACTTGGTGACAATCTCCGTTATTTCCAAAAATAGGAAATAGGAGGGGCTTCCTGAATTCTTTTGCTAGGTGCCATCAGTGACAGTAGGACCTCTAGCCCTGTGCCATGCAGTGTGCCATTTTGAATGGTTTCTACTACTACTAGAGAGAGAGAGGCAGCCTGCAATTTGGAAAAATAAAGTTATCCCTTCCACCTAACGAGTGGGAGTGACTTAACGAAGTTTGAGGATCAAAGTGCTGCGTTTGTAGCAGCCAGATACAGACTGAGGA
The DNA here is from genome assembly GCA_013396915.1 of Stercorarius parasiticus. Lineage (NCBI taxonomy): Eukaryota > Metazoa > Chordata > Aves > Charadriiformes > Stercorariidae > Stercorarius > Stercorarius parasiticus. The sequence continues at coordinate 353,962 of VWZL01005073.1, forward strand.
AGCCTGTGAAATACTGTAGTGGTCCATTAGGCATCTCTCAGGTAGAGACTCTGCCACTGTTGTATTACAATGCTGTGTTAAACACAGTGTATCTGAAATCAACAGAAGTGCTGTCAGTTCATTGTTGCAGTAAATTGGGGAGTATCTTTTTTTCTTGGGCTTTTATGAACTGCATCAAATAGGGTATAAATAAATTCCGTTTACTGGCTGATCAATAATGAAATCAACCTGCAAATTGCATGCTATTTCTCCCTTGGATTTGAATGAACTGTTTTGTGATTCCTTCTCTGTAGTAGAAAAATGAGAAAGTTATTAAGGACTTCCCTTGGCCCATATTGGGTCCCATTATCTTTTCAGTAGAATGCCCCATTGAGATCAATGGGGATTTCTGATTTAAAAACTGATGGCGTGATAGGCTCTACTTTTATTAGTTTCAGTTGATTACCCAGTTAGGGTAGCATCATTTATCCAAGATGATGGTGTCAGTATTGAAGGATTGTTTCATTTTGAAAAAACATAGTTTATAGTATGGTCAATCAACTAGTGCTGCTTTATTTTGTCCAAAGTAATTGTTTGAAACATGGCTGTCTCCCTTGAGTTTGCTTGTACAATCCTCCTATGAAGCTTTCACGAAGACAAGGAACCACCTGGGCTTTAAAAACAAGCCAAACAAATCTAGCATCTTTTAACTTCTTTTTTCAAACAACTTTATTTAATATGTCTTAATCCTCCTGAAGACAGGGCTGACTGTAGACAGGGCTGACTCTTGCTGCTTCAGCATTCTGGAGAGCAGCCTGAGGATGCCAGGCGGAGTAGGCCATGTGCAGAAACTCTTCTTCAGGCTTCCTGGTTCTAACAAAGCTGGGAATGAAAATTCCAGAGAAGCAGAGGCGGAAAGGTGAGAGGATGGGGGGAATGGGGAGTGTAATGGGATCGTGCGTTGGTACACAGGAATGAGGAGAGGACATCAGTTTTGAGGCTTGGCATACCATATAAAAGCAATGATCTACTTCAGAGCCAGAGAGGAGAAGAAGAAATTTAGTCCTCTTGCCTTCCCTAACCTAGTTGCAGCTCTCCTCTTCATTTTTTATATCCATTTTTTACTGTGTTCCCCCTTCAGATGGGACTCCCAGTGGATTTCTGATCCCATCAACTGGCTGTGTTTCTTGGTCAGATCTTTAACTGTGTTAGAAACACCTAAGAGTCCTGTTATACAGCTTTAGATGAGCGAGTGTGTCAGCTTCCTTAAGACTTTCAATTAGCACAAGAAACTCATGTAAGAAATGAAAAATTCTAGCAATCTCCTCAGGTGAGTGAGAAACTCAATGCCAATGGGAAATACTTTTGCAGCGGAATCAGAAATCTCCGTATGAAATGGATAATGTGGGAAAACCAAAAATATTTCTAAGATCCTAAAACATATCAAATAAAAGACCTTGCCTTATTTTTCTCATATTTTGAAAACAGGAGAGACACAGAGGACTATTTCACTTGAAATGTGTAAGGAGTCTCAGTGTATTTCATAACTGATTGCTCTCCTCTGTTCTCTGTTGTCCTAATGAAGCAAATATGAAACTTACTTTGTTACCATGGCTGGACTTTCTTCATCACACATGCATGTCACTTCTGGGAGTGGTGCACATGTACAGGACCGTATGATGAGAAGCATAACTTGTGTAGGGGACAAACAGAGCCCATGTGACTGTGCGTGCAGATGTGGTGCAGCAGATTAGAAGGCACTTTTGGGCTCATCTACCCACCAGTCTCATTAGAAACAAGTTATTCGTCACCAGCCAGATCGGTGTCCTGGTTGGCAGTGCTGCTTATTTACAGTAAAAAGCCCAATAAATTTATGTATTAAGGCAAATGCCAACTCTCTTCATTGAAGTGCTTTTCGTCCCCCCCCGCTCCCTTCTAAGTAGGCATGTCGATTCTTGCAACGACATCATTCAATTTAAATATTCATTTCAGAAGGCGTGTGTCGATTGTTTTACAACGAACTGCCAAAAAAGGGGGTCTGTGTTTGTCTGCCTCCTTCAGGAATTTGCACCCATAGGTTGGCCGGCGCTCCCCACCCCTTGGCCGCCGCCGTGGATGGTAATGAACGCCAGGGCTCCTTATATAATGGTAGGGCTCGCCCGTAGCCCTGCAGAGAAGGATGAGAAGAAAGCCTCACTGTTTGTCTGGAGCTCTGCAATCACAAAAAGCTGTATTTCTTGTTTGATTTCATAACTTGGAGTTCAGTCACCACTCCTAAGGGAGGTGTTGCTCTTAGTTGCTACTCTCCCATTATAAGTTGAAACCTGCATTGTGGCATAGGTCCTGTTTAAAAAAAAGGGGGGAGGGGGTTGCTGCTTTCTAGGCTGTTTAGAGCTGCTTCTCTTTTTTATTTTATTTTCAAGTCAGATTGATGTTTTTTCTGCACTAACCCTATCACCATAGTTCTGTGTGTTTGTGTATGTGTGTGTGCGAATAAAGCTGAATAAGATAAGGATGTATTTTTGAGCCGTATTTTTAAAATCTGTGGTGTTTGGTAGGGAGGGGGAGATTGGAAATAGCAGAGTATTGTTTATGTGATGGTTTTGTTTGGAAGAATGAACAAAAGGCCTTAGTATCTTGAATGCAGTCTCCTTGAATAATGCAATCTTTTCTATCCCAAGCCATTTTGGAGACAGTATATAAATAGCCATTGCCTCTTTATTTTATGTACCTTGCTTTAAAAACTTCCTTTCTGCTGTGCAAGACGTGTAGTTAGCTTACATTTGTTCCTCAGCTTTCTATCCATATTTACATAATGCAGTGCACTGTATCAGTTAAACTCTTTACAAGCAGAAGCATCCAAGTCAGAACAGCTTACTGTTTTCTATGTTGTGCCAAAATCACTAATTAGGATAATCCATAGGATAAAAAGCTGTTAGGAACACCAATATATACAGATTTTTGTACTTCACCTGCTTGTATATGAGTTTCATACTTAAGAAGATTGCTGTGTGGTATGACTATAGGCAGCAAGACAGCTGGTTTATTCCCTACAATGAAGATGCTTGAAGTTTGCTATGCAATATAAATATTCTTCCTTTTTTGGGATGTAATCTTTCAGATGGAAGATGCAAAGGGTGTGTTCTAAAATTTTTTTCCCCTGCATGATTCTCTGCCTCGCTTAAAACGGTTCTAAATAAATCTGAGATGAAGCCGTGCTTTTATGTATATTTGTTTGTCTTTCGTTCTTGCATCACACTTGCCTTTTGTTCTGCCTTTTAGACTTATTTGTCTAATGGAAAACTGACATCTGTGGAGTTTGCAGTACCGAGCACGTTATGTAGCCTGACGAGGTTCATGACCAAGAGAATGTTAACTCAGGGACAATCTTCAGTTCTTTTTTTTAATATAATTTGGAAATACATCGCTGTACTATGTCGGCATGCATTACAATTATCTTGAAGATGATGTGTTAGTTGGTAGAGCATACTCCAAGAGTACAGGTATAGGCCTGGTATAGGTCTGACTTCTGAACCTATCCTCTGATCTCTCTCCTTGGTCTTCTACTCTTGGCAATGTCTTAGTGATCCATGCCAAGGCAGGTTTCCTCAGTTCATTCTTCAAGTTCGTTACAGGCATTAGGGTTGTTAATAGTTGCCAAACTTAGTAGTAAGCATTTGTGAAGTTTTGGCAGGGACTCCTAGCTTATGGAGGATAAAGGAAAGAAAGCTCTGATATAATTTTATTGCTGTCCCTTCTTATAGAGAGGCTGCTTTTAAGGAATTGGTCTGTGTGTTAGAAGGTTGAAAGGATTGGATTTATTGCTGAACACTGATGCTTCTTAAAGCACAGTGCTCATGAGTGAATGTGGTTAGCCAGGCCTGTGAACTTCAGGCAGAACAAACGCAGGGTTTTCTGCACTCACCTGTGTAGCTCTTGCAGGTCTCTAACTCACTCTGTAAAGCTCATGGAGGCCTTTGTGAGCTACTTGCCTAACCGCTAAATCCAACCAGGTGGTTTCAGAACCGTGATGGCCAAATTAGCACAAAGAAAGAAACTGTGGAAACGGTCTGTATTTCTGTTCTCCCGTTCCTGAGGCATTAGGAAGCCACGTGCTGAAGTGTGGCTGGCTGGACAAACATGATGCCAAGCCAACTGCTTGTGACCTGTTTAATGACATATGGTGGTTTTTTTAGAAAGAACATACAGAGGCTCTAGCTGCTGACAGGGCACCACGACAGGCAGGGAAAGTTCATCAAGTCTTACAGGTGACTGCTGTTTTCTGTCCTGACTGAATGGATTGTGTAGTTTTTCATGTCTCTGGTAATGGGGCAATAGAGTAGGCTTCAATGGAGGTTTTAAAATGTACTCGGAATTTTCTTGCAAATGGCTGTCTGCTGATTGCAAGAGATTGCAACAGTAATTGGTGTGAGTAACTCTCCACATGGCTGAGAGCAAGTCAGTATTATGCATGCAGATCTTTTATCTGGCTTGCTGCTTGGGAGTTTCTCCAAAATCTAAAAAGCTTAAATCATGATGGGGAAACAGGTAGCTTTATGGCATGGTCTGCTTTCATTGAAGTATGACTCTCTCAGCTGTTGGCTGCTGTTTGTTAAAGCTCTTTCACTGCTTTGTAGGAGCCATCAGTGCTACCAGTGCTGCACCTCTGCACTGGAGTAGTAAAATTTTGAAATCAATAATGCATGACTTGACTTCTAATAATGCAACACAAACAAACTATTAGTTAAACAGCTGACTTCTGGCTCTAAATGTATAATCGGAGTTAATTGAATCCTTGCTATTTTATTTAATCGTTAGTAACTACCTAATAAACTCTGGAGGTGATTAGCGGCAACAGTAACTGCATTTGTCATCTCTTATGTCTGGGAAGATGAAGGTCTGTTTACTAAACATGAATCCAGGCTGGTACGAGGCCAACTACATAACAATGAAGTTCAGGTCAGTGCATAAATATCTCACCTAGACCTGCACGATGCTCTGTTGGTTGAGGCTTTCTGAGCACTCTGAAACGGGGAGAGTTGGCACTAACAGGATATGTTCAACATTGTGAACCCATCAGGTCTAGTACTCGGATGCTTTTCACAGCTATCAGACTTCTCTTTTGAAGAGGTTGTAGTAGAGGTATACAGCTTTGTGTCTGTTAGATCATCCTATTCACTAATGGTCATTGAACTATCCATTTTGGAAGGCTTTGCTATAAAAAGCTATTTAGTTGAAATATACACGGTAAAGATCTCCTTGAAGGGCACTAACTTAGAAATATTGATGAGTAACACTGATTTATCTCGAAATCGAGACTATTTTGAAATTAAAGCTAAAATATAACACAGTTGAGCCTGACCTGGTTGTGGCCTTGGAGACATATTTTGTGGTACCTAATAAATAAGGTGTGTTAGATCAGCTGCGATGGCTGCTTTCTTAAATGGGCTTTCATTTCCTCTTTTCAAAAATACGTTGTCTTTCATGAATCCCCTACATAAGAAACAGTTTTAATGACAATGTTGTAAGTATGAAAGACTACAAGTCTACTTAATATTATGTCTTAATGTTAAACTAAAAGGGCCATTTCTCTTTTAACAGTAAACTGGGAAACGGTGTGGAGAGCCAATACCAAAAAGAAATTTCGAGTTCACACCAATATGAACAGGAATGTTGGGCTTCTGCGAATCTTCCCAGGAATCACTGCTGCTGCTGTAAGTGTCACCACTTCATTTTGGAAGTGGGTGACATTGGAAGTGGGTGACATTTTGGAAGTGGGAAGCATTTGAAATGCTCAAATGCTTGATTAGTTAGCTGAAGTAAGGAAGCTGCATTGTTTTAGCAGTGGTTGTGGTTTTGGAGGGAAGAGAAAGGATCTGTTTTCTTCTGATAAATGTTTTTTTGGAATATCAGAGCATTCAAAGACTATTTTCATATGTCATAAATTATTGATAAAAGCTTTTGAAATATCTTTTGTCTAAACCGCCTGGGCTCTGAAACTTAAAATTAATTTCTTATTGGAGCTGATAAATAGGTCAAGTGTGCTTTTCTAAACAGGTGCAGGCTACAGTGACCATGGAAATGCTCTCTTGATGCATGTTGAAGCATATTAATAGATATCTTGTCAAAGAACGTACAATATGCTGGGTGGAGGGGAGTGTGAGTATTTCTACAACTCATGCTTCTTTTTTAAGGTTCATTTTGTCTCATGCTGATGGTTAACATGACCCTCAGCATTCACACAGAGCTGAAAATGAGAAGTGGGATTTTGCTGCTGAAAATGAGAAGTGGTATTTTTTTTGCCTTTAGAAATTGTTTTGCAGAACTGTGGGTTTAGGTAGACTTGTCTTTAAATTTTTGTCTACTAGTTCCATTAAAGTGACAGGTCTTTTGTGGCTGTTGCCGTCTTTAATTGAATCCAGTAGTTTAAGCAGCACTCCTCAATTGTGTTACCATTCTTTTTAGGTGAATATGAACAGATGGAAAGGCAGAGGGGTGGTATATTTGCAATAAAACTCCAACTGCATAGTTAGCCTCTTGGGGGCTTACAGTGTATTGCATTTAGCGTATGTGATCAGCAAGGAAACATCTAGGATGTTTACGTCTTTCTAGGAAGAGGACTTTGCTAGGCATTCTTCTATAGTGAGGCACAATATCTACCTCATTAACCACTGGCCCATAAGGTATTAGTGCCTCCTTTTTTTTCCTGCCTTGAGTTAAATCAATTAGGCTTTGAGTTAAAAAACTCCAGGCTTCATTAGAACATTCCTTCCTGAAAGGCGAGGCACTCTCTCTTTGGCAAACATTTATTAACAAAACTCTTTGCTAAAGTAACAAATCTGGGCAAGGGTGGGGATTCTAATCTCCAAATAATAATTCTACATTTATTTCATAAGCATAAATCTACCTTTTTGTTCTGCCATGGTGCAACAATATAGCCTGTTAATGGCACTTGAACAAAAGGATCTTTTTTCACACTGGGATCATGACTGTAGAAAATAGTTTATTTTAAAATCTATCCCTCTAGGAATTGCAAAGGAAGATAAAGAGTGAAATTCTCATTTTTTTAAAGCTTATTCTACAGTCTCAGTTACTGCAATTGGGGAGCACAGAAGGGCATGAGAAGACTGAAAGACGTGAGAGCCTGTAAGAGTCTAACAGGAAGCGACCGTTTTTAAAAACGCTATGCCATACACGAAAATCTTAATGTGACTTAAACATACCTTTTGTTTCTCTTCCATGTCTTTTTTTTGAACAGGTAAAAGCGTTTCTTCAGCCTCCAATTGAGGGCATTGTACTTGAAACTTACGGAAGCGGCAATGCCCCAAACAACAGAGAAGACTTGCTGGAAGAACTGAAGAAAGCAGCTGAACGAAAAGTAGTGATTCTAAACTGTACGCAGTGCTTGCGAGGGTCTGTTAAAACCGTCTATGCAACAGGGCAGGTAAGGGTTGTGCGATGACTTCAGACTCTGCTGCCGTGTAAAAGAAACATCCCAGTGATACAACTTGATTCTATACTTCTAGTTGTCTTAGTGTATAAAACCAGATTTATTAACTGTAAAGATATTGCTCACAACATAACTATATGTGACAAACTGTAAGCTGGGAGAATTTAAATATGTATCTGCAAACAAGATCCTGTTACTCCTAGTCTGAATGATCAAAACAGTCAGCTTGAATCCCAAATTAGCAATTGCTTACTCTTGTCATGTGCGGCACTCCAGGATACCTTGCATTAGATCGTTAGTATCTCTCCCAAAGGAATTTCACTGAGCTAGAAGCTAGCTTTGGGGTCAGATGATCAAATAAAGTAGTATTTGATAGGCTAGCAGTTACTTAGCTACAATCTAAGAACATCAAGAAAGCCCACAAATCCAAGTAATATTCCGAATCCCAGTTTTTTATTTGACTGGAAGTGCAGCTGAATTCAGTGAGAGATTGGAGAACAGTATGTAAGGAAGCGTCTGTCTTGCAGAATAGAAATCGGTTGTGTTTAACCCATGAAGGCTAGCTTAAAGCAGACTTTGTGTAGATACTGTTAATATTCAGGGCATTTTATAGTGAGTTTCTCACTTATGTATTAAGAGATGACATCACTGGGACTAATAAAAGGTCAAAGCGATGTAAGAACATGTGTTGCATGTGGTAGTGTGAAGGAAGCTAGTTTAACTGGCCTTTATGAAAAGGCTAGCCATTAAGTAGCCAAGAAGCACTGCCAGAGGGTGACTCATCGCCATGTTTCAGACACTTGGTTTTGTTGGGAGCAACCAACCGTCTGGTGCAGCCAGCTTCTTCATTGACTGTAAGGTAAACCAAGACACTCTAGTCTGGTGATGAAACCTGCATCTTTTAACATTGGTTTTGACGCAGCTTTACATTATATATGCTTCAAGAACACATATTGTGTTTTGAGGAGAAAGAAAAGGAGATTGTAAGAATTTCTCTCCACCTCTTCAGTATCCAAACTCGGTATTTTCTGATCTGGGCAGTCATTTGGGTGTTGGTAAAACTTTTGCATAACTGAATGGAGATGTTTTGAGAAGCATAACTTTTGCAAAGATTCCATGCCCTGTAGCAAATACAATAGGACTATGTGGATTATATAAAACAGTTCACACAGAAGGAAGAAAGCAGTTACATCAATAGAAGACACCAAACATATTTGAAAAACAACATGAAAATGGAGCCTAGCTTTTATGTGAGCTTTTGCTTGAAATGAACTGCTAAAATGTATGGAAGGAAGAAAAAAACCTTCTCTATGGTCTAGTTAAAAGATTCTCCAAATAGACACCTGTAAAATGGCTTTTTGCACTCTGATCCAGACTGTTGATATGCTGAATTGAAAGATTCTGCTCAGATCTTACTGAACCACTGTAAGGCTGTGTGGAAATATGTTCAGTTCTGGCTTCCACTTTTTATATGGAGCATGTATTATGGTGCTTCAGCATCCATTGATGGAGGCTGCCCTGTTTTCTTGGGATCTTTTGAGGAGAACACTGACAGAGCCAAGTACTACAAAATTACTTCATGCTTTTTCTTTCATTGCATTCTCCTTTTCATAAGGACCCGCTCAATGGAGGAAGTATCATGGGTGAATGCTGGAAAGTTGCTATAATGTTAACTTTGCTTTGATTTGTCTTTAAATAAAATCTTTCACAGGTCTTTGCATATGGCTAAGCCATTTTTTACTCATTCAAGCTAGCCAGGTAGGTCAGCTGAGTCCCTGGTTTCCCTTGAAGTGTTTGTTTTAATTAACTGTATGTCTGGCCTCTGATCCCTCTGCACAGTAGAAACTTATAATTGAGGGGGCTTTAGGTATAGGAAGGAAGCTGGGAAATCGCTTCCTCTTCCTCTTTCTCAAACCCACTGAAAAAGCCCTAACTGTTCTTTGGCTAGTTCTGCAGAACAGAAAGTATTTCTCACCTTCTCTGTATATGTTATCCCATGGGCCTTCTAAAAATGTTAGTCTGGGGCTCTTGGAGGCGATTAATGAGCTGATTAAGGTTCTGTATCTTGCTAAAAGTATTAGTTAAGCCACAACAAGTTTCAAAGCTGAAGTTTTTATACAAGGTATTTAAAAGTAAAATGCAGGGTCAAGAACTTACTGCAGGATGCTTAGCTATGAGGCATCACATTGTGGCAAAGATGATGATCTGTGGTTTAGAGAAGCCCGAGTGTTTGCCCAGGTACAATTTAGCGACAAGAGATCTGAAATCTCCTTTGTCTGTGGTGTCTTGCTCACTGTACACTTAGGGGGCTTGCTGACCATAGCAAAGCTCTTTCTACTTTTTGCTTTGGTTCAGATAGTTTAATTTTTTTTTAACTAACAGAAAGATAAGTTAAAAAGGTAATCTTTTTCAGTCATTCTTGTCAAAACTGTGTAAATTAAATATTTTAGTTGTATGTTCTAAATCATACACTGCTCGTGCAGCCTGAAAGGATCTGAAAACACTCCTGCTGTGAGCACACTGTAGTGCTGGAATTCATCCAAAGCAATGCCCTATAAAAGAATGGTAAATATGTCTGTGTGAGAACAGCCTACTTGGCAATGTTCAAAATGCCACTGGGTTAAAACAGAGTAACTGCAGCTTTTCAGTAAAGGGAATCTGACAACTCTGTAGATAGCTGATACGGACCTGTAACCTTTCCATTTTAGCATAGTAAGTGACCGTGGCAAGCGTTTGGGTGAATTCTTCAGTGTTATTGTATGAAAAGGAATTTAAAGTAAAAGTCATCTTTATTCAGCTGGCTCCTGGTATTTGCTTGGTATTAACTAAAGTAACTAAAATTACAAAAATTACAGTGGCAGTAGGAGGAGGAAGAGAGTGGAGGGACAGCTGCATTACTGTATTCTGTGTAGCTACTCATCATTCATATACATTTTCTGTTCATGCAGGTATTTCTGAATGCTATGCTAATTGGAATCATTATTCCTTTTTATTTAGACTCTCGCTGATGTTGGAATAATTCCTGGAGGTGATATGACACCAGAGGCAGCCCTAGCTAAACTATCATACACACTCAGCAAGAGCAAGCTTAGCTGGGAGGAGAAGCAGCAGGTAAATATTTCAGCGTGACCTTGAAAGGCTTTAACTTTCTCATCTACTGTGCTAGCTTCTGCTTAGCTGAATGCCTTGAGCTTCTCCCTTTCATTTAAAAGCAATTGGTTCCAGAGCCATAATGTGAACATCACGTGTTTTTTTTTCCTTAGAGAGAAATATTGTTAGGCAAATGAATGTATGTAGATTGGGAGAGAAAAGAATTCTCTGCATAAGTCAGCTGAAGACCATGACTGAGCCATAAAAATGCCATCTTTAAACGGTAGTAGTCTACCTTGGACGCTTCTGTACTAAAAACCCCAATGTGGAAATTCATATGAATTCATACAGAATCCCAACTCTACTGAAGTCAGCAAAGATCTTGTCATTGATCTTAATGTGGTAAAGATTTCATCCAAGACTCATTCACACAAAGCTAATTCTGAAAATAAATATTGCCTACAGCCTCTTCCATCACAGCTCATGACTGTTAGATTTTGTTTCTCTAAGAGGAGATACACTTTATAAATACATAAAAAATAGAGGATTATTCTAAGAACCATTTGTAACTGATTTCAAAATCATAACCCCTTTAACAGCATTCTTACTGTTCGCTGGTGTTTCATCAAGGCTTTTTTCCTTAAATTATGTAGTTATATATCAAATTCCTTTTATACAAGGAACACAGCTCTGAATTAGGTAGGGGAGCAGCAGCCTGCAGGAATGCATGTGCTTCTGTGCTTTTATGCAGTGAAATTATACCCTGACACTTTGGGAGATGACATCATGATGAGTCACTCTCTAGACTTAAGCACTGCATGCACATGTGTATCTTATGATGGTGTTTTGTTTTTATAAAAACTGAAACAAATTTGGTCATTATTTCATGCTTAATATCTTCCAACCAGTAGCAACTCTGGAGGCAAACATATTTGGATACCTGTGATCATAAGTGGAGTGGCTGGTAGTACCACTTAGTGTGTTTAGAAACAGTTTCAGACTCTGAGCTTTTGGCTGTTTGCTAAAGCCTGGCTCTGAAAAATGAGGGGAGGAGGAGCTACGTGTCTCTTCGGTGAGGATGGCAAGAACGTACTCTGTGCAAGAACATGCTTGACAGGCGACATAATGCTGTGTGAAGAGTAGTGGTATTGCATGTGTTTGTGTATATACACTTTAGGAACCCGAACTCTTCACTGATGCCCCTTTGGTATACTCACTGACCCTGGAACATACAGATACTAGCTTTTTTCTTTAATGCAGACTTTAATCTTCTTGGACAGAGGATTATTTGACCTGGGACAGGAGAAACTTTCCCAGCTGGCTTCCTGCCTAGGTGTGTGAGTTAAAACTTAATTTGAGATCTGGTTTGCTGAGGTGGGATAGCTGACTTACTCAGGTGAGGACTTGGTGACAGCACGTTTTAAGTACCACTGGCACAAGGCCCTCCTGCATCTTCATGTGCTGCCCTTCGGAACGAGCTATGCAGTTTTTGTGTGGTGGTGCTGGGACCTCCTTTATATGGTTTGAAAAACAAAATAACTTTTGCAATTTCTTTGAGTTAAGCAGGATTGGTTTCCTCATTTGACTCATTGTACAGACCCACAAACAATTGTGTTGGCACAACTAGGGGAGCAGCATTGCCTGGGCAGGAATGAGCGGTAGAGACCAGGAGAAGAAGAAAGCCTGGAAATATGTTGTCTGTGGCAATATCTTCAGCTAAACATATCACCAAACAATAGTCTCCCAAGAGACGGAAGCTCTCCTGAAGCTGGCGTGGTTATTTTAGGATTCTCTTTCAACACGAAGAAGCAAGGAATGTGCCCCCAGACACATGCAAATGGCTGCAGAGCTGGTAGGACTGAGTAAGGCATGTAGGGCTCTGCACTGGGTGCATTCAGCACAGGTGCCAATTGCTAAGGTTACCTGTGCAAAGCAATGATCTCAACCTGTCAAACTCTAAAAGTGCGCCAAAGCAGTTGGTATCCTCTGAGTTACACGTCTGTGGGACTCTTCCAGCAGACAGCTACAGCGTTGTCAGTGCTTGGAGTTTTGTTTTGTTTTTTTTTAATAAAGGGCATGCCTAGACATAGGTAAACCTGGGGCATTCCTCCTTCTAACATCACATCTGTTTCTTGCAAATTTTCACAATCCTGCTTTTTAAAATTCTAATTGAAATAACTACATGCTTTATAGCTGCATCAGCAACCTTTCGTGAAAGGGTGCCAGCATGTAAAATTGTCAGAATTGAGGAAACCAGTTGCCTTTTCTTAATGACTGGCTTTTCTCTCTGTTCTTCAGATTTCCCAGAACCTATCTTTTGGAGTATTTTCTTTTCTTTATTGCTGTGTTCAAGCGCTTTCTACACATGAATTGGCTGACCTTTGTTGTTGTGGTAGTTTTTTTTTTTTCCTGGTTGTATTGGATGCACCCATCCTGCAAACTGTTACACGCCTGCTTTAATATTGAATGGCTAGTACTACTGTAGACATCTGTATTCAAAGCTGGCTCTATGGCCAAATTTTAATAAAATCAGGGCTAGTGGAGCTGTTTGAAAATCCATTGCAATACATGACCGTCCACAGGCAGCACTGGGCTGTTTTGAGGCCTACGTACACAGTCTGTGTAGGAGTACTGAGGTTTGGGAATGCTGGCAAAAGGCAGCATTTCAGAATATTCTGGTCTTCAGTCTCACTCTGCTGATTACTCACTATCTTTGTGTTTTTAAGTGGGCTGCAGTTTACCCCACTAGGGAACTTTTGTCTGCATACTCTAAAAATTGGGATGTTTTGTTATGTGCTTACTTTGGTTTCTTTGCTTTGGAAGAAAGTTTTATTTGCCTGTCCCTTTTTTTTCATCCCTTTGTCTTTTTAAACTTGCAATCTTCATGGGACAGTAACTATTTCTTTAATCTTTTGTCTGCATTCAATTAGTTTCCATAATTCCTCCAAACAATTTTCTAACTTGATCCTAAGGTTTTTTATTAGACTACTACCATATTTTTCCTGTGTTAACAAAGGATTTGATTGCTTGCTTTTCAGATGCTGAGTGAGAATCTAAGAGGAGAAATGACTGTTGTACCCACAGGAGCCAAGATCTCTCTGAGAGATAGCAAGTTTATTCAAGTGATTGCCAAATCTCTAAGTATCAGCAGCAAGGAGGTATATACTTAAATATTTAAAATTGAACTCATGTAAAGCTGTAAACTCAGTTAAATGAACCTAGCTTAAAGATAAACAGCAAAGCTGAAAGAAAAATGGAACATTGGAGCTTTTATAAGATTTTTTTTTAGTACTGAGTGTCCCAGCTAACCAGTTGGGTTAGGGAGAAAGGACACAATGACAAGCATAACATTAAAATGTTTTTAATTAAAAACATGTTAACTTTTTTTTTTTTTCCTCTTTGTAGCCCCATCTTGAGTTTATTTTCTTGGCTGACTGGTTACAATAACAAGCCTTAGATGGTTGCTGTAGTTCAGGGTATCAATGATATGAAAAAGTGCTTTGTATTTTTGTGGTCAAATGTATTGACAGTTTGGAGCAATTCAAATAATAATGGGTAAAATAGCTTAATTGTACATGCAGTCACAGAAGGCTGATACTAAGGAAGCACTACACAAGTGTAATTTGTGGTGTTTAGTATCAGTACCTGCCAACTGGAAAATCAGAAAATATAGTATTGGTTGTAAGATACAAGTATTTGCTTTTCTCTTGGCTTGGTTTCAGGGAGGATGGAATTTTTAGTAGCTGATGAATACCGAATATATGGTCCTTCCTTAGTAAGCCTGAGAAATGGGAGGATATTTAGGGGGCCTATGGGGCTTCTCAATGGAGATTTGGAACTACTGGTTATACAAATATCTGAGGAATCACAGGAATAAAGTTTATCCAGTCTTGAGGAGATTGGACTATATGGTCTTTTCCAACTCCTACCAGCGCTGTTTCTCGTACTGGACTGATGTGTAACTATGGCAGTACATAGATGGTAATTAGCGTGTGCACCTTAAATTGTATATATTAGATACGAGGTAATTGTAGTGTTGCCAGTGAGGAATGTAAATCTTCATGGATGTGAGACCGACAAAATGTAATATAAACATGAGACATCTTTCCTTCCAAGAATGAAATGTTACCGTTTTTAAATAACCAAATGACTAATTCGGAAACTTTACATGAAAGCAAGGGCAGTGTTTTTATGACTTGGACATTAATCATATTAGAGGCAAGGCTGATATTAAATGTTGAATTTTATTTGTTTCTCAGGAGTTAGAAGCTGTAAGAGATGCATTAATTCCACCTTTGGCTTGTGCTGCAGCTAAACTGGGTGACATAGACGCGCTAAGAGCCATAGCAGAAATGGTAATGTAAAATTAACAGTTTGTACAAAACACAAATTTTTAAATAGAGCTGTAAATGACAGGAGGAAGCTATGCTCACTGGGAAGCAACTACCCAAGTCTTAGAATTAAAGTGCTTTGACTAATACAGTTGGTTTCTAGCTTCCTCAGTCTTTGCCTTTGAAAACTGGTATGTTCTTTCCCCTATCTGGTTCTCAGCTGTTTACATTTTCTTTTGAACTGTGAAAATCCAGGTAGATTAAAATGCAAGTTCTTATCTGCTAACTTTGGAACACTTTAAAATGGTTTGTGCTGCTTTCTTTCACTTAACTTTCTTTATGCATATTCATAGTATCCAGCTTTTGGATGTAAATCTATCATGATTAAAAAAAAAGAACTTGAAAATTATATTTAAGCAAAACACAGTGCAGTGCTAATTCAGGATTTTTGGCTCTCCCCATAGCTCTAGCTTGGGTTTAACCTGGAAAAAGAAACAGGCATTTCCCTGTATCATCTTCTACACCTCTTCCCCCCGCCCCCCCCGCCTTCTTTGCCTTGGTTTACCTTACTTACCCTTGAGACTTTGGTAATAGGTCTCAAGAAAGGATAAAAATATCTTGAAAATAACAATAAACTAAGGCAAGTAAAATTAGCATACTATAGGTACAAAGCTGCTGTATGGCATACTGCAATAAAGAGCATATCTGAAGGGGCTGTAATGAGAATACATGTAGAGCGGGGAACATGGAGAAGGTGGAATAAACCTAATTGGTGCTAAAACAACACTACAAGATAAAATTTAAGTATGTTGGACAAGCTTAACATTTTGGTGGCAGAATTACAATGTGGTGTATGCATCTACTGTTGTACCAACAACTTAATGTGCAGCCATTATCTTTTTAGCATGTGAAGGATCTGTCCTTTTGTAGGGTGGAAACTTGAGCTGCGGAGACTATGATGGCCGAACTCCACTTCATATTGCAGCCTCTGAAGGGCATTTACCATTAGTTGAGTATTTGTTGACATCTGGCGCAACTGTTTATGCTAGAGACAGATACGGATCTACCCCACTGATGAATGCGATCAAGTTCAGGTAACAAAATAATTTATACACCATGCTATGTAAAGTTTTTAAACCTTCTATCATTTTGGATTTCAAGTCCATCACTGTGTTTTGGTCTTATTTTGTCTCAGCGGTCATGTGTAAATGACAGCAGTTAAAATAATACAAACCAGCTTCATTTCAAAGAATGTGACTAGCCTAAATTAAAAGATTTTTAAAAATAATATGAAATGAAAGCAAACAACTTGGTATGCGTGCAGAATTTTAGCGTAAAGTAACTTATTGCTGCCTTCCCGCCAAGACTTTATCCGTAATTTCAGGACTCCACTCTTTGTTATGAGGCTACCTTATAAAACAGAGGCAAACTGATCACTGCTTTTGACTGTCAGAAGTGAGAGTGCAGGACCAAGGGCTATCTGTTTTCTTTCTGCCCTCCCCTTTCTCATCAAGACCAGACTGTTTCAATTGGCACAAAATATACCGGTAGGTTGACTTGTTTTAATCATTCCCTTTCACCAGTGCTTTCCTGAGTCTCTTGCTGGGTGACTGGTTTTTTGATTTTTCCCTTCCGCCCACTCATAATTATATGGGATGGCTGCATGGCTCTGCCTGCTTTGTGGATTTCCTCTTCCTGTTGTTCTGGATGTCAGCAGTTCTTGAATGGTTGTTATGGACTGGTCTTTTCCATGTTGAATAGTCCTAAGGAATGGCCATAGCACAGAATATAAAAGTTGTCAGATATCAAAATCTAATTTTAAAACATTTAGTTCATATAGCCTGGGGATTCATAGAGCCATTGGTCTTCTAACGTGTTAGAAGCTGCATGCCCTAATTTTTTCTTGTTTCTTTGATCCACTTTCAGCTCCTTATCTCATATTCAGTCTGTATGATTGCAGGAGAGAAGCTTTTTTTTTTTCTGTAAAGGAGCTTGGAGTGAATTTTCATGGTCTTCATGGATGTCTGTCCCCAAATATTCCTACAGCTTTTGAATGTTGACAAGTTCACCTGGTCTGTCAGGCCGGAGTTAACTCCCTGGGAGGTCTGACAGTCCTGGTTTTGCATTGGCAGCAGGAATAACTTAAAGGCTTTTCCTGTCTCAAAGCCCAGTTGTAGAAAACTCAACAGGCTCTATTAACTTGAGACTTGAAGTCCTGTGTGGCCACACTGAGCTATTGCCATACCTACTGCATGGTCCCCTATGGCTTTGTAGTTGTTGCTTTGTCTTATGAATATATAAGCCCTTCAGTGGCAAACCCTTAAAGTCTTAAAGCAAAAACAAGCCCAACAGCAAATCAAACAAATAACCTCGCAGTTGAATAGAGGTGGCTCTGGTCCAATGTGAGAAAATGCTAAAGCTTTAGATACCATTAGATGTTCCTGTAAATCAGGCACCTACTTTTTTTACCGCACCCATCTACCGCCTGAGGAATTTCACATGAGCTTGTTGTTTGGATTCCTTAGCATTGCCACTCCTATATTAGACTCCTACTATGACTCTTAAGCTCTTTAAAACTGCACACCCATTTTGATATAGGGAATTGTAAAAGGAAACTGCACCATAACCATTTTCAGTTTCTCTTTTTGTTTCTACTGTTGGAATGAGAGGAAGAGTTGACTTAAAAATGATCTCATAAATGTGTATTTATGATCTGCTGTGTACTGACATGGCATTTCACACTGATAAGCACATAAAGGAGAATGGTAAAGATCAGACAGCTGTATATATGCGTAATTAGATACCCACTAAAAAGATTTCTGCTACAAAAATATTTAAATTCTATTTATGAAACAGTTGCATGTTGAAAGTGAAGAGATTATCCTGATGCACTGTACAAAGTGGCAGAGAGGGAAGGGGGAAAACTGATCTTAATGAGCAGTCGATGCTTTAAACTGTTTAATATTGTAACTTTCTCAATTTTACTGAATATTGCATCAGCTTAATCCCATTTTCTGAGAATTAGTATTTGTTTAATTGGCATTTAACTGCAGTACAGTATCCACTCATCTTAAAAATAGCTTTCTTCCAGTTTTTTATGTCACATTTCTCGGTGGCTTGCCTTTTAACCTAGCATGCAAACCTATATAATGATGACTGATTTCTCCTTTCCATTTAAAAATTTGTAAAGATGATCAGGAGTTATGTCTTTTCTTAAAAGCTTCTTAACATAGCACTGTCAGCTGATAGACCAGCAACTTGATCTATATCAATGACAGTCTCTTAAATTTTTTGACTTTAAGTTACTCTTTCTTTGTTTCTTTAGATGGTAAAATGTGGAGTCCCTTTCTAAATAAGAAATAAACTACTGCATTTCCGCTTTTTCATTTGTAACTCTGCAATTTGCGTGTAGTCTCATTCACGTTATGCATGAAACTAAACAGACCACTGTTAATGTAGGACAGTTGCTTGACATATCAAAATTAGTAGCATTCCTTTAATTTCTTAAAGTACCCTCAAGGGATAATTCATTTTCAAAACAATAGAATAATATTTTTTTAATAACAGAAACTCTCTAAGCAGGAAAATGTCTTGAATAAAAATTGTGTATATTTTATGTAGTAAAAGCACTTCCATTTACTTGTAGTGCAGTGGTAAAAGGTTGAAAATGGGGTGTTGTTCATACAGTGCTGTGAGAACATCAGATTAGAGGCAGTAAAATTACCTCCCACGTAAATATGAATTTAAATACTTGATATTTTGCAAGGTTACATTTACATTACTTCAGGGAAATCTAAGGCAGAGTGAAAATCTAACCACCACTGACTCCAGAAGTGCACTGAAGCCTGTCCTTACAGTATTTGAGCATAAAATTCCCACTGATACCATGTAGAAAACCGAACAAGTGAAACTAAGCTGATCCTGCCATAACCATTCCAGTTGCTAGGGGAGCAAGCATTAAAAAGAATGAAGCCAGTCAAGTTTGGATATACATTACACCTGCATTTCTTTAAAGAGAGTTGGTGGAAGGTGTGCACCCTAAGGCCCCACTCCTGCAAACTCTTACATGCGTGTTAATTTCACATGTGATTCATCCCTTTTGAAGTTGATTCACTTTTAGTAAGTGTCTGCCAAGTCGAGGCCCAAGATGATACGTACTCTACAGCACCTTGACTGCTGTGAACCCAGAGCCCTGGCGAACGGGTAAGAGTTCGGATGTCTTTGGCTGGAACTCAAACTTCGCTCATAGCAGTGAATGTTGAAGACCACACTGAGTTATTTATTTTGCTATTGATCCATTAAAATACTAGTATACATTGGGTTTTTTATCTTCAGTGTTATCAATATTGGAATCTAGCAGGGGGGAGACACTAGAAACACTTTTTGTCTCTTTTTTTTCCTTCAGAGAGCAGGTGAATGACAGAGGTAGTATCAAAAGGCTAACTTAAGTAACATATACAGAATAGCATTGCCTCTATAGGCTATGTTTGACCAAGAGCCACAGTTTGGTAACAGAGGGCCCTAAGAGAGAGAGTCAGGAACAGTTCACAGGTGATAATAGCTCCTTGTGGGTTTGCTTCTCAGATGGGGCTAAACTGGACAAGCAGCAGTGCACCCCAGGCTAATGTGCTGATGTTGACCTCCCCTCTGCACCTTGAACTTTCATCGTCCAGCAGTTGCTCTGCTCTTGGTTTTGTGCTGTCACCTTAGAACGGGAATTACATTTGAACTGTTCCCAAGAAGTTCATGGCTCTTGACATCAGCTGAACTTCAGAACAGCTAAACTGTGACCCTTGTGGGGCTTTTGTAAAGCTGTAGGAGAGCAGCACTTAAAGAAACAACTTCTAAGGCAAATACCTCTCATGTGCCTAAGACATAACAGTATCAGAAAATTCACAGCCAGCCTCTTGAAATACGAATAATGCTCTTGTGGTAGGTACAAGACAGAAGAAGTGGTAGTCTGGATGGGACTTAAGTTTCTGCAGAATGTAGATACTGTTTGCATGCAAGTAGGAACAAGCTGTGGTGCGACTTACCTCTGGCATAGTTTTCGTGTTGAGTGATGGGAATGTGAGAGGTGGTCCGTTTGCTTTCTTGGATGGATTGGCTCTTCATAATCACAGTACTAACTTTAACACTTTTCAGTTGCGCATTATTATTTGTCCCTATTCTTCCTCTCCTTTACCCTTTCCTTAACAAGCACCTTTCCTTAACACTACTTCCTCTTCTTCCCACCATACTAAGAAACATGATTTTGAATGATTCTTAGTCATTGGCAGTGTACTTCTATTTAGAAATGTTTTATTGTAAGCATGTATTGTAAACACTGTTAGTTTCAATGCTTAAAGATTTATTTTATTTCAAACCATTTTTGTTCTTCATTTAAATTTGCTGTATTAAACACGTGGGGTAAATTCCTCCAAATCTGTCTCTATTAAAGACTTGTAGAGTCCCACTCAGAGTAGTAATGTCTGTGTGGCATAGGTGGGACATGAAGTGCTTTCTGGAGGGAATCTCACTACCAGCGAGGACTAAATAGTTCCAATAGGGGAAAAGAAAAGCCTGACTTTTCACTGGAATCCAGAGATAAGGACTTCATAGGGGGAGCACACTGAGGGAAGATACCACAAAACAGTACATGCTTTGCTGACTTTTATCTTTTAGTGCTGTCCCATATTTAGAAAGTGCTAATTTCATGCTGTGATTTCGAGTATAAGGTGGGAAATGAGGATTACTCCAGGGCAGTCATTGGAGACTAAGCGGGCACTCCCCATGTTCAGTTCCGTACCCAGCATGAGCTTGAGTGAACAAACATGTTCTACTTTAATCTATTTTAGGTCAAATTTCTTCTCAGCTAATTACTGTCCTGAACTAAAAATTTCATACATGTAGAATTCATTCTTCACCACAGACTGAAAAATAGGAAGCCATGCTATTATTTGCTGGCTCAAGGAGATGCCTGCCATGTCGTAAGGGACCCACCTGAGAAAATATTTTAGATAACTGAACAAGCTTGTGGCATCTGCTGTTACAGCAACGCTTTGCCATGAAACAAAGAAAGATTTTTTTTTTTTNTCAATTGAAGCAAAGTACAATTTAAAGAAATCTGTCTGGTAGGTTAAATAACCTCTGTTCAGAAATGCAAAACAATTCCTATAGCATCTGTACAGTTCTTTGTTTAGTTTCTAAATTAAGATCTTATATGAAATTTATAAGCTTACATAGGCTTAAGATGGATGATTGTAAAGTGTCATTCTCTTCTCATTCAAGATGGAGTTTCCTAAAAAGAAGCAGAGGGATTAGATAAGCAGTTTAGTCCAGTTCTAAAATGGAAAGGCCCATGGCTACTTCCAAGAAAATGCAAGTCATTAAGCAGAATGTGCGTGTGAGCTTATTTTTTATTTTTAATTAATACAGAAGAGTTTTTAGGTAATGGATTGGGAAAACCCATATATTTCCTGTTACAATGATATGCCTGACTCTTTATTTTGAAGTGTTATGGTACGACTTAGTTAAAAGAGGAACTATGAAACTATTCCTGATCTACTGGTGTCGTCATGCTCTTTCTGGAGAAAAAAGCCTGTGTTTGGATTTGTAAACTAGATCATTTGTTTAGCAGAGGAGCATGATGTCACCTCCTTTTCAATACGAGTTCTAAACCTTTCACTAGGTCACTTGTGAAAAACATATTTTGCACATTTTTCATCTGTCATGTTATTTTCTACCCATGACAGTACCTTCAGAGACCAGACTTTTCCACAGACTTTCTCAAACATCTGACTCGGGTATAGGAGTTGGCTGGTAGTGTTTAAATATCTATTTGTCCCTTTATCTCAAAGGAAAGGACAAGGAAGACCTCCCAAAGACTCCAGGTGGAAATAAATAATAAAGGTATTGGGAGGAGGGGGCTAGGAAAAGGTGTGCTTTTGTGGGAGGTTATAAGAATACTTACCACAATTTTGAAGCCCTAAAAAGCTGATTAGCTTCGACATTAACCTAAAGATTCATTGCTTAGCTGCAAGACATACATTTTATTTAAGACTGATATGTACAGGCATTGTATTCTGTAAAATACAGGAATGATGCTATGTAATAAATGTCCTCACTGTTTGCATGCATTTCAATCACTAATATTTCAATACTAAGCTATCACTAAGGTAAAGAAAATAAAAACTCTTTGAAGAGAAAGGGATGCATCCCTTTCCTTTTCAGAGCTGAACTTACTTCCGTGAGCTTAGTATGTGAATGATTCTTTGATAGGGAGGGCAAATCTGTTTACTTCATCTGTCACCTTGGAGAAGACTCATTGGTTCTGTGGTGGTGGTGAATATCATATAAGAACTTTCACTGACTGTGTATATGACTAATGCTGAACTTAGGGGGGAAAAAAAACTACCAGTCAAAACACTTTCTCTGTTTTTTCTATTCCTTTCATAAAGGCACATACAAGTGATTACTTTGTTACGAGAAACAGGAGCGCACCTTTCAAGCCATGACTTGGAGAACATTGGAACAATACTCTGCAGGTAAATGATATAAGGTGAGGTGGCCCTGAAATTGGGATGGAGTGGGATGGTTTTTCAGAGGAGACTCTCAGAATGGAGAACAGTGTGTAGACAACTTCCAAAGAACAGTTAGGTCCCTGGCACATGACGTGGCTATTTCTGTGCTAGACTAATGATGAGGAAACAAGCGAAGTGATGAAATTAAGAATCAACTCTGTGTTGGAGCACCGGTATCTCAAGAGAGGTCCAAAGCAGGCAGTATTGTGGGAATAAGTGAACTGGGAGCAAATATGCCCCATTTGTTCCATGCACTTTCACTGAGGACAGGTGAGGAGGAAGCTATGCAAGGTGTGATTTAATAGCATCTCTAATTTGAGAATAAAGCTGCACATAGTGCATCATTTTTATTTTCTTGAAATCCACTTGTTGCTTATATGGGAATGTCTTCTACTTTAACTGGCATATAACATTGTTCTTAAAACTAACTAAATCAAATAGACAAATAGGTTTAACCCCCAAACCTTTGAACAACTGCTCACCAGCTCTGTGTTTAATTTTAAGAGGATATAATCCTCTTAAAAAAAAAAAAAAAATCCTTCAAAAAGGGCAGGAAGGAGGACACAGGGAACTACAGACCAGTTAGTCTCACCTCCGTCCCTGGGAAGGTAATGGAGTGACTCATTCTGGGTGTCATATCCAAGCACATACAAGAGCAGGAAGTTATGGGAAGTGGTCAACATGGATTTACTAAGCGTAAATCATGCTTGACCAATCTCATAGCCTTCTATGATGTTATAACTGGTTGGCTAGATGAGGGCAGAGCAGCAGATATCATCTACCTTGACTTCAACAAGGCTTTTGACACTGTCTCTCATAACATCCTCCTTAGGAAACTGAGGAAGTGTGGACTAGACAAGGGGACAGTGAGGTGGATTGAGAGCTGGCTGTGTGACAGGACTCAGGGGGTTGTGATTAATGGAGCAGGGTCGAGTTGGAGGCCTGTAACCAGTGATGTCCACTAGGGGTCAATACTTGGACCAGTATTGTTTAACATATTCATCAACGACCTGGATGAGGGGACAGAGTGTATGCTCAGCAAGTTCGCTGATGATTGATACCAAACTGGGTGGGGTGGCTGACACCCCAGAGGGCCGTGCTGCCATCCAGCGTGGCCTAGACAGGGCAGAGAAGAACCTAATGAGGTNTGATTGGGGGATTGGAGCATCTCCCTTATGAGGAAAGGCTGAGAGAGCTGGGACTCTTTAGCCTGGAGAAGAGAAGGCTGAGGGGAGACCTTATTAATGTTTACAAGTATCTAAAGGGTGGGTTTAAGGAGGATGGAGCCAGACTCTTTTCAGTGGTTCCCAGTAACAGGACGAGGGGTAACGGGCACAAGCCGGAACATAGAAAGTTCCAATCAAATATGAGGAAAAACTTCTTTACTTTGAGGGTGACAGAGCACTGGAACAGGCTGCCCAGGGAGGTTGTGGAGTCCCCTTCTCTGGAGACTTTCAAGACTTGCCTGAATGCAGTCCTGAGTAATGTGCTCTAGGCAATCCTGCTTTAGCAGGGGAGTTGGACTAGATGATCTCTAGATGTCCCTTCCAACTCTGAAAAATTCCGTGATTCCGTGATCCATGAATCCTCTGACAAAGCTGTTTTTCCATATAGTCGCTTTTAATATATAAGGTGGTTTAATGATATGGATATATATTAGGAAAAGAAACAGATGCTTGATTTTATTTTTTCCAGTACTGATCCTGAATTACAAGTTATTCTGAAAATTGTAAGGAGGTTTCATGTATTTCCTAAAATTACTTATAGTTTTTACTTTATTTCTTCTCTTCTTCTCCTTCTTCTCAAAATCAAGCAAAAAACCCTTGAGTACAAGCCTTTATATCAGGACTTGGCAGGAAACGATGAGACTTGTAGGGACCAGCCAGTGCTGTATATTGTCTGCAAAACTATAAGGTCAAGGTAAAGCTTATGTGTGTTCTGTACAGAGACTGGACTCTGAGTAGTTCTGGAATCAAGGAAGACTAGTTGGAGTGTTTCCATTGTTGTAACACGCTCAGAGGAAACTGGGTAATACGACTTGTACCATGAAGTTAAAATATGTCCTTCCCAGGGCACTGCAGGTGATAGGACAGAACTGAAACCTTGGCTTGTGTAGTTTCCATCTGCCAAGAAGGTGAGAGGAGTGGCTTAGGGAATGACATTCCTCTGCAAATAAATTGGCCCCTTAGTTAGCTCTGGTTCCACATGCAGAACCAGTTTGGCTAGCTGACCTGGGAGTAATATGTCCAAAAAAAAGAAAAGAGAACAAGTGTCTTTTAAACAAAAAAATGGTTCTGATGCAGTCTGTTACAGCATTCTAAGGAGGATCTGTATTGCATCTGTATTGCATGATCTCCTGTTGTTCCGAGCTGATATTTTGATAACAAACATTTAAGAGATTTTGAACTTGCATCAATGGTAATAAATTTAGTATAAAAACAATTTAAATCTTCCAAACAGAGGGCGGGAGCGCATGTGTGTGCAGAGGCTGAATGAGGACTTGGCACAGAGTGGCGTTCTCAGGGTGGGAGGGGAAGAGGTTCTCCCACCTCAGTGCAGGGCAGGAGCCAGGGACAGGGCTCTCTCCCAGCTGGCAGCTGGAGTGGTGGCTGTGGCCAGAGGGATGCCCACTGGCAGACATCACTGCGTGGCCTGTACCAGCAGCACTGACAGCCTGAGGCAGCGGCCAGGCTTTGAGTCAGCCCTGAAGTGTCTGTGAATGGTGGCTCTTCCATACACTGCTCCTGCAGAGCTGAAGCGCTTGCTTTCCTCTTGCTGTTTTAGAGGCATAGTCTTTTGTACCCAAGTGGAGTTTTTCCACAGAGCGTTATTCAGATGCCTAAAAGTTACTAAATCTGAGTTACTGGCGTTTGTCCTTCTGCCAGAATGTCTCAGATACTTTTTCTGGAGTATCCTCAGATGACCTGACTGATACACTCATTTTTCCAGCGTGCTGGGGCTCACCTCTCTGTCCTACCTCTTACCTCCTCCTTTTAAGCCTTCTCTTTGCAGGCACTGGCACTTTCGTGGCAGTCAACGTGTTCACATGGTCAAGCTGCTTATAGAACAAGCTGTTTATAACATCTCCCCTCTGTCTAATTTGGACTATTTTCCTACATCTCCTCTATCTTGTAACGTGCCTTACGCTGCAATTCCTACCAGTCTGAATTTGTCACCAAGGCAATATGTCAACTTCTTGGGATTTAGAACAATAAGGCTGCTTGCTTTCTGATAAGCTCTGAGTTCCTGCACTTGGCTAACTTAACTTTTTTCTCCCATACAGTTCTCTCTGAATAAGAAGCTATAATCACGTTTCTACCCTTGCTACTTACCTATTCTCAAACAAACTGGCTTTCATAAAAGACCATGAACAGGGATTTCTGTATTCTAATACTGTTTCCTCAGCTTCCTTCTGGTTAGACTCATGATTTCAGAATAGAATAGAATTGTTCAGTTGGGAGATTTTGGAGATAAAATAAAAATAAATATGCTCCTTTGGCATTGGTGATGTTTGAGAGCGAAAGGAGTAGCGAACAGAACTGAGCGCTGGACAGTATCAGCAGGAGCTCTTGTGTAGGAAGTGGAGGTGCACATAGGTGCAGCCAAGATGATCTAGTTATTATATCCTTCGTGATTTCATTTGCTGTGGGGTTTTTTTAGGAAGCAAGAGGTGTTGGTCTGCTTCTTGGAATCACTTTGTTGGTATTTGGTTCATGGCTTGTTTTGAAATTATAAAGAGATCTCAGTGTTAGTAATCTGTTTGAAAATGCCAGAATCTCTTCTCATATTGCAGAAGTATTGTCATCTGTCTGCAAAACCAAACCACGACGAGATAAATTGGGACACTCAGACTTACTCTGAAGACTTGTCAGGTTCTGGAGTTGGTAAATAGTTGCTTTGTGTTTGTTTTTTAAAGGAAAAAAGTCTGTATAGAATTGAGATACTCTGTTCAAGTCTGTACTTCACAAAATTAAATAGGGGCATAAAGCCAAACCAGCTTTCTCTTTCATATTCTTAGATTTCATAAAATGATATGATATAATACACAAGGATGGAGCCTTTCAAAATCAGCAACTTTCAGAAGAAGATGGCTCTTCAATTTAACATAAACTTGGGGCGTAAGGCTGGGGGAGGAAGGATAAATATGCCTCTGCAGGAATTAGGACCAAGCTTGTAATGCCTGCTATCTTTCAAATAAGTCTGTTTGTCTCAACTGAGAGAGACATGGAGATACTAGCCAAGATCAGTATTCCCAAATGTGTTCAGGATAGAACAAACCATGCCTTCTCCTGGACTTTCAACTTGCTTTTTTAGCATTTAATTTTTGAAAAAAAAAAAAAGGAAGAAAAAATATTTTCTCTTGTGTCAGGGTGATAACACCTAAAAAAAAAGAAGGTCTTTCCTAATTGTTTCATATGGACAGTGAAAAAGAGAATTGCTGAAAAAGCAGAGCTTTGTGTCCCTGGGAAAGATGAAAACCTAGTGCCTGAGGAGGCAGGAGGGAACCCCAAGATGTCATTTCACTGAACCTCATTACTTCCCAGATTTAGAACTGCATTGGCCCTTGTCCTTCTAAACCCTCTGAGACCTGATCAGCTTCGCTCCTGGTACCTTGACAGTAACAGAGCACCCCCTAAACAGCAGCTCCTGTAACTGAGTTTGCTTGATGCTAGTGTGGCAAGAGGCACAAAATTGGAGAGTGTAATTGCATTATCACTATTTTTGGTATCTTAGCTCTGTCATCATCATGGCTACATTAGCCATGCTGAATCTGTGAAATGGGTACATGACCGTTTTTTCTAAATGCGAGAGTATTGCGCAGCATACCTGGGATTATCTGCTGTAAAAGGTATCAGTCAGAGTTTAGTAAAATGTGATGAAGTAGTTCTTTGTCAACAAAGCGGGTTTTAAACATCCTGGTAAGTGTATACTGAAGTTATTTTTATTCCATTTCATGATATAAAAATTATGGACTTGCTGCTTAGAGGATGCACTTGTAGCTGGAATTGCTGACGTAACTATCTTTGAGAAAAATACAAAGATCCCCACAGTGTATGCTGAGAAGTCCCGTATATATTTAACTATATGAAGCACACTTACAGTGTGTAAAGGAAATACAGATGTGTTTGGCTTGACTACGGAGATTTGTAATTGGAGAATTGGAAATGGTTTTGTGGTGTTCTTGATAATAATCAATTTAGTGAATAGTAGGTATCTTCTATTTAGAGTGGTATCTAAATTTTCTCGCAAGCTATGTCGCTTTTTGTTCTCTGGGTCACAGTCCCCATAGAATACATTTCTCACTTGATCAGTAAATGGCTACTGCAAAATTGAAGATACTTCTGTGTAGTTGGATTGCTTTAATGTCACAGAAGGAGACCACTTCACAGTTTTGACCTCTGGCGATGTGGGTTAAATTGCTCTTTCTGCACAGGTGCTATTAGGCAGTTAATTTTCAAGTAAGTGCAGTAGTCCTTGTTTGTTGCTTACAGTGATGCTCGCTGAATTGCCCAGGATATGTAGGTCGGCAATATTTCTAAATGTGCTGGTCTTTGCCCAAAGTGGTTTCCGCTTTGCACGTGCCTGAACAATGAGATTCTGTTTGGCAAATACAGTGCTTTCCTATCCAGTGCTGGAGACGCTTGTGGCTCTCACTTAGTAGGTAGGCTTTTTGTTTGTTTGTTTCTTCCTGAATTCTGGGACGTTCCAGTGTCAGTGGCAAGAGACTTGTCTTTGTAAATAAAGATAATTCTGGTGTTCCAGAAGTGTCTGCTAAGCAATTTCTTCTCTGCTTTACTTATGCTTACACATTTTCTTTACTAATGCTTACTTTTTCCTGCAGTTTCCTTAAGGACTTCCCACAGAGCTTCCTGTTAGACCTCCTTTGCCTTCCTCTGTTTCCTTATTGCTTCTGAGGGGCCTTTTTTTTGTGATGGCAGTTGTCATTAATGATTTACTGATCCTTTTCTTCATTATGTCAGACCGAAGCACTGTTAAACCGCATAGCACCCCACCGCCACTTCCCTGTCCCCGAAAGGCCCCAGCTGAAGGTCTTCTGCCCTGCCTCAGGGTTGGTGGGGTTGCATGGAGGAATACAAACAGAGACTTTTTCCTGTCCAACCTCTGGGACTGCTGCAAGCAAAAACCTCTTCTGACTTTCTTCTCAGACTGCTGCAATTAGAGGCTTCCACTCCCCTGAAAACATTTTTTCAGGTGCTTAAAGAGATTTAATCAACAACAGAAGTGATTTCAGCCTAGCAGAGAACTGAATGTTGCAGCCTGGCCTTCAGAGTTTCTTCCATAAGCTTACCTGACTGCCCCTTACATCTTCAGCCTTCTCCGCTCCCCACCAGGTCTGCCTGGCTTGGTTGTCATACCCAGGAGCCTGTCACCATCCTCTGTCCCTGCTGCCAGCAGTGTGCCGTTCCCCCACAGCCAGCACCGTTTAAGGCAGCAAACTCTGAACTTAATAAGTTTGGGGAAGGTTCCCCCTCTCTTAAGGACATTCAACCTCACTTGATGATCATCAGTGTGGTTCTGCTGAAACAATCTGCAAGCACATGGCAAGCTCAGGTCTGAAGCCTCACAGATGTTGGTATCTAGAGAAAATTGACGGTACTCCTCCCAGCCGTGCTGTCAGTTCAGCCTGTCCACAGGCTTGGTACAGATGGTCACGCCTTTGCACATGTACAGGCTGTTAGCCCTTTCTTTACCAAAACAAAAGTTAAAAATCAAAATGAACCTTAAGTATTACGGATGAGACTACCAGCAGATGTGCGAAGAAACAATCTGGTGTACGTTCCTCTGAAAGTTTTAACTTATTTGTATACGATTAATTTTGGTCCTTTCTATTGCTTGTTACACACGGCAGGTAGAGGTCATCTTTAAAAAGCTTTTTTTTTTTTCTGCTTGCTGCCCATTTAAATCTTACAAATTATCTTAAAACACAAAAAATGTAGCTGTGTTACTGTCCACATGGTATCACATAAATATGCTGTCATAACTTCTGATAGCAAACATAGTTACACAAACTTGGGAAGGGGCTTTCTTAATGGTTTTCAATGAGGTACGCTGATCACTAGCACATCTGCTTGTGTTCTCACTTACTCAGCTGCATCTGGATTTAGCTATTGCCCTCCCCCCAACTCATTTCATGAGATAAATATTGTGTTGTGAAATATGAAACTGCATTACTTTTTTTCCCCTTTGGTCATAGTCACACCCACTATGTGAAACTAGCCTGTTGTAAGTACTTATAGCACAGCCCTATTAATTTAAGGAACTGATTCATCAAGCTGTGTTGCTTGCTCAGCTATTCAAAGCTGTTGTAATAGTGTTCCTTTACTTACCTCTCTGCCCTGGCAGCCATGTTGAGCCTGTTCTGGTTCAGCATTTGCCTGCTGAGCTAATTGACAGCACCCAGGAGCACACTGAAATGGACTGAAAGATTTAGAACTGATGCTAATTATTCTTTTTCCAGCCTTTCAGCTAAAGGCGATGTGGATGGGCTGTATGCCTGGTACCTAGCTGGTGCAGACCTGGAGCAAACTGGTTATGATGGCAGGAGTCCCCTACAAGTAGTAAGTGTGCATATGGCTGTACTCCATACGGTGTGCTAGTTGTGTGAGTAATAATGCACGCAGTCGGGTAATATTAGTTTGGGAAAAGTAAATGCTGCTTTGGGGACTACAAACCAGATTAGAGTTTGTTACAAACTCAAGTCTGGTGCTGTTCCGAAGTAATAAGTTGCCGGAGCCTGAATTTTCTCATCTATGTCAGAGGAATTAAAATTTAAATTGGATTTTAATTATTTTGTGGTAACATATTCGTACTTCCCACAAGTAAGTATTTGCATGTCCTGGTGCACAGGATGGTGGGATTTATTCATGTTTCTACTTACAGGCAGAGGCTACAGGGCATAAGGAGGTTCTTGACTTCCTTAGACAACAGCAGTAAAGAAGGTAAGATCTCACTTTCAATTGCTAGATTTCTGAACTGTACGGATCAGCATATACATGTATGAAGGGGGATTTTGCATTTAAGCCCTAGTTCTCCGTAGAGCACCTGGGTTCAGCTGCTGTACCTGCCTTAGTTTCTGATACGACTCCAAGTACTTTAATCCTCCTTTATAGAGCGAGGCCAATGTTTATTCCTCTTTCTGCCTGAGCCTGGAAGTTCCACAGTGTGCTTCTGAACTTGGTTGGGAATCTAAATGCTACCGAAATTAAACCACTGAGGGCAGCGATGTCTTGTTCCGTTGGCCCGTTGCGATAAATTGCTCCTCTGTCTTGTCTGCCTTAGAGAGGAAATGCCTTCTATTGGGCAGGGTGCCAGGCCTGGTTTGCAGGGTGCCGTGCCCACAGCACAGGAGCACACCCTTCTCCAGCAGAGCTGCCAGGCGATCACAGCCCTTTGGGTGCACACCCTCCCACTCAGGAGGTCCTACGGTGTTACCTACAGCATTTCCACCTCTGCTCTCCATCTGGCTTTTAATGGAGCACCTTACCCCAGCCCATCTTCTTAGTCAACCACCACAGGATGTGTGGGGTGGACTCTGAATAGACAGGAGTTAGTTGTACCTCACATACAGACTGCAGAATGCTGCCTTTCAGCAGGGAGCGCTGCCAAGGCGTTGCCCTCCCTCCGTGCAGAGTGCCCTGGCCTTTCTCTTACACCTGAGATGTAGCTGCCTGGTTGTCCCTGACACGGACTCCCAGCACGGACCTCTTTTGTGCTGCTAACACACAAGGTGTGTTCCCCTGTCTGTGTACGTGTGAGGTGGGTGTGAGCCTCGCGTTCAAAGCATTGGATCTGACAAGTCTATAGGAAACTTGTCTAGGCGTTTGACCTCCGGTGCTGTGCTGTAACTGGAGACATTTAAAACACACTTGCCTTTCATTTCTCAGAACTCCTTTCTGTTGCAATACGTTGTTGATTTAGGTATCTCTTCTCCAATGTATTGGCAAGTCTAATCCCAATTTAAATTGTGGGAGGAGATAATGTCCTTTATTTAATAAAATTGACACAAAATTTAGTTAAAGGTTTTGCTGCATCCATGGCTACCTTACCTCTTATGTGTCCCATTTGATCAATTAAAGTGAATTAATGTGGATATAAGTGGGGAACTGCAACAATAGCATTTTTTCATCACTGTGTACTGGTCTGAATGAACATAGGACAGAATCAGGCATTTTTTGCTTTCCTGTAAAGTTCTTTGTTTATAGCTAATATAGAAGGATTAGATAAAATCGGTCTTGAGCATTTAAATGGAAGTTTTCCGGTGTCCAGGATGAAGACGCTAAAAATGCCTTCAGAATATGAGTTATGTTGCAAAGGCGTTTCCATTTTCAGTGAAATATGTCTGCAAAAGTCACTTTTCTTTTGTAAGTGGGGAGCAAATGTGTTAAACCCTCAACTCCTACATGGATCATCTCTTAATTCCTTTGGACTGAGCCATCAGTAGTGTGGGCAGTCTGAAGGAAGTCTTCAGTACCGCATGAGAACTTGCTTGGCAGGCTACAGGACAATCTCTTCTCAGGAAGGTTTTGGATACCGCCTAGTTCTAAACATCCATTTTCTCTTTCTCTAGAGCCTGTAGAATATGGTCACTCCTCTTCAGAAATACCAGCTTTGAACATTAATGCTGTTAAGCAGTTATGGGAGGAAAAGAGGAAAGGAACAACGGTGGCTGTGCTTGGAGCATACAGGAAAGCTACAGCTTAGAAATATTCTTTACTTAGGATCACATTCGGTTCATGATGATTTTCTAAAAATGACTCGTTGCTTTATCTTTTAATCACTTTTTTTTTAAAAAAGAAATTCTTATAAACAAGTGAGGATGGAATGTATTGCCTTTACTGTACAAGTTCTGTTTTTAAAGAGGCCTTTTGAATCTTCTTACGTTAAATCAAAGAGGACAGTATTGCAGGCATAGCAAACGGAAACGCTGTGGTGAATTCATACAAGAAAAAACAGTGGATTGTGCATTTCTGGGTTCCAACTAATAAAATCTCTGAGGGACAATGTTGGTTTCACTTTGTCTGTTTTTTGCAATGGCTTGTATCACTTCAGTTGCAATTACAGCAATTGTGAGTGTCAGTGCAAACAATTGAATCAGTCATGGGCATCTGCCTGCAGTTGTGTACTAATCTTCACCAATGTGTCACTATAAAACCTCACTTAAAATGAGTAGGAGGCAGATGCCATAAAGCATGTTTGTGGGACTGTCTAAGTGAATTGATTGTTTTGTTTCTAATAGCATCTTCCCCACATCCTGACCGGAATATAATCAAGATTGCTACATGCTGGACACATAATTCTTTGGACTGTAAATGTGATCTCAGTATTAACAGACCCAAGTTTAAAGTCCTAACACTTTCAGACTAAAGGAAAAAAAGCAATATATATATCTTTACAGCTGTGTCTGCCCTAGAATATGTAAACGTAGAAAATACTTCAGGCAAATGCATATATTGGAGATGGCAACTTTTAATTTCACCTACAGCTTCTGCAGTAATCTATGTGGATTTTCTATCTGCTTCATCTGAAGGGAATCTTTGAAGTGCAGATAGTTTTTTTCGTTTTCCTCTTTATACTCTGCAACCTTCCCACAGCTATTCTTATCATGGAGAAAAGCTGCATGGACTACTTGCTGAACCTGCTAGTATTAAAAGATTCCCAAGGTATGTTGCATATCAGATCCTCCTAAAACAAGGTAAGTGTGCATGTAGACTTGGGAAACACTGTATATACTCCAGTTAAAAACAAAACAAAAACATAAAAATGCCTGATTTCTTTAAGGTGAAGAGTAGTGCACCTCTTCACTAAGGTCACAAAAATTACAACTATGCTGTCTCATTATTAAATAATTGATGTTACATAGCAATAAACGTGCTTTAGATTGAAGAAAATTAATACAGAATTAAGTAAATGAGATCTAACATCAAAAAACTGGGCTTCAAATTCATCACATTTTTGGTGTCTTATATGTAAATACGTGAATGTGATGTATGCAACAAAGTAATGTTTGTGAAAATTTTTACGATCAGGAGAATAACCATACAGAGACTCTTCTTCCTGTGGTATTTAGACCTACTATCTCAACTCTTCCCTAGTCAGTAGTCTGAAAGTTGATGCACTGAACTAGGAAATCCCTTTATAACCTTCTCTGCAAGTGACTTTCTTGTGATTTGGATATTTTCTTTTTTTTCCATGATTCTCAGATGCAATAATTTGTCCTTAGCAGCATCCATTCTTTATTTCTGTACCAGAATGACTGACTGCAACGTATACAGAAGCACCAATATTTTCCTTATACTTTTCAATAAGGGATCATCTGGTCTACAGAAAACTTTCTAAACAATAACATTCTTGTATTTCTATAATGAAATAACCGTGTAAAATGCAAAACATACTTTCTTTTTCCGTTGAACAAAGAATGGCATTCTGGTGTGAAGTACTGGAATAATAGGTCTCAACAGGAGAACTGAAGGAGAGGGAAGAAAACAGACAACCATTTTCTTCCTGCATATGAGCCATGTAAAGACACGAGGGGCAACATTTAGAAATGTAATCTAGTAAGAAGAGTTTGAGTTGGAAGCTCATAAAGCTAAAATGAAATGGTTTCGGTCATGTTTACAGTGAGAATTAAGCAGTATTAGCTTCTTTCTGACAAACCTTTACAGAAATATATATCCTATTAATATGTTATCTTGCATAAAATAGCATTCCTGCAACTTTCTAGAAAATTTCCAATTTACCTTATAAATAGACCAATATCTAAAAACCTTTTAATGGCAAACGCATGAAGGCAAATTTAACATCTATCTAAGAA
This sequence comes from Stercorarius parasiticus, assembly GCA_013396915.1. Taxonomy (NCBI): domain Eukaryota; kingdom Metazoa; phylum Chordata; class Aves; order Charadriiformes; family Stercorariidae; genus Stercorarius; species Stercorarius parasiticus. The sequence continues at coordinate 388,207 of VWZL01005073.1, forward strand.
AGAGCTGAATCTCTTTTATATATCTCAAAATTTCATTCAAGAACTGTAACAGTCTACAAGAGCGAAGAGAAACTGTATATAGGGAGTTGTGATTAAAAAAAGTGGCAAAAATCACCCAGTTAAGGCCAGAAACCTCAGGTTTTGATTTGGTGTCAGGGGTGAACTTCAATAACACTTTTGAGATCCTGTGTTTGTCTTGTTCATTTATTACACCCTTTGCTCTGTGCAGTGGATTTAATAATCATAATTATACTCTCCGTGATAGCTCCCAGTCTTACCATGAATCTATTTGTGTGTAGTAACCCTTCAGTTTTACATAGTTATTGGTCAAAAGCAAAATCTTGTTATTAGTAAAGAATGAAAATTCTACCTATTTGTTTTAGTTACTGTAAACAGCTTAGTGTCTTTCATTAGTTTAAAGTATGCTAGATGTTCCAGGGGCAGCTTAATTTTTTTAAAGCATCCTAATTTTTCTCCATCAGATCATTCCTGGAAAGATCAAATACACTCTTCTTTTTATCCAGCGATCTTCTGTTGGGTAAAGGTTTGCAGATTAAGCAGCCAAACAGGGCCACTACTAATGCAAACATGCTCATTCCGTTGCTGGGACTAGCTGCGGGTCCATTTTGTAACTTCTATAACAGCTTTAACTCCAAACACCCATGATGTCCATGTACCCTTTCATATCTACATCCAGTTATAGTTTGTTACATCTAGCACAGACTGCGAGGATCACCTGCAGAGCTGTGCTTGGTATTTTACACACAGAACGCATTAGAATAGCATGGTAGGAGCTGGATGAAATTAGTTTTGCTTTTTTTTTTTTGGTGCAGAAAAGCTTGTGATATTTTTTAGTATCAATTTTTAATGCTTATTGGAACATAAAGATGACATTGCAGTTTCTGTTAGAAAATGGCAGTGGCTCCCATTCTTTTCCAACCTTGCTGTAATAATGCAAGTGTCCGGCCTGTAGCTTTCCTTGCCCTGCAGAAGCACCAGCAGGTGAAATGCCATGGAATGTGCACAAGCTCCTGAGGCAGCCTGCCAGTGTGTGTGTCAGAGAGGCTGCTGCAGGTCTGTCACTGTCCTGCTGTACGCGATTTCAGCAGTGACTATGCAACAGCGAAATAAAGCAGAGTCAATAATGTGAGACTCGTAGCTGCTGCACAGATGTTGGATTTGTTTCCAGTGTTGGATCTTCTAAGTTGCAGTGATGTTCTGAGGGTGAATGCTGGTGCTGGAATCTCTGCTGCCTCTCCACAGAGGAGACGCTGTGAATGCCTCCCGTAAAAGTCAAACATTGCATCAATTCTACAGCTTTCTTCACTTGAAAGACAACACCCAGCTTCCACTTTGTTTCTTTTTCCTAATGATGCAGCTTATACTGCCAAGGGATAGGAACTACTTGGCCTATGTCAGCACTTCCCTAACACGGCAGAAAGCAGAGATTTGCACAACTAACATGTCCAAGTTCCTGTCTGATTTGAGTTACAACTTTCCTTTCCTGAATGCAACCACTTTCTTTTTTACTGATGTCTGAAAACATTAAGTTTCTGTTTGGAGATTATCTTATAAAACTTCTGTGATAGAAAGACATTCTTAATTACTTGAAAAATCAGCATGTGCTTGCTCTCTTATTGCATATCATCTTGGTAAACTGTTAACATCTGTCAAGGCTGGCTGACCCAATGACAGATTGACTGTGTCTGATCAGTACTTGCTGAATTAAATCAGCTGTTCAGCAAAGTTTCAGTATCTGCTTGTTCTTAAATTGCTAAATAACTCCAGTTCTGCACATCTTAACCTAGAATTACCATAGTATAGCACGTCTCAGTTGTTTCATACAAGGATTTTGGTGTTCAGCAATGAGTGATAATGAAATCTCTCATCTGGAACTAAACCCCTTTATCCTCCTTCAATCGGAGCTTCTTTATTTGCAGTCTTCTGAATGGCGTGATCTACTGGGATTCTTCCAAAAAGATTGTGATCTACTTGGAATAGTCCTCCATTTCTAAGGCAGGTTCAAGTAGTGAAATCACTAATGGGGGCAATATATCCCCTGTACATAGAAGACAACATGCGCCCAGTTCCACTTACACACAAAACATGGATGGACCCATAGCGCGATCAGATTCAGCTGTCGGTGTCATCCCCTTCTGCAGGTACCAGTGCTGATCCCTGCATAGGACCTACCACAGCAGTGTAAGAAATAAAATGCTTGTAGTTTCTTTCCAGCATCACAATTTGTTAGATTACTGAGATAAACCTGAAGTAATTGTATGATGGGTGAAAAAAAGAAATTATAAAGAACCAATCAAATGCGCACAGTGTATCATCACGTCATCACAAGCATTGCTGATACATTTGTGTCTTTCCCAAGTGGACTCTATCAGCCGTATAATCATCTTCTAGACTAGTAAGACTAGTCTTTCCATGATTCTTTAACAATGTTTTATGACATTGTTGTGCTTGATTGCATGGTTGTAACAACACTTTCATTTTAGTGACTCTTTTAGAAAAGATACTAATGTAGAAAGCTTATAAGATATGTAAAATACTGAACCATACAAATGAGTCTGTGGGACTCAAATGTTGCCATCTTAGATAGTCCATGAGTCAGAATAAAATCTGGTACTACCAGATTTATTATTTGTGCAAAGTGTCTACCTGAAAATTACTTTAGAAACTTCATTAGACATACATTTGTTTACCTGTGATCAGGTGGATGGGAAGAAGTAGCAGCCTGCATCTCAGAAGTGTAGCTGAGATCCTCAATCACAGCAACAAATGGGAAGTCTAGCATGAATCGCACAAAATAGCACTACTTAATGTGGTTCTATTTGGAAGAGCTGATACAGATCTCACAGTGAAAGGATTTGGTCCTTGATGTCCAAATTGATGGTGATGTCTGACCAAAATTGCCGCTGACGTAACAGGAGGATACGACAAGTGGGGGCCATGACTCCTCGCGGGCTGTGTTGGCAGGGAAGAGGCAGTGCCCCTTTCCCCCTCCCCCAGCCCTGCCCGGGCTCTCCTGTTGGGACACGCTCAGCTGGTGCATATCTTGCGCACTCCCACTGGCGTTTTGAGCTCCGCACCGGCACCTCCCTCCCACCCCGGGACGCTGCACATCAGAGGGAGATGTCAGCCAAATCCATGGGAAGGTGCCAACCGACAACATCCTGCAGCATCGCCCCGCGGCCTCTCCCGTACGCAGGCGCCGCCAGGCTCCAGCGACGCGCCACCTGATGCAGGGCACGTTGCACGACCAGGCAGGAAAAGGCTGAGAGATCGTTTTTCTGTCTTGCAGCAGCAGCAGCCATAAATATCACAACAATAAATAACCGCTCTCTCAAGCCACGGGATTCCTTCACACCTTCTCAGCTTCAGAATGGGACCAGCAGAATGGGGGCCAGGGGAGATGTTAGCTGGCCAGAACTACCTGCTTAGTAGCGTATGCAGCATTTCTGAGTACAGATGAGCCCCGTTAATTACACGTTTATGTGCACAATAAACGTGTTTCTTCTGTAGTGCCACTGTTGTAGATACGATTAGTGTGCTTGGTGTTCAACAGTCACAGACCCTGGTTTTAAGAGCTTACAAGTGAAATTAGATGAGACTCCATGCAGTGAAAGGCGATAAGAAAGGGGCAAGAGAATGACAATACTGTTTGTTTATGTCAGCTGGTTATTTCTACACCTTGGTTTCCAATTATTTAACATTAAATGATTAATTATTAGCATAGAAGGGGAATGACAGTCCTGGCAATTCAGTAGCAATGGTCACGTATAGCAAAGAAAAGAATGTCAGGGTAAAGAAAAAGGAATCTTAATGGCAATCTTTTGCTGAGAGATAAGGAGTTATCACAATTAGAACAGAGAGTTGTAAATTAATCCTGTCACATGCAAGAAGCGGCTGCGCTGGGGAGATTCTCTGAAGGTGATGCCTGTGCATGAATAATTACACTTGCATCTTTCAGGGTGTGGGGCTTCCTTCCTGGGTATATTTTGCTGTGGATCTTTGTGACCAGGGCCCAGTAAAAGTGGGATTTCGATGCATCGAATTCTTAATGTGGCACATCTGAATTTCCCATTCCCACTGACGGGTCGGTCTGGGGGACATGGACTCCCAGCACCCTTGATGCAAGATATCCAGCAGAGATCTCTGCTGAATCCCGTAAAGCTCCAGGGCTCCAGGATAACACCAACTGCCTGTTATCTCTGCTGACTGACAAGAGATTGATGCGAAATAAGTCAGTTTATTTGCTTGGACCACTTTGACCGAGCTCTCTGCCCACAACTATGTCACCATTCACCACTGTTGTTTGGAAGGTTCTACATTCAAGGGCATAAAACCAGAAATATGAGATGTTGCTAAAAATTACCATGCCACTTCACTGCAAAGTCACACTATGTATCTTCAGTGGCTTGAACCAGCAGACACTTAGGAAATCTCAATAAATGGTCACGTCGTTAGTAATGACTTCCTTTCTGATGGCTTCATGGGATGGAACACATAATTCTGCAAACTCTGAAAAACCAGCTGGTTGGTGAACGTGAAAAATTAAGTTGGTACAAGGTTTGTGATGGCTATCACAATTATGCATTGTAATAAATTACAAAGTTATTAAAGCGTACTTAGTGCGCAGCTGCTAATCTTAAATAGGAAATTGTTGGCTGAAATTTTCAGAAAAAGACAGTGATTTCAAGTGTCAGCTTCCAGGGTCTAACCTGAGCCTTAATGGTAGAATAAAAGGTGGCTGTCATTTTATGAAAGTCAGTTCCTCTTATAGCCTGTAGAGTCAGGCACCTGGGAAGTGAGGCATTCAAAATTACTGGTCATGTCATAATCGTGTTCACTGGCTATTTTTTATTTCAAATTAAAAAAAAAAACAAAAAAACCCAAACCAAAACCCACTGAAAACAACGCAACACACAAAAAAAAAAGAACAGAGGAGAAAGGAGAATTGATTGTGATGAGATTAAAAAAAAAAAAGGTAACCCTGAGGCCAAACTTTCCTGAAATTTGGTAAAAATACTACAGAGATTGTTTATCCATGATTACAAAACAGGACTCAGTGGATTACATTTATCATATAAATATCTCCAACTGTCATCTCAACATCACTGCGGTGGCTCCTGAGCTTCCAGTGGAAAGTCATGGTGAAGTATAAGCTAGACCAGGACTACAGAAGTGCCTCGTCATTGTTCTCAATATGCTTTTCCTCGTGTTTTTTAGGGCTCCTACTGCTGGAGTTGAAACTTCTCCTTAATATTGAGCTCTTGATGCAGAGGCTGACGGATCTCCCAGGACACATCTGCTCGACAGCTCGTGTGCCATCTCTGCCACACAAGGATTGTTTTTCACCCTTTTTTAATTTTTTTTTTTAAAACTGATGAAGCACAGGTAATTGCACCCACTAATCCAGCATCAAGTGTGCAAAGCCCTGAGGTCTCATTCTACGCTGTTTATTAAAAGAACTGACACATTTAACAATGAAATTGAAAATTTGAAGTAGAAAAGAGAAAATTTACACTGTTTTATTTACTGCTAGCTATCGTACTACTGAATACAGAGAAAGCTGGACTTGAAAAATTCTCCCAAAGAGGGAAAAAGTACATTAATTTGTATAATGTAATTTACACAGTTAACTGCTGGAACGAACGAGATGTTAAATCAGAACAAGGAAAATGGTGAAGTGTGGTATTACAGGCTAAATTAGTGTGAAACCTCTGTAGTGCTCAGGGATGATGAACTGTCTGTTTAGATACAGCATGAGAGAGAAAATCTCCTCTCCTGTTAAAATTATAATTTTGGGTTTAATAAAAATTTTGTGCATACAATGGTGGCATTTTCCAATAAAATGTGAATTCTTAGCTTTGCATGAAGCTGTTATCCATATTTTAATTTCTAGCCTGTCTTTATGAATTTAAGTACTGAATGGCAAACCCCCAATCCTTCTAACAGTTCTTGGTTGGAAAAACATCCCACCCCATCTTACTTCTCTATAGATCACTTTATGCTATTTAGGCAATAATCTCGAAAGGCTTCCTATTTATAAGGAAGCATTAGGCCATCTCTCAAGGTGTTTATTACTGCAAAACAAGTTACTATCAAGCTATTATTATGCTCACATGTGACACGTAGTGGGGTGCTATATTGACAAATGAGTTTGAATCAACTAAAGTAAACAAGAAGTTGCCCCATCAGTATTTGCTATGAACATACGGAATGCTGATTTCCCAGAGTGGGAGAAAATCCACTTGCACAGGGTTTTTTTCTGTTTACCAGGCCCAAAAATATGACAGGTACTTTACAGGACATGTCAGACTCCGGGTGTTTGCTTAAGAAACTTCCAACCTAATTTTAGGGGAGCAATAATGAGCAAGAATAGCAAATCAGTAGGGAAATGACAAGGAAGGTAAAAACAATACGCTGAGAAACAGTAAGTTCCACGTCCAGGCTTAGTTTGCAATCTAGATTTATTTTAAGTTTCGAATTGTCAGATAAAACATATTGCAGTACAAGTTACAGTACTTTCAGTTGTCCCATGCCCTTCCACAATATTGCCTGTGGAATAAGGTATTGGCAGGAAAGTACTGGGACCTTTTGCTAAAGGAGTGTGGGGATAGTGATGGATAATAAAGATAGCACCTCCCAGTCATTTTTCACAACATCATTTTTTCAAAGTAGAATCTCCTTGAAATATAATCTTCCTCTCATTACCAGAGCATACATGATCTTCCATATTCTGCCATGCAAACAGCACACCCTTTTATGTCCTCCCACAAGCTTACCCTTCATCTTTGCTTCCTCCCAGGCCAACTCTTTGTTTCTTACAATCACCCCTGGCATTATGTCTCCTTTTGCGCTGCCCTCTTTGACACTTACCAGCTGATTAGTATTTGTTTCCCCCTTCCAAGAAAACTCTGCCTGCCGTACAAGATGCTCAAGCCACTATGTTCCACATTACAGTGCGCTGCTCCTCCAGGTTTCAGGGGTGTCAGTGCAATCACAGAGCTCTCAACATCCAGTGCGAAGAGTCCATGCTGGTGGGTAGCATAGTCCTTTTCATCACCTTTGTGCCCCCGGACTGCAAACACATGGGAGACATACCTCCTGCTTGCTTAACAGGGCCGTTTATTGCACTGTGATCCCTTAAAAACCAAGCACAGAACTACTGTAGTCACATATAGGCAGCTGAAGAGAGTAGGACATAAACACCAAGTTTATCCATCAATAGAAATAAAGGACTAATCACTATTCCTTCTAATACAACTAAATTTTCCCCTCTATACGATTTCAGAACCAATTATTTTATTTTAATGCTTCAATCACCTTTCGTACCTTCACAGAGGAAGAACAATTCATACATGGCTTATCCCTTGCGTAGTGCTAGCTGTCCACTTCTACTGTTACGCACCTCTACTCTTCTACCTTTTAAAGCCTTCAGCCTATTCTGTGAGACTCTACCTAGCTCAGGGAGGTAGCAGGATGTTAACTTTCTTTTATAGTTGTGGGTATACAGGTGAGAAACAGAACTTATTAAATAATTACATAAATAAATCAAATGTACATTTGCCCACTCCTCTCTAACATGTAAGTTACTAAAGGAAAAACATTTTTCATCCTAGTGATCTAAGGGAATTTATACATTGACTAGGTGGAGCCCTTTAAAACAAGAAAGTTCACTCTAGCCACCCCTTACATACCCCTTATGAAGAAACACAACAGACCTGTACTCTCTTTTATTATATTCTTCCCTGAAAAAAACCCAAACTTAAACATTCAATCAGTAAAAACACCAAGATTTATTAAAAAAAAATAAATCCAAAGCAGAAGATGATTCATGCTGCCTAAACCCCATGCAGGTTCTTGTACTTCAGTTTCCCCTGGCTGGCCCAGGCAACCCCCCACTGAGGGCTCAGAGTCCTTCTCTAGGGGCCATCAGCCACATGTGTCTGAACCTGGACCAGAAGAGGGATGGGATACCTGGGGATTATATATCTCACCAGTATAGTAGTGGGTTCTGACTGGTTTGGCTGGAAAGGGCTTTTACACCCAGTTAGTGTGGGCAGTCGGGTTATTATTTAGCTGAGTGGTATTGTGGAGCCATGGGTGTGGGCGCGGGTGTGGGTTTGTGTTTGTCAGGGGCAGGTGAGAGTTGGCAGTACAGTTAGTGAGGGATTATATATAAAATACAGCTCGTGCAATCATGCTGTGCATCCTGTGTACATCACCAGCAGGAGTGGGAGACCTAGGACACCGTGTCACAAAACAAATGACTCTTCTTACAGGGAGTAAAGAGCAGCCTTGCTTCCACAGATTTCCACTCATGCCAAGGACAGAGGTCTCCTTTGAATTAACTCACTAGTGCACCCTCCTCTATCCGAGGCAAGCAAATATCCTCTTGGGAAAAGGTCCAGAAAACCCTTACAGATTGGGCTATCTGGAAGAAGGCACAAAATTAGCTTCTGGGTTTGAGTCTGAGAGGGTAGAACAGAAGAACAGGAGCTGGTTTTACCAAAGTGGACTGAAACGCCTCCAGCCTAGACCTGGGGAGCTTCCTCAGCATGAGGTTTGCATAGGTTCCTAGAACAACCTGTCTGCTCCTGCTTCTGGTGGGAGCACTACGTTCACGCAAGCATTGCTGGAACAGCTGCTGCACAGCCACGAGGGCTTCATCCTCCCCTGCTGCTCCGTGACACCTGCACGGGCACTTCCTCCGGGACCGGCTTGAGTCTCCTATATATTTTTAAAGGGCCAAAGATCATAGGATCTGGAGCACCAAAATTCATGCACAGCACTTAGGCAGTTCTTTAAACATTCAAAGCACTATATAAACATTAGCGAAGCCTCATAAGATGAGGTAGGTAAGCATTATCTCTCCCTCTCAAGGTGTGGTGAAGTGACTTGGCCGAGGCCGTAGGCTGAGTCACTGGCAGAGCAGGGTTTACCATCCCCATCTTTTTGAAATGGTGTCTCCTGGGCTAGCTGGCAAAAGCAGCGTGCGGTCGGGCAACGCAGGCAGGCCGGCACCACCAACGACCAGCATCCATCCCCTCTGCCACCACAGGGAAGCCTGCTGTTAGGTTACCATGAAGCCCGTCCCGAGGTGGCAGAGCATGAAGGCCTTTCAGCTCATCTCAACAACACGGCTCAGAAGCCTCGGTGAATTAGGTTTCATTGCTATTCTGTCGATGAGGAGAGTAAAATTGAGAGGAATTAATTGAAGAAGCCCAAACTCAGTGATGGTTGCTCCCTGAGTCACGGCTAAGGGTGTGACAATGAGCAAGCAGACTCATTTTTGGAAGTTCAGGGCGTCCTCCTCCGTTGGCTGCCCAACGCCTCTGGAAATCAGGCCCTTCTTCACAGTTCTCAGCCCTGGTTTCTTAGTCCTGCCTTTCCAAAACCAAGTAGCATGGTCTTCTCAAGGTCAGGAACATTCAGCAGCAGAGAGTGAGCTCTGAAAAGGCCTGGTGCTCCCCACCGGTGGCTCCTCTGACGCCTCACCGGGGGAAACAGTGGCAGGGCTGTGGGGAGAGCGAGGGGAGACAGGGCAAACCCAGCCCCATGCACACAGCGGGTGGTTTCTCACACCATTTCCGAGGAGAAAACCAAACTCAACCCACACGCAGACAAGGAAAGCTGGCAGCGAACACTTCCAGCCTGGGAAGGTCTATGCTGCGCTACCCTCATGGAGGGCAAAGCAGCAAGTGGCAATGCCGCCAGCCCACACAGGGATGTTGGTCAGGGGGGGCTTTTGCAGATTGCTTTTGGCAGGCAAGCCCCCCGCCTCCCAGAGAACATTGGCCGGTGGGGAAGGAGGAGAGGCCCGACTCCCCACACCGGGGACGGCAGGCAGGAGGCCGGGCCTCTCCACCTCAGGCTGGGCGGGAAGGGCCTTCCTCGCCAGGCGCGACGCCGCGGCAAGCAGGGAGCCTGGGCCAAGGCGGG
>VWZL01005073.1:399124-411207 GCA_013396915.1 Stercorarius parasiticus
AGCCGGGCCGGGGAGAGGGGGCGGCCCCGGGGGAGGTGGAGCCGGACGGCGGGAGCTGCCCGGCCCGGCCCCGCAGCACCTGGGCCGGGCGGCGAGGAGAGGGGGGCGGAGGGCCCGGTGTGTCAGGAGGAGGGTGGTGTGGCCGCAAGAGCCGCCGTTGCCCGCCATGGTCCCTGCTCTGGCGGTGGCAGAAAGCGTAATGTCAGTGCAAGTACTTAACAACAACAAAAAGTTATCGCGTGTACTGTGGGAACTGAGGAGTTTAATGTCTGAAAAGGAACAGGTAGGATAAATCCTTCCGCTGCAACAGCAGGCTCTGTTAGCGGCAGGCTGTTACTGACTGCATAACCATTTATTCTCTCCTCGGCTCCCCCCCGTATTCAGACACGCAGATTTAAAAAAAAAAAAAAAATCAGATAGCTTTTGCTGCTCTCCAGGCTGCATTCTTCAGAGGCTTCTCACCTCTCCACTGGTAGTATATGCAACACTGTATTCAATAATAGCACTATTTGTTTTTTTCCTTTGAGTGCCCTTTTATTTAGGGCAGTGTAGCCTTTATGCTGTGGTGCTTTATGCTATATTTTCCATTTCTATATTTATTGCAGGCAGCTAAAGGATTATCTGGACTTTTTGTCCTACCTTCATCAAAATGACTTGAATGGGTGAATGGTTTTAAGACTGTTGCATTGATGGCCTGGTTTAGAGGTCCATGGACATGAAATCAAGTTGGATGGGCCTTAGATAAAACGCTGGATCTTTCAAAATACAGCTGAAGACTTTTGAGTTTTTAAAGAGGAGAGAAAAAATCTGCCAACCAATTTATTTTTCTTATAAAAAGGTAGTTTTGTAAATGAGTTCTTCCTACCTTGTGCTCATTCTTCTCACCCTTACCCCAAGTATCAAATGGAACTAGGTATGTGTTATAGACTCTTTCTTTTTTTTTTTTAAACTTACATCTAAATAAAACAGGCAACAGACTTCTTCATAAAATGGAATTTTACTCCTTTAAATTTGATCAAGGAAATTTAGTGAGCCTGCCTATACATACATTTTAAACCTTAAAAACTAACAAGGTGTGTATATATGTATTCTCACCATCACTTCTGTGGTACTGTGTTTGCTTCAAAAATATGCTGTCTGGCATGAACCTGAGGTGCGTGAGTATAATTGCAGGTGATTCTGGCTTCACTGAAGTCAAGAAGAGTTCTGATGTTGCCTGCAGTCGAGCTGTGATCTTCAGAAGAAGAGCTTTCAGGAGAAGCTGGGAATATTTGAAGAGTAGGCAAGCCTGATATGTAAAAACGCTTCTCAGGGACAGGCTAGAAAAAGCATGATTTTTACCTACTGCTGTAACTCAGAACAAGTTAGGCAAGGTTAATTACAGCATAATAGGGTTTAATTTAGCTGGGAATGAGGGTATGGTGGCTGCTAGCAGTGTTTCTCAAACTGCGAGGCTGGCCTCCTTAGGCAAGCTTACACAAGCCCAGAGCAAATGGAAAAACACACTTTGTCTGGGACTTGGCAAAGGTAGAACCCCCACATCTATTAATGATGATTCCTCATTTTGCCAAGGCAAAAAATTGAAATGCTCTCCCAAGGAAAAGATTAACGACCTGTCCCACTTAAGGGTCTGATGATTCAATACCATTCTGTCTGGGTTCTAATATATGGCACTCATTATCACAGTCTCTGAGCACCTCCCAAATATTTAAAAAGAAATAACACTAGTGTTCTCCACACACAGTTCTCATTAATTTCAGTGGGTGTTGTGAATGTTTAAACACAGCAGAGCCCTGAAGAGTTGAAAATAGACTTGCAAAACACACTGTGGGTTAGATCCATAGCTGGCTTGAATTGGCACAACCCTGTTAACTTGAGCGGAGTTAACACTGATTTACACCAGCTGGGATTTGACCCGGTGCTTTTTTTTTTTCCCCTGCCCCATCTCCATTTGATAAGTCTGATCCTCTCAGCTGGCTGTATCCAAGCTGTCTACTGCCTTCAGTGGGAATATGAACTGTATGAAGTAGGGTTTCCTGTTTCCAGGGAATGCTCTTTGCTCTTCTTAGTACAGCTGAAGATGATGTAAGTGTTAGGTTTTTTCCTGTGTTTGAGTGCAGCGTGCCCTGAAAAAGTTTGAAAGAAACCTGTCAGATAGGGGTAAGAGAAGAGTTTTGGTTTTTTAAGGATAGTGTCAGTCATTCTGGAAGAGCAAACTTGTGGGGGAGGTTCTGCTTACATAAAGACAAGACCTTGATGTTCTTGTACTGGGTTGTCCATGTCAAGAAAAACCTCTACTGATTACTTATAGAAACTGATGTTTCATTATAATCTGTGGCTGAAAGCGGAGAGGATCACAACATTACTGGAAGGTCTTTTTTATGTGTGTTTTATTTTGTGACGTTTTAAAGGTATGGAATCAGGTTGTCTTCTAACTATTGTCTTTCCTCTCTCAGGCTGGGTGAACTCCTGATGACAGGCTTGTAGTTTTCATAAGCTGGCAGTTAGCCATGTGGATGAACAAACAAACAAACAAAAATCCCCAACAAATACGCAGTGAAAACCTCTGGGCAAACAGCCCTTCCTTGTGATATTGTCTAAGCTAAGCAAGAGCCTGCGGGGATGAAGGGAGGAGACTCTTCTGCCAAACTTAGTCAAATGTTGCCCCACAGTTGCAGAGCATGTCTTTAGCCCTTACTATTAACATCTCAGACAAAGTTCCAGTTTCTTATCACTGGAATCTTGGCCTTGGGATAATAACATTTAATTTTTTTTTAACTCCCTTTTAAAACGAATAGCAAAGGTATTATGGCCAGACTGGAAGCATAGGTGGATTAAACCACATGGTTCTGGACTAACCGCTGGACTGAGGAGGTGTTTCTCATTGTCTGCTCTGCCCAAGAACAGGAAGTTGAAGCACATTCATCCCTCCCTGCCCTTTTCTGTAGGCTGCTTAATGCTTTGGCAGCATCTCATAGTTTCAGTATACGCATTAATATGTTGGATGGGATGCTGATTTGTCAGAGATTTGGGTGGCAACACCTAGTAAAGTATGCATTCAAATCAAATTTGCATTGGAATTAAGAAAGGGGTCTTTCAGGTTGCTCTTTATCATCTACTGAATAACGCCCCTCTGTGTCAGAGCAATTTAGATATTGGTGCTTCTCAGCTATTGAGTAATGCTGTAATCAGGGCATCCTAGACATCATACTTTGAACAAGAGGTAGTTGCGTCTCTAGAAGTCCTTAAAAGTAACAGCAAAAAGCTGTTTTATGGAAAGCTAATACCAAAAAACCAGTATTTCTAGACATCGGTAGGGAACATTCACCAAGGGTTTATGCTTAGCTTCTGGGATGGTACTTGCAATGTTGTTGACACAGTAATTTCCACACTGGGAGACCAGACATCCACTACTTTGAGCGTCAGGCCTGATGCTCTAAGGCCTGATCTGACCATTTGCTTTATTGACCTAGAAGGGAGAAGAGGCTCATGTGCTGCTGGCAGCTTCCTACCCTATAGACATGAATAATGGCCATACTTCCAGCCCACATAAATTGGCGTATGGTCTTCCATTTCTGTGTAGCTATACCAGTTTACCCCAACTTGGGTGCGGGTCTTGAAATTATTTCTCCCTGCAAGTGATTTTGTGCTCAAAACTGATGATGGAGAATGCAGATAATTTTTGAAAAATGTATTTTCCAAATGCAGTTAATTGTCCATATCAGCAGTAACGGCATCCCCATAAGATAAATGGGGTGACAGTCTATGCTTCATAACAATGAAGGCATGATTTTTTTGCTAGCTGATTTGTTTCTGGTTCCCTTTGACAAAAATTTCTGACAACCTCTGATTTTAGAGTTTGCATGACTTTCATTTTAATGGTGTTCAAAGTATCCAGCAAATTATACTAGTAGCTGATGAATGCTGGTGATCATCTCACTAACTAGTTTTTGTTCTATCTCTGTCTTATACAGACACCAGTGATTTACATCTCCCTTTATCTTACATGGCTTCATGTCAGATTTTTGATGTTCTTAGACAGACCTAGCTCTCAGATGGTTTTTAGTGGTATCTGGGAATACCAGTAGAGGAAATGCTTTTTGAAAACACTAATTTCTACAAGCACGTCCAGTAAGTTTGTAATATCTACTGTTTGAACTTGTTTCTTTCCCTCCTTTTTTTGTGACAAATTTGGGTCCCGGGGGGTGGGAACATAGCAGTATTTGAAGCTGGAGTGGTGCCCTGCCAAATTACCGATTTTATTGAACGCTTGGATATGATTCACCTGAAAAACTGTAAATATCTAGTTGCCTGAACTAACCTTATGGTTAGTGCAGACAAATGGCCATTCTTGGGTGTGATTAATTTCATCATCTTAAACTGGATGGCTGAGGTAAGTGAGACTAATTCTACCCTAAAAGTACCTGTTTCTCTTAGTTTGCTAGAAAGTGGGGTGACATCACTAAATGAGCCATTGTGGACTATGGTGACTGGAAACCCCCTGTGAGTCCCCCTGCAGTCTTAGTCCAATACAAACCCTCCAGCCATACGTAGCTGTTCAGCTCCCTCGTTTAGATCCATGTTGTTCCTCAGCTGCAAGGTTTATGTGAATCACCTTTTTTTCTTGCTTCCTGGAGTGCAGCAATTTTTAGAACAACGGGCACTAAAATTAGAAATAATTCAGTGACACTTTTATAGTAGCCGCGTGCAGGAGTACTTGTTCGGTAGTAGTTTAACCTTCACAGTATCGTAAAACAGTGGTGAAGCTGGTTTTGGTGTCAAGATGAAATAAATTTATAATAATGTTTAGTTGCCACATTTCATGAGTCTTACATAGAGCTATTTTTGCCAGTAGCTTTTTTCCTGACTCCGTCAGAAATTGGGACTGGGAGAACTGGCCTCAAACCAAAAGCCCTAACTGGGTTTTTGGGTGTAGGTTTTTTTTTTGTTATTTTTTTCCTGGGAACATTGTGCATAGTTGATCTGGATTAATACCCAAGGTGTGGTATATTGGTCCTTTTTTCATTTTTTGGCAGTTTTAATCTGTTCTAGCAAATGTCATCTTTTCTGGGTCTTGCAGTATAGCCAGCCTTATGAACCTGTTGGTTCATTAATTGCTCTGGTATTTTCATCCCAAGTCCCTTGTTAGCAGGTTTTGTTCCTTGTTAGCTTGTTTTGTTAGATGTTTTTTTGCTCCAGGGTTCCAGCTTCAGGATTCATGTGATTTAAGGATAACTGAGAATCTTTATTTAAGATAGTTTTTAGCTCTCATTGTGGCAGAAGGGTTTGAAATAGTAATCTGACGACACAGAAATGCTCAAAAACTGGTAAACAAATGGAATCAAAGCCATTTTTGCTCTCGTGATTTTTGTTGTAGGGTGGGGATGAATGATTCATTATGTCCTCTTTTTTTTCCTCATTTTCTTAATGCTTGGAATTGGCAATATTGCATTGTAATAAGCCTCTAAAGATGTTCTCTATTAATATTATGACATCCAAACAGAAAGCCAAATCTTTTCTCTTTCACATGGGCTTAAAACCAGGAAAACACCAGTTATTTGTGTACACTGATGGAACAGAATAAACAAACAGAAGATACTAAAACTGCTACAATGATCTGTGCATTTGTAATTTCAGATAACACTAGTGATTCTTAGTCCCAAATGCTGTCTGGCCCAACCTTCTGATCTTACTACCAGGTGAGAAGGCTTGTGAGGCTGTATTGGTGCATGGAAAAATTACTTTTGGTGGGCTGTTGAGAAGCGCAGTTCAAATTCTGGCAGCAAGAGATCTGGAAAGAGGTTCCCTTGATGTGTCTATTGCCTGGGGGGCAGAATTCATAAGCACCTGGCTTCGGGCAAGGGAGGATCTGCAGTATGAAGAAGTGTCTCTCTACTCCATAGCCTTTCTCTTTGCAGCATCTTGAGCTTCCTCATGAATTTTTCTGCTTAGAATAAGCAGTTTCCTGTGGAGTATGCTGACTTTTGCGGATCATGTTCCTGGGCACCTTAATCTCCCTTATGGATGGGTGGGATCTAAAAGGTGATTTAGAATTAGAAAGAGAAAGTCTGACGGGATTTTTATTCCAACTTGATCCTTCCACTCTTGCTGCCTGCCGCCTGTATGTAAACTTGGCTTGTCGGGCCGTGCTTACCCTGCCACCTTCACACAGCTTGATGTGGACTCAGCAGAGTTGTGCAGGTTTCTTTGGGGGCCACCATTGGCTTCATACCTCAGCAGCACATTGCCAAATACTAAAGGTCAACGTGGTGGCATCCCAGGCTCCCTCTAACCAGATTCAGATGCAATATTGTAAAAGGCAGTTCTGTGCTCGTGTCAAATTAAAGAATAGTGTTTTATTGTTTTCATAGACTCAAAGTTTGTAAGGCCAGAAGAGGATATTCACATGACAATAATTTTAGATGGCATGTGTGAGAGGCTTATCTTCCCAGGCATCTCTAAAGGGAGGACAGAGGACTGTAGTGAGGCTCCTGGACAGGATCCCCTTTACTATAGAGGGATTGTAGAAGACAGGCTTAAATCAAATGCATGTCAGGAGGCAGTGTGAATGCCTTCCACTGGGATAAGCTAGTTCCCTCTCTTGCATAACACTGCTAATAGGATGTCCCTGGAATATTTATGGTTTGGAGTGGAACACATCTTTTACAAAGACATGTGGTCCAATTGAAAGAAATAAGGCAATTTCCAGACTCTCTAAAATAAACAGGAGATTCATCACATATAATAATGTTGTTCATGTCTTCCCTCCCTATTTTTCTTTCCCTAGTAAATACAAACATATTTTTCCTGGCTCTTCTTATGCATTCCATTTTATAATAAGGGTTTAAAGAAAAAACAAAGTGACCACACTACTTTAAAAACAAGCACTGTATTTTTATTTTTGTGCAGACTGTGTATTAAACATCTAATATCCCAGAAGAAGCCAGCATCTTGCAAAGTCATGCCTTTCCAGACCCAAAGCCTAAACTTAGCTCCAAAATCCAGATTTAGATTTAATTGTAAGTGGTCTAGAAAGTCAACATGTAAGATACTGCATCTTTCAGGCTATTGGTATCCAGGAACACGGGCACTGCAAGTATTCACTTGCTGTCCAACACTCATTACGTCTGGGCTGGTGTCAGTCTGAACCCATACAGCCATGACTTCAGATGCTATTTAGTAGTACTATAGTGACCAGTGTTTCTATCATGGAAGTTTCAGCCTGTGGGTATGGCTCCAGGAAGCCATCAATTATTATTACTTGTTATTTAGTGATACAGAATGTGCTTGAATAAAACTGTATTTTTTGACAGAAAGAGAGGTAACTCACCAGGCTTCAGGTGACTTCCTACTGAGAGCAAGTATCAATAATCTTCCATGTATCATGTATGCCAGCAAGAGCATAGATTATAGTTAGCTTTTTATATAATGTCTCTTGAGAAATTTTCTGAGTATAATAGTAATAATAAAAAAAGTTGTAGCCCATCTTCCTTAAGAGCTTCAGC
Organism: Stercorarius parasiticus; assembly: GCA_013396915.1. Lineage (NCBI taxonomy): Eukaryota > Metazoa > Chordata > Aves > Charadriiformes > Stercorariidae > Stercorarius > Stercorarius parasiticus. Next base: position 406,630 of record VWZL01005073.1, read on the forward strand.
ACAGCTAAGCGTTGTACAGGAGATGTCCTTTACTGCTGGTAGCAACTGCTCTGTCCTGGGACAGATCACTCAGAGACATGAGGAAACACCTTTGGGACCTGTGTTCCTGTAACTGTTTTGCCACATTTAGCTATACCAGCATAAATATAACTGAGGCAGTTAAGAAAAAATAATACTATGAGCTGACATAATTGTAATGTCAAACCATCTGCTCCCGTGCCCCTCCTTCTCAGCTGTGGGTTGTTAAAAAAAAAAAAGCAAAGGGCCATTTGTTTGGTGACGGCATGTGCCATGTCACCCTGTGTGTCCAAGCTGTAGCGAGTACAGAGCTGTTGAAGTCACAGTGGCTTAGGCTCTAAGCCTGGTGGCTTATGTCTTTCATTTGGGTCCTCTCAATCACAACTTTTGGGTCACTGGTGTTGACAAAATGGAAACTTCCATCTTTGCAAAGATAAATTCAAGTAGTATAGGTGAAGACTTTTCTACTGCTGTCACCATCCCTATAGCTGTGAATTTGACTGTTGAGTGGTTGGGAGTCCGGGGTGAGTACATGCAACCTTGTATAAACTGGGGTTATTCCTGACTGTGCACTGGAAACTCAGCAAGACCTATTAAGGAGCTGAAAATAATAGGCTATTGTGGGGCCAAGAAGAGCTGCCGTGTTGCCAGAGGAGCTGGGACCTCTTGCTGTTCATGAAGTAGAGAAATGGTGGCTTGGCGGTGGGTGGATGGGATATCTTGCTGCAGGATCAGCGTGGTGAGGTGCTGGCCTAGGAAAGCAGCCAGCCACTGTGTTTATTGTGCTAAGATCACGCTTCTGGGTGGGTTTGATAAAAGGCTAGTTGAAATGAAGTCAAGAAGGGGATGGGTGCCCTAGTGGGGGAAGGAGAAGGATTAGGACAAATGTGTTAGGAAAAGGGTAAGAAAGAAAGTGTCTTAGGTATTCATTTACTTTGGGGTCTTTTTCAATTAATTTTTTACTTATCTCTCTCCCAGTGGGGCATCTGCCTCTGTGTGGGAATGTTACTTTTTCCAGCCTTTTCTTAGCCTTCCCTTGCCCTCTCTGTTCCCCTCTCTTTTCCCTCTTATCTCCTCTCCCGTCTTCTTCCTGACTGCATTTCCAAAATCCTGTTTCACTCTGACCTCTTCCTCCAGTCCCACCTGCCAGAAGGATCATCAGAGGAGAAAGTAACCTTTCTTGCTCAAATCTGTTGCTAATTTTTCCAGGTAAGTCCCTGTTAAGGTTTAGTTAGCAGAATCAGTGAACCAGAGTGATTGCCTCTCCCAGTTATTGTTTTAGTCTTCTGAAGAAGATATTTCTGAATTCTTTCCTCCCCCACTGGAAACAAACTTTTCCTTTGTTTGAACAATCAATTTGCATCTGGTATGTGATGGCTGAAGGCTTCTCAGCTATGCAGGCAAAGCAGCCCAAATTTGATATGTTGCCCTATAAATAAGGGCATGGGCCAGGTGTCTTCTGCAATTAGAAGGAAAAATACTGGGGGAGAGAATCTGGCTTGGTGTCCCTATTGTTGGGGGGCGGGTGTGCCTGTATGAAAGAGACAGAGAGACCTTCCCTTTTTCCACAGTAGGGTCCGTAGCTTCCAGACTGGCTTTCTAGAGCTCTGGCAAAGGGAATAGAGGCACTGGTGCTCATGGTCATTTTGCTATGTCTGATTGCCTGCTGCCCTAAACAACTGCTTACTTTGCCAGTACCTGGAACTGGTCCTGCTCTTCATTTCCTCCGTGTTTGTTGCCTTCTGCTTCAGGATGGCCCAGAGGTAGAAATGCAAGAACATTGCTAAGCCTGTAGGAGCCTCATGTACCAGTAAAGTACATGTAGCTTGAAAATGTCTGGGTATGAGTGGGTACAGAGGGAGTGCTTTTCCAGTTTAGTGAACCATTTGTAGTTTTAAGTGTCGTGTTATGCAAGAACCTGTCATCACTTTTTGTGTCATAGGCTCTCCAGCAATGTTTTCCATGTGCAGGACTGATGCTCTCACACCCCTTTTCTGTCTTGTTTCACAGAAAACTGCATTAATTCTCCTTTGCCTTTGCTGGCTGTCAGCACCCTGACACTGGCTCAAGTCTTCATCCTTTCTATCCTAGGACAGAGAATAAACAATATGCAGCCAAACTTCAGCACAAAAGTTAAATAACTCTAAAAATAAGGTTTTCTGAAGAAGACCAATCGATTAATTGGTTGGTCTAACCACTTGATTTTAAAACTTCCGTTATAAAGCACCCTCATATGCTGGAGGAAGAAAGAAAGGAGACCCACCGATGGTCCCCTGATTCACATGTTTATTGTGATATGTGTTTTGTTGGGACTTTTTCAAACGTGCAAAATACATGGCTACATTCCAGCAGTTGCCACGCAGGTATTCCCTGCTCCACTCGACCTCAGTCCTTCTCGTTAGCTGTCTTGTCTCTGGTGCCTCTTAACTCTTGAGTTGGGGTTTTGGCAGGCGTTCTGGCAGCAGAGCAGGGCAGGGTGCGGGTTCCTGGCAGAGCAGTGCCATCTGCTGAGAGCGGCAAGCACAGACCGGCAGCTGCTGCTGCGCTGTGGCAGGGCTCCAGGCGGCTCTGGAAGCGCTGCTGCTGGAAGGCTGATAAATACTCTTTGTTTCGTATTTACTTGAGGTTTGGGATTCAAGCTGCTCTGGTGTGGTTCTCGGGATTACCAGTATTTTTCAATCAAAAAGTTCCCTCCTGTTGCTGCGAGTGAAATCTGCTCTGAGGAGCCACTAGTCTGTTGAAAAATAATCACCTGCTCTGTTCTTTGTCTCTTACTGACAAATCAGCCCCATTTTAGTTGAGATATGTAATTTTCTCTTTCCAGTGAAATATATTCAAAAACTGAATTTAGAAAATGGAGTCTTTCTGCTTGGTTAAAGGATTAATAAAGCACTCAGCTTTGGCCAGGGCAGTAAGAAAAATGCACTCAAGATCCAATGTGGTGAAGGAAATAAAAAAACAAATTCTCCAGTAAGAAAAGGCACTGGATGAGTTGAGAGGAGATACAAGAGGAGGCAACACCGAGCTCTCTCGCACACATTTGCTGACTTTGTTCCTTACAATATAATCTTCATTCTGTAGGGAGGGACGGGGTGGGGGGGGGCTGTATTTCCAGCACTGTGCTTGCTGAGTTCTCAAGTCACAAAAGCTGTAAATGCTTCTGCTGTGTGTGGACAGCAGAGCTGATTCTTTCTGCTGCAACTTCGTGGATATTGTCATAGTTGTTGTGATGCTGTTTTACCTTTGATGAAAATATGGTTGTGTAGAATTTAATGTTTGCTTTTGAAACGAGTTGTTTGTCACAAAGCACAGTGTCCCTGGGAGCACCTGCATGTATGCCACACTGGGGAGATATGGGAACTGTTTGATGAAGTCTAGAAGCCAGATCTGGTTTGTTCCCTCTCTCTTTGCCCTCCCCCATGCATGAAGTCTCCCCAAGTCACGTTTGCTGCCCAGGGTGCTCAAAGCCCCACGAGAGGGTTTCCCCACCATCCAGAGCCACTCTGCTAACATGAGGAGGAAAAGGAGACTCAGTTAATCTCAGTTTGCGTCTCTGCAGTGGAGTGAAGGTTTGCCCGTGACTCCTGGTCGCCGTGGTGGACAGCATGGGCCTGCTACCTTGTTTAAGGTACAGGTGATTTTTTTTTTTTCTGCTTCTCACGCTGTTTGTGGGGGCTTGGTAACGCCAACCTGTCACGGAAGAGAGCAGAACGGTCCCCAGAGCACCTGCTCCTGTGGAAGCGCCTGTCACCACCTATCCCTGGCAGCCCGTGGGATCCAAACTAAAAAGGAGACTAAATCACAGCCCCTCAGCTGCTGCCAGAAGCTCTTTTTTTAATTTTTTTTTTTAACATCTGCCCCATAGGTCCAGTGAGGTAAGGTCGCCTGAGCATATTCTCCCAGGCGGAGGCAGCGGCCGCTGGGCGGAGGGAGGCGGCAGCCACGCCGGGCTGGAGCGGGGCCGCTCTCCAGGGTGCTGAACAGGCGTCCCCGACCGCTGTGGCCCCGGCGGGCGCCGCAGGGTCCCCGTCCCCCGGCAGCACGGAAAGGGGACAAGGCTTTGTGGGCCCACCTCCCCCGACACTGCATAGCCTTGCGAGGGCCTCGCACCGAGGGAGAAGGTGGTTCTAACCAGGCGGGCAGAGCTCGGAAAAAGTAATCCTTGCTCCCACCACCCCCTTTAAAAAACATACAACCATTAAAAAGGAGGCAGTTTGGTGGGGTTTTTTTGGGGTATGTGTCTTTTTTTGTTTGGGGTTTTTTCACGCTCTTCCTATGGGCTACAACTGCTCAAATGCATCTGGGCAGAGGTCATTGAAATAATATTAGAGCACGGATCTATAGTGCAAGCAGGACACTAATGTGTCTGAGCAGGCTGTTTCACAGAGGAGACGGTAGCCAGGGCTGAGCATAAGAAGTACTTAGACAAGCAAGTGAGGGTTAAACTGGCATGATTAGGGTGACAAGAAATTAAGCGGGAGACCATGGGCTGCATACTGTCTCTCTTTATGACTTGCAAATTAGAATGGAAATTAAAAAGCTTGAACACAGAGATCCCCA
>VWZL01005073.1:424149-502648 GCA_013396915.1 Stercorarius parasiticus
AGCCACCATTTCAGGAGAGTCAGGGGGCCTTGGCCAGGTGTTCAGGTGAGGAGACCTGTGAGCAAAGGCCTGTTTGTGTGGTCTCGTTCCTGCAAGTCTCAGGGGACTTCCTTGATAAGCACTCGATGATGGGTAAATGAATCCCTCTATTCTGCAGGGTTTCAAAGCATGCCTAGGAACGTAATAAAATAGTAGTCATCACAGTGTCAGAACCTCGACAGACCTGATCACAGAGTAACAGATACTTGGAGATCGCTTACTGAGTAGCATACAGTAGTGTTAGATGTTTAAATTTTTTTTTTTTAAATATGTTTTCTAACGCTTGTGGGACCTCTAGCCCGATTGCAAGCTCAAACCCCCACTAATCCTGGTGTAGTGAGCAGCTCCTCAGGAAGGAAGATGCAATAAACACTCCTACTTACTGCCTTCGGAGTGTGAAGTAGGTTAGCGGGAGATAACAGTCAGGAGTTTGGCGACTCAGCTGCCGTGAATTGGCCCTGCAGTGGGAATCTGATGCAATATGCTGGCAGGTTGAGCACTGTGTAATAATGTTTGTGCCAGAAAGGCAGCTTGCTTGCTTTTTTTTTTTTCCCCCATTCCTTTCTTGTTTAATTATATAACAAGACATCTGAAAAAGCAGCTCCTCTCCGTAAGAGGAGCCCATACGATAAAAGTCCAAAGAGTTTCTCACAAGCTCTTCTAACGTCCTGTCAAAGTGAGCAACTACTGGATGCTACCGCTCTGAGCATGCTGCTCTCAAAGGATTTACCTCCTTTGCCATAATAATTAAGGGATCTTTCAGCACAGATTCAGAACGATTTCCACACCTGGTTGAAAACCCTTTGGAAAGGTGGGTGGGTGCCTCAGAGATGAAAGAAGGGCTAGTTTCCTGCTGTTGATATCTTTCCTGATGAAAGAGAGGAGGTGTATTCTCATGCGTGGGGCAGCTGACGAGGGATTGAATTCACATTAGAATAAAAAGCCAACCTACTGTTTGCAGTCTGCAAGGGATAACAAATCTAATTGCTTGAGAGGGCTATGATTCATCCAGTTTATGTGTTGCTGTCCTTTCAATTAGACATATTTAAAATATATAAATAATTTAAAGTTTTGGTGCTCAGATGATGTGCATTGATTACAGAATACTGTTAGTTGTTTGTGTCTCTTTAAAGTCCTCCAAATCTCTGTGGACAGCTGATAAAAAGATACACCTCTTCGCTTGTGTTAAAACTCTTTAAGAACAAGATTTACTGCACCCCACGCTGTCAATTCCCTCCTCCTCACTACTGCTGCCTTTACAGTTTGCTGCCACAGTGAGGCCTGTGTGTGAATCAAAGTGTGATTTTTTTTTTTTTATTCTTTTTTTCCTCTCAAGCAGAGATGGAAATGAGCAAAGTGTAATCTGAAATTATTCCAGGTTAGCATTTTGGTATTGCAGTATCAGCATCAACTGCTGGGTCATGTACTGAACTAGTGGAGGATGAAGAAATAAAAAAAAGGTGCCTTCGTTTATCCCTCATTAAAAGTTTTGTATGTGCCTTGCAGGCTGCGTCCCTGGGGAGCTGGTAATGGGATACAGGAATCTCCTACCTCCAGGGTTCTGGCCGGAGTGGAGAGCAGGTTGTTGTGCCTGGAAGTTGTTGCTGTCAGCAGCTGTGGGGCAAGCCACGGGAAATGAGTTGGTGGTCTCTGTCTCACTCTACCTTGGCAAATAGCCCTGTCACAAAACCACCACAACAATTACCGCTAATTGGCATCACTGTTGGCAGTTTCACAGGAGAAGCTGAGGACTGAATGGGGATGTAGATTAAATTAGTAATAATAATACTTAGCATCTAAAACCTTCACAGTGTTTCACAAATGCTAATTAATTAATTTGGGTGATGCTACTGTTCGGTAAACCCGAACAGTGCTGTCATTTCTAAAGCGGTGTATGTCGGAGCGAGGGTTGCATCCCCAAAAGGAAGGGGAGAGGCTGGGACTGTCCAACGCGAGAGGTGTGCTTCCAAGTGAGAGATGTGCTCCTGCAGTAGCATTGCTGTCAGTAAACTGCGCTCCCTCTAGCACAGACAATAGCCTTAAGGCTGTACGGCTTCTGTGAAATGGTTTTAGCTAATCCCTTATGAGCAGAGGAAGCAAGCTCTCTCGGTATGAGGAACGCACGCGCTGATACAACTACATCCACAGAAGGGTTTTATACTGGTATAAATATTTTGGTTACAGAATAGTCGTACCCAGTTATATGGGAATAAAAGAATTTTTTTATCAGCACTGAAAGGAGCCCAAGATCAGTGGAAGTTCTCTTTGGAAGTGCTTAGCATCAAGGATTGGGTTTCTCCCAGCCTGGGGATTCAGACACCCCACTTCACCTGTGCCCATCCATACTCACCCTGACCCCCCCAGTCTCAGCAGTTGATACAGTACCCACTGCCGGTGCAGGCAGGTGGCAGGGGCAGCATTAAGGGGGACAGAAACACATAATTGTATCGTAGCTTGAGTTCAGCCAAGTTCTTGCTGTCCTAGTTCTTGAGAGCTTCTTTTCTTCCCTATTTTTTTTTTTTCCCCCTTGTTGCATTATCCACACCGAGTGTTACATGAGGCGCACCACTGAACAGCTTCCCGGGAGTTTGGGGGACAAAGGAGCGAGTGTGGGCTCTTTATTGCATGTGGGACGGACAAAGCTTTTTCTCCGATACCTAAAAAACCCCACAGAGTATTGTCTGCATTCCCAGTTGACCGGGTAAGCTGTGGTTGGGTACAAAGAGGCACGCTGCCAGCCCTGGACTGCAGAGAGTCTTGGTGACCAGGACAGGTTGTGCTTTTGGTTGTTAACAAACCATGAATCACTTGAGGGAGCTAAGCAAGTCCTAGCCTGCTGTGTCCATGGCAGGGCTCCGTGGAGAAGAGCCTCCTGTGGGAGGAAGTCTGCCTTTCCCCTTAAAAAGGGGAGGATAGCAGTGGCTGTAGACACACCGTTTATGCTGACGTGTCTCAGCTGTGCCAATGCCAGGCAGTGCTGCTGGATTGAACTCCCACCACACCTGCTTCTGATCAAAGCCACGGTCTCTTGGTACACCTGTATGTGCTGCTGATTGCATCACCTGAAGGGGAGATGGAGAACAAAGTTTGGGGAAGAGCATGCTCTTTCCTGTGGGTTTCTACTGTATGCTAAATAATCCCCACATGTTTCTGTGAGTAGCAGAACTAAGGAAGGATGGTTTGGTGGGATGGATGCTTTGCTCACCTCCTTTGCTCTCCCCATCCCTCTGTGTTAATCCCAGCTGTTTCCTCCTTGTCCTGGGTGACTTGATAAGAGGCAGCACCTTCTCTGCATCGGTTGGAGCTGCACACATACTGTTTCGTTGACAGTAAACTAGTACTCCCCGGCCCTCTGGCTTCTGTCAAACAATAACAAGTGGGTCCTGCCCAGCTTCTCCCACTGCCAGTTTGTGGAAGTTGCAAGAACTTTCTCTGAGCCTTTTGCCTCAATTTCAAACCATTTGACAGGTTCAAAGAGAAGGGCAATGCAGCGGTTCTCATTGCTTTGGAAAACCAGGCTAAGAGGACAGGTGTGGGATTGAGGATTGTGGGCTTGATGCATGAAGGCCAGCTACGCTTTCGTATTCCCACCTTGGCCACTCTGACAGCGTGGTATCAGCAGGGCTAGTAGCAAGGAGAACTTGCGTGATCCCTGGCTGCCAGTACCCATCTCCTCACTGTTGGGCGCTTCAGGAGCCTGCGCTGCACACGGAGGAGCCTGGGAGAGGGCTCTGTGTCCTTAGCATTTGCCTGCAGGCTCATGCTTCCCTGACAGAGCAAGGCTTTGGAGCACGTGGGGACTTCTCTCAACACCTGAGGTGCACGTGGAATAGGCCTAAGCTTTTAGAAGCAACCCCTGACTTTTTGTGGTGTTTTTCTTCCCGTGCATATTGTTTTCTATTAATGTGTCGGCCCTTTCTACTGAGTGGCACGGTCACCTGGAACTTGAGGGTCCTGGTGATGGTTTAGAAACCCTGTGCTGTGTCTTGGGCCCCTCTGTTACTGAGGGGCTGATTTTCATTTCATGGGAGGCCTTTCTGCAACTGGGTTGACGTGGATAAGGGGAATTGAGTGGGAGAACTGTGTCTCCTACAGATTCGTCTCTAGAGGAATTCAATTTTCAGGGCTCTTTACAAGCACTAAATGCACCTTAAAATTTCTATATTTAACATTTCCAAAATGCGTAAGTGGAAAAGTAATGCCATAGTTAATAAATATGAAACTATGGGGCACTTTTTTTTTTGAGATGCACTTTTAATGTTTAATTTTGCGAGAGAGACTCTTGCAGAGACTTGGCTGTGGACTGCTTCAGGCTATGAGCTCAGATGTGGGTTTCAGGTACGTGTGCAGTCTAATAATGGGGTTAGTGACAACACTGTGTCAAATGTGTTGACATGAGCACTTCCCGTGTTTCAGTCACTGCAGTAGTCCCCGTGCTATATGATAGGCTGTGGAAACTAATTGTAATGAGTTTGCTTTAGACATTTAGGATTTTCAAGCATGCCCTTTTAAAATACAGGTGAGCGGGATTATCTTGCAGTTCAGATGCCGGAGGCAAGAGACCTTCTCGCTGGGGGATCTGAAGTGGGGGAGCAGGGATTGCACAATTAGCTGAAGGTACTGCGGTCTCCCGCGTAGCTGAGGGTAATTAGTATTGCTCCGTCTCTTTCTCTAGCTAATTCCTTCAGCACCCTGCCCTATTAGGGAAAAGGGAGGAAACACATAAACCATTTCATAATCCCAGGGGGTGGAAAAGAGCATCTGCTCCTAACATCTGAGGTTACTTTGAACCTGTTGAAATATGTAGTAGCTGCTTTATTGTTTTTGCCAAGAGTTTCCACCTACAGTGATCCCAACCTCTGACTTGTTAACAGTGAGGTTGTAGGAGGCCGTAGTCATCCTCCTCTCCCCCAGCCCACAGCAGCTGATAGTGGCTGCTGCTCTGGACCTGACACCGCAGGGTATTGGAGCGGGGATGGCTGAAACCACCAAGAGATTTTTTTTTTCTTTCCCAAGACCAGGATTGCCTACTGTGTACACAGTTGCTTGCGTGGGTCTCCTGCTGCTCGGGTACCCTGCGATAACTGCACTCTGTGGGTCTGAATCCTTTTTCCCCACAGTGAGGATGCTGATGTAGAGAAGAGCCAGTTAGTCCCTGGGTTTTCAGCTGGCTGATAAGCATTTTGTCGTGAAAAGTGAGCAAAGATTTTGCTTCACCCTGGCTTAGAGGAGGAGAATCTATCCAGAAATGTGTGTGTGTCTTATAGAAGATTTTTCCATAACAATGCTCTTGCCTTTCTCAAAATTGGATTACCTTCAGGAACTGGATCTCTTTGGATATTGCTCACATTGAGTGTGGCAGGCAGCTGTCCATTTGGGAGCATTGTGTCTTCATTTTTTTTTTTTTATTTGCTGGAAATCTATGGAATTTGGTTTGTCTGGATTTGTCCGCCTGTTCTCTGACTTCAGACCTGCAGTTCTGTGGAATAAGTATTTTATACTTACATGTTCAGTGTATCCTCAAATGGAAGGCATCTTCAGGAAGGTGGGAATCTTGTCTCTGCCACTGGCAGTGCTCGTGATCAGGAAGAGGCTGATTTATTTTACAAGTGTCTACTGATTTTGTATAGTCTTTCAGATGAGTGGCTAACGGGAGGACATTTGGGCCTTACTTTCAGGAGAATCATGCCTCCTGCTCCCTTTGTTAACAGGAGGAACTGTGTCCTGTTTAGACACAGGGCAGGGATGCAACACCTGAATTTAATCCCTAGATCTTTCAGTGACTTTGTGAATTTGGACAAGCTGCTTAATATCCATGTGCTTAATTTCTCCTTTGCCCAGCAGAGAGAAAAAGCTTCCATCTCTCGTCCATTTCCAGTAACATTTTTTTGTTGTTGTGGGGCTTCTTTCTTGCTGCTGGCTTGTATGGATGGCATCGAGCATCATCGACTGCTGCTCTTAGTAGGGCTGTCTGCTCCTGTAATATGCATAATAAGGTAGAATATGTAATACCACAGGGACACAGAAGCCAATGGAGTCTCACGGGCAAATGAACTTTCAGGTCAGGTGTCCCTATGTTGGGGACAGGGGAGAGGGTTCTAGGGCTGGGATCTCCGCTACAGAAAATACAGCAAACAAAGCCAGGAATTTCAGATAACCATGAAGATGGTAACAGATAGTCCTGAAAATCTGCCGGTTCACCAGGAGGGGGGTGGTGAGGCTGTGTAAAGGGACTGAAGGTGCTGTGGGGTATGTCCAAGCAAAGGGGAGCTTGCTTAAGTAGCAGGTTATCAGATCAGCTCGGGGAGCACAGATTAGAGCTGTACCAGTGCTATCTAAAAGAGGTTTATCTGCACACTGCTCTGTGCCTCCCTGTGATGAAACTAGAAAGATGTCTTGTGGAAGTGTGATGTGGCCTCGTAGTAAACCGGGAACTCTTTAGTCACTTCAGTCCCTCATACTGCTGTTGAAGTTTATGTCAAAGTGTGTTACTTATTAGTTTTTCATTAATTTTTTTTTAATTTTATTTTTAAATGGAAAAAAGGAAAATTTTGTAGAGGAACCCAAGAGCAGAGCTTCAAGTGATTATTCTGAGCAAGGGTGGTGGTGGGGATATGTCACTTTGCAGGAGTAATGTATTCTTCTCTAGGATAAGTTAAAGTGAGTGTAAACTGGTGTATAGTTCTTTGGACTGCCTTCTTTGCTTTGAAGCTGCATGGGTTTTTAAGGCGTAGCTGGCAGATGTTCATTTTCATGTTGGAGAAAGAATGTTTAACTATTATAAATATATCCATCTATTTTAGGCAGCATAATGCCATTGTTGCATGTTTGTTTTATCACTAAGAGTCTGACTGTTGTGTGCATCACCCTAACATACAGTGAATCTGCGAAGTCTCAGCAATTGCTCACAAAGAGAGGCTTAGGTGCGCACAATTATCCTTCTTTCTGAGTCAAGCCTTAAAATCAGTCTTTGATCAGTGTTCCTGGAGTTTGGCAGGCTGCTCTGGGTTTCGGCTGGGGCTGGGCCGGCATTACCATACGTCAATACCTGTGCAGAATTGATTGGAATGCCGGACGGCTGTGGGAAAATGATCAATTTTCATTTAGCTCGTAGCAAATCTTCTCCTAACGTTGCTGAGGGATTTTACACTGCTCGGTGAATGGGATGGGAAGCCTTCTGTACAGAACTGAAATGTGATACTTCTGGTGAGGCTGGGCATTGACTGGCTTTCAGCATTAACTGTGAAAGTGAAGCATTAGTCCTAGTTCTCACAGCATTCAAAAGATTACGTTTAAATGTGTTTCCTGTTTTACCACAACATGCAATTTGTTACAGCATGGTTTGCGTTGCTGTTGGTGCGTATATATTGATTAGTGCTGATTATACTGTAAATGGGCAGTGTTTGGCTTTGTTTTAAGTCATTTGGGAAGTCAGGTGTACTCAGTTTGTATTGTACTTTTTTTTTTTTATTGCCTTATGTTGTTCTCACTGCATTGTGTGTTGTAGCATGTATTTACTCCTCCTGGCATTGTTGCTATTCTCCTAGACTTCAGAACACAGCAGTACAGCTTTGCCTGTAGCTTTGTCAAGTAAAACTTTTTGGCAGGGGTTGCCTGTTGCTCTTGCATCTGATGTGTCTCCTGAGCAGTTCAGAGGTGGTGGCTGTGCCCAGGGTACATCCCGCAGCCCTCAGCAGAGCGGTGCTGCTGAGTGTTTTGGAGGAGGTGAGCCTGCTGGGGTGGCTGAGGTCAATGGCACCATGCTGGGCTGGTGGTACACGTCTGATTCCCATCCCAAAACAGGGCACCAGGAGCTGTTGTCATCCCCAGACTGTGACGTGTCTCCAGGCACTCTGGGATGCAGTTTCAGCAGCTGTTGGAATTATTATGCAAGTGGCTTGTACGATCAGGAAATCTGCCCATCCTTGTTGCAATTGCTTTACTGCTTTTGGGTCATCTGTAGCGGCTCTCTGTACCGCTTGGTGTGGAGTGGTGAAAGCATTCAGCTCTTTCCTTGGTAGCTGTTGAGTCCCCTTTGAGTGCCCCTGGACAAAACGTGCTGGTGTTGCGACAGACTCTCTCTTTAACACCAAACTGTCTACTGTGTAGTGTAAAAGCAACTGCTTGTATCTACTGCCCAACTGCAGCCAGGCTATAGTGAACAATGGCACAGTTCACAGGAGGATAAAGAGGCCAAGAGCCAAACCTTAAAATGTTCTCTGTGCTTTGTCTGTGGAGTGCTTGGTAGATGCTGGTGTGGAACTGGCTCCAGAAGCCAAGACCACTTCCAGGCCTAGGTGACCAGTCACCATCCCAGACTGGGAGCATCCCATGTGGACTGTTTTGTGAAAGGAAATGATTTTCAGCTGCAATAAAGAGACAGTGAAAGTTGTACAGATCTGGGCTCTGTTCACAGAATCACAGAATGGTAGGGGTTGGAAGGGACCTCTGGAGATCATCTAGTCCAACCCCCTGCCAGAGCAGGGTCACCTAGAGCAGGTTGCACAGGAACGCGTCCAGGCAGGTTTTGAATGTCTTCAGAGACGGAGACTCCACCACCTCTCTGGGCAGCCTGTTCCAGTGCTCTGCCACCCTCAAAGGAAAGAAGTTCCTCCTCATGTTTAGGTGGAACTTCCTATGTTCAAGTTTGTGCCTGTTACGTCTTGTCCTGTCACTGGGCACCACTGAAAAGAGCCTGGTCCCATCCTCCTGACACCCACCCTTTAAGTATTTATAAGCATTGATAAGATCCCCCCTCAGCCATCTTTTTTCCAGACTGAAGAGACCCAAATCCCTCAGTCTTTCTTCATAAGAGAGGTGTTCTAGTGCCCTAATCATCTTGGTAGCCCTGTGAACTGTGTTCATCAGGTGAATCTTGACTACTGATGCCAGAGAACCTGACGTCCAAATGATCGAAGGAAGGGTAGGGAGACAGTTGAGTGAGCTGATCCCTGGCAGCCAGGGCAAGGAGGATTTTGCTTCCCGTGTGGCGAGTATGCTTAGGACAAGTGTAAAGAGCATGCCAGCCTCTGCCAGGGTTGCACTGCGTGTTGTATTGAAAGAGCAGCAGAGTTGTGTTCGTGTTTTGGCCTGGATTTAGTGAAATTGATTGCTGAGCACTTGGAGAAGGGATGTTTGGCTGACTGGTATTATTTGAGCAATGTCAGCCATGTTGTGATGGCGCATCAGTTTTGTGTTGAGCACGGGTATGTGTGTGTGTTTGTATAGGGACCTGGCTGCTCCACTTATGAGAAGGAGCGCTCCAGTAACAGAGAGGAAATGGAGCTCGACCTTTGAAAATGTCACATAATCCCCACGTGCATGCCCTAATGCTGGGTGTGTTGTGAGGAAGAGAGGTCTTCCCATACCGCTGCCTGGCCCTGGTCCCAGGGAAACAGTCATTAGTGATGAGAAACAAATTTGCTCTACAAAATTTGGCCTTTGAAGGATGGAGGTGAGGCACAAGTGTCTTTGCAACTGTCCTTTCTGGGAAATGCTGGTGCTCCTTTTCTGGTAGGTGGGCAGAAGGTGGAGGGGCTGGTTTGTCCCAAATACCACTTTTAGAAGTGCCTTAGCCTTAATATGAACTACAGGTGCTGCAGAGCTTTTGTAAGGTAAGGTATCTTGAAAACTATGCTGTGGGTGAAACACAGGCCACGATTTGGCCTGTAACTATTTTGCCTGTAGCTTGTAATTAAATATAAAGTTAAACCCAGGATCTCCGGTTAAAATGTTCAGGTGTTAGTGTAGCTTGTGTAACTGTGAAGGCAGAAGTGAGCTATTTTGCTATCTTTCTCTGAAGATTTTGTTGCAAAGAAAGGCGAGTACATTTGACATTCCTCCAACAAGCTCTCACAAGGGTAATTTTGTGTGGATGATTGAGTGGCATGGAAACACTGTAAGATATTGTCCTTTTGTGGGTTTTGTAAAGAGGAGATACAGCTGAAGTAATTTATAATACGTACAGAGTCTCGGCAGTCTGCTGAGAGAGCTGCTTTTAGGAATTACCTGTAAGAATAAAGTAAAAAGCATTTATTATTGATATTCACATTCCACATATTAAGAAATATTTCTTCTGATATTGTTAATTTTTTATTTGTAGGCTCTGAAGGAGTGTAGAGTAAGACAAATGTGGTCGGGGAAGAAAAATATATGAGTTAATGTATTAAGTTTACATATTTTTCGTTTGATGGATTTATGGTTTTTAATTACACCTTCATGTCTTGCATTGGGATCCCTGGGGGCCCTTTCTGAATTTCATACTTATACTCTTATAAATATGAGATGCTTTAACCTGCCACTTTGTGCAGTCTTACTGCCGCTTGACTGACCTCTGGTAAAGTTACTTTTTGTTTGGGTTTAAGATTTGAGACCTCCACAAAGAGCTAAATGAGTAGAAAAATAATAATTGTGTGATTTTGCAGAGTTTCTTAGCCTGCCATGTTGTACCTGGGAAACATAGACTGTGAATGGGTTTCTCTGATGTTTGCAGGGAATGGTGGACTTTGCGCTCAGCATTTGCCAGTTCGATCATGAGTAGCAACACCCTGGCCCCAGCTTATGGCCTTACCGGCTCCCAGTGGGGTGTTTGGCAGTGGAAAGTTGTCTTTGGTAACAGCCCCTTGGGGAGCCATGGCTGGGTTTAGGGAAGAGTATTTTCAGCAATATGCCATCCTGAATCTGGCTGTACATCTCTCTACTTCTGTCTTCAGTTACATACGGCACTGGATATTCATTTTGTAACAGTTTGCATTCTTTTATTGACAGTGGAATCGAAAACCTGTGTTAACAGGTGGAAAATGAAGCCTGTTGGCGCTGTGTAGTTTCACTTGATTTATGCTGGTGAAATGAAGAGGAAGCCAGACTGCAGAACTGGGTCAATGTCTGTATTCCAAATCTGTCTCTCTGTGTGGGTATCATTACCTCTGTCTGCTTTTTTTTTTCCAGCACATCCTCTTCATTTTTCTGTTCAGGGGGAACATAATTACCTGTATATGTGTGTGGGTGGAAATAGTGCCAGGATCTGTTTGGTATAGCTCAGATATAGCTTATCCAAGAGGCAAACAACCCAGGCTGATAATATTCCGACTTTCCAAAAGAAATCTGCCTTGGGACTGACACTGGGCGTGAATATTCAGCCACAACGTGAGCCCCTTTTCTCAGCTTTGTGCTGTATATCCTTTTATTATTCTGGTCATGGCTACTCCTAAGCACACGCAGCTCAAGAGCAAAATAGCTCTGATTTGTGCTGTAAGAATTTAGTTGGGTTTCAGCTTCTTATTGCCGAGGCTTTTGATGACATGAAAGATATGTTATATGCAGGGCTGGCTTTTCTGACCCACCCTCAGTTCTTCACTGAGCTTTTTATTGCTGTGGGAGGGCTTGACTCTTGTAGGACTAGGTGCAATGAAAGGTGTGGAGTATATAGTTAAGGAACTGCAATGCAGAATAAACACTTGACCCTGGGAAGTGAACACAAGTGAGAACACAAAGGCATTGTTCTCTGAGGCGATGTGCTAGAAGATCTCTACTTTTCTGTGTTTTCTTTTTTGTAGTTTCCATTTTAGTTCCTTTTGCTAGTCCAGATTCAATCTGATTTTTCTTTCTTCTTGCCACTGGAGCAACAGCCTCATTTGCCAGTGTTGGAAAGTAGTCCAGGGCATACTAAAGGCTGTACTTCTGCTTTCTTTGGAAGTGATGAAAGGCCTGCTACAGAAGGTAGTCTCACTAAGCATAATGGTACAGAAGCGGTTCACCTGCACCTAAAGGAGTGAGCTGAAAAATGTCTTGTTCGACAAGAAAAAATGTAGATCCACTCTGTGAAAAATCTGCTGCTTTCTGCACCTTGGCAGGATTCCTTAAGTCTGTGCAAGAGCAAAGAGTTAAGGTAATCCTGATCTTACTGAGGAGTTAGTTAACCCAGGAGTCTTGTATCTCAGCTGAGTACAACACAGGAGTGACATCAGTGAGAGATTAGAATAAGCTTCATTATCTTCAAAGACTGTTTACTTAATGGTTGGGAATTGCTGTGTTTGTAGGTAGAGGTAGGAAATATCCTCAGGCAGGCAGGAGCTGATAGCATTAAGAAGAGCAGTAGTGTTTCTCCTCAAGCATCCTTACATTGCTTGTGTTCTTCTCCCAGCCTGCTGGCTGCCTCTGCTTTTGTGTACACCATCTATATGGAGGTCTTTAAGAGATTGCCAAGGTAATTTTGGATGCTGAGCACAGAACCCGAGCAGCATCCTTGTAGCTTTTGGGTTATTTCTTCCATGTCCTACCGACTTTGGCCCTCTATAGGGTAATTTTATGGACAGTCTGTAGCCTCTGGCTTGTTTTTTCATTGTTTGCCTATCATTTTCCTCCAAATGCCTGTTAATTTTCAGGGGAGATGTGCTTACTGGGTCGCTTCTGAAAGTGTACCCTGAGTTAGGGTGTCTGGCTGTGGAGTGGTGGGGAGGGAGAGGAGAAGGGAGCAGGCTGTGCTGCTTTTCAGTGCTGGGCTGTGGGTGGCGCATCCTGGGGTGTCATGTGAGGGG
Source organism: Stercorarius parasiticus (assembly GCA_013396915.1). Taxonomy (NCBI): domain Eukaryota; kingdom Metazoa; phylum Chordata; class Aves; order Charadriiformes; family Stercorariidae; genus Stercorarius; species Stercorarius parasiticus. The sequence continues at coordinate 436,725 of VWZL01005073.1, forward strand.
GACCGGACCTGTGTTGCTGTGCAGCGCTGGCTTTGCTGGGAAGGATGTTCGGTCAGGGGAACAAAGTCCTTGTGATGAACGTCCCCATCCAACACCCAGATGGTATTAATAACCTGAGGAATCAACTTCTACGAATCCTGGGGCAGTTATCTCTTGTATTTTTCTTACATATCTGAATCTGTAAGTTTTCTTTAAAATATTGGTCAGAGGTATTTTAAAATCTCAGAATTGAGCAGTGTTACCTACCCTTGGATATTTCAGCTATTGCTTGTAATCTCATAGAAAACACGTGTAGTTGGCTTGGGTTTTTGGAGGATTTTCATGCAAGACTTGGATCTTTTCTGCAGGGTTCCTTTTGACAGCAGTGAAGTTACTTCTTATCTCCAGTAAAAAGGACAATCTGACTTGCAGATTGCTGTGTAAAAGCTGCAGTAAACTTAATTTGGAGCCCACTGGGGTACGTCACACATGCAAGTGTTTAGATCTTCCATTTTTCTCATGAAAACATTTCTATAAAAGTGGTCTTTAAAGCCAATTTGTGCCTCATCGGCATTTTTTTTAAAAGACAAAGCAGAGATGCAGTGTTCCAGGCAGATATATTTTTGTTCCCAGCTGTTTTGAATGCTCATTTGATGTTAATCCTTTGTTCAGTCCAGTCCTATGTCATTAATGACTCTGGAGTAAGTGGGTATGCAGAGCTGGAGGAAATCCTGTTTCATACGTTCCTATTCTAGGAGAGCCTCAGAAAGACTTAACAATAATGCTGCTTGGTGAGGTAATGGGTAAACATAGTAAGAAATAAAAATGTGCTTACTCCTTACCGAAGCAGAAAAATAGCTTATGAAGCATAATGTTGTCTTTGATACCTGTAGATAATCTGACCTGCTTCAGTCTGTGGATTAAGGCATTAGTTGGGGTAGCCGAAACAGCTTCTCATAAAGAACCTGTCGCTCTGGTTGTAAAGGAGTTGTCAGCAAATGCTAATGAGAATTAAAATGTGGGAGCCCAGCCATAACCCGGTGAAGTCACTTGAAAGACTTGCCTTGACTTCAGCGGTCAGTTCATTCCTGTCTTGAGGTGGAGGGTTGTATTGCGCAGTTCAGCGTTATCATGAGTCCGATGTGGGCACCAGTTCCAGTCAGGGGGGTGGGTGCTGCCCAGCAAAGCTCTGGTGAATCACAGAATCACACAGCATCACAGAATGGTTCGGGTTGGAAGAGACCTTAAAGATCATCTAGCTTCAACCCCCCTGCCATGGGCAGCGACACCTCCCACTCGACCAGGCTGCTCAAAGCCTCATCCAGCCTGGCCTTGAACATCTCCAGGGATGGCGCAAGCCTTGGGTTTGTACCTCTCCTCTTTGTGGTCCTTTCAAGACCCTGTGGGAAGGTAAAAATGGGGCATCTCCCAGCATTTCCTTCCCTTTGATGAATCAGTGAAGTTTAGTAGGATAGAAATACTTGTTTTCAAGAAGAACCAGTGTTTTCATAGGAGGTCAAATTTCTTCATCAAGTTCTTGAGGAAGTCAGGGCTGGATTTAAAGCTTTTGATCTTAGTCAGTAGATGAACAGCAGGTAGAAAAACAGGATGTAATTTTGGTAGCAGTTTTGGGAAACTGTTGACTTTTTTTTTTTGAGAGAAGAAATTGTGAAATTGTGTAATTTTTCCGTCGGCCAGCTTCCATAGCAGCATGTGTGAGTACAGTGAAACATTTTACCTTCAGCCTACTTGCACTGTCTGTGCTACAGGCTTCCCTAGGGACTTGGGCAAGTCAGCTAGTGTTACGTTTTTAGACATACTTACTGCGTTTAGCATAGGTATTTTGCTCAGCATGCAATTACGGACTACTGAGTTGCATGCATATATACCAGAGCTCTCCTATTGGTGTTCTTCATATATGCACCATTTTTTACGTGCATTGCTTTGGTGCAAATATTTCAACTGTCTTGGTAATCTCTCTGTACCTTCATATTTTTGACTGTGAAACAGCAGCCATCCCTTTTCTTTGAGTAAATAGGCAGGGTCATACTTGTGACATATTTTAAGACCACTTAGAAGATACAAACTTATTTAAGTGCTTGTGATTTATCTTGTTTTGCTTTATTTGATTTCTTAAATGTCAGCTGCTCTGAACAGTTCCTAGGATATGCCCCTTTTATTTGGTGTCAACTGATGAGAAGGCAGCTGGTGTGCTGAAAGCATTGCTCCTGTAAGAATTTGGTGTGTGATGTGTTTAGCTGGGGAGAAAGCCCTGTGACAGTTTGACAGTTGCCCTTTTTTTTTTTTTTCTTTTCCCCTTTTCTGCTAAAAGTTGCCTTCTTGCTCTGTTGGTTTAGTGGTGAATGAGCGCTGCAGCACGGTTAGCTGTGCAATGCCTTTCAGGTAGTGAGAGGTACCTGAGGAATGAGAGAGATCCCGTGTGCATAATTGGCTGGCACTTGATTGACCTAAGCTGATGGGTCTATACATAGTCCTGATTCCAGACCGCCAAAAGAGCATCTGATGCAGACAGCTGCTGGGTGTGTGACCCTTCTTGGCACGTGGGGCATGCGTAGGCATGTGCCTTCCTACCTGTTCACTGGGTGTGGCTACCTCCAACGCTTTCTGCTCTCCTTCTGTGCTTTTGGAGAGGACAGCCCTACCAGGAGACCTTCTCCTAGGTGGAGGGAGCTGTTGGACCCCTGATGGCAGGAGGGAGCTGGGATGCCTGTGCTTGTTGTCTGTAGAGGAGCAGATGATTGTGGCTCCCTCATGCAAACAGTGCTTCTTGGTGGAGTATTTAGGGTGAAGGGGGGGTGAATATATGCGTTGGGCATCACAAGCTTGTAACTGCCTGGTGGAAAGTGCAAAGGGGGAGGTTGCTTGAAGCATCTCCCTCTCCTAGACCCCAATAACTGTGTTATTGGCTCCAAGATGTAGGAGGGAGGGAAACTATCCATTAACAGCTGCTTTCCAGAAACACTTGAGATCAGAGTCTAATGAGTATGTATCACCTCTGGTGTATCTTGCTTGTTTCAGGTTATGTTGTGAAGGCAGTCCTGATCATTATCTCATATTAATTTTCTAGAGCATGATGTATGTGGATACACCTACTGCACTCAGAGATTTCACTGCAAGATTAGAGACATGTTTAGGAAATTAGTAATGAGAGAAAAACGCGTAATTAAAAATGATATCAGTTTGGAAGCTCATCCATCTTCAGCCAGCTTGCTGGAAGAGAAAGGAGTCTTACACAATGCTTAGTGGTGGGAAAATGCATTTGGCTTTCTACATTTTAAACAGGAAGGAACTACTTAAATGACAGACTTACAATAGTAATCAGGGCATTTACTTGGGAACATTGGATCACATATTGTAGCCGCATAATGTCACAGTAACTCAGACTGTATAAAGTTAAGGCAGATCTCATTATATTTGTTTTCTTTGAATGATGTTTTCAGACTTTTTTTTTTACTTATTTGGACCCTTTATAAAGTAATTGGGTCCTTTACTGAAAAGAGCATTCATATTTTGTGGTAGTCAGATTTACATATGCTGAATATTGGCTCTAATGTTATGAGGTTGCATGCTTGACAATTTATTTGTTTCCTGAGATATGCAATTTTATGTGAAATGTCTTAAATTCAGAGCCTGCAACAGAATTTTAGCTCTTCATCCCCAATGACCATTATAAAATTGCCATATGCCTAAAAATGTGCTCAACACAACTGTGATTGTTCAGACTGTGAATTTCCTGTCGTTTTATGATGGGATCCTTAGTTCAGAATAAAATTACTCTTCAGCAATAGGAGAAACACCATTTGGTTGTATATGGTTCATTATAAAAATGTGGTAACTTTGAAGTATTTCAAACAGTACACATGCTTTATTTGAGGTTTTTATTCCATTTTTCATGAACAGTTAACAGTACCTTGTTGTCATTTTTGTCATGATATGTCCATAAACTCAATTATCCTTCTCTTTGGTCCAACTTACAAACACATAGAAAACCTAAGCAGATGTCAGAGCAGTAACCAGGTGTACATTGTAGTACTTTGCAAAGTTTTAATTGCTGCAGGGATGTTTCCTAGTTAATGGATCTGTTTATTAAGTGCTTCTATCTGTTGTGTCTTGTTCAGGAGCGTACCTTACATATGGTATTTTCAGGCTGTGTGTGTCTGTTTTATCTAGTGACAGCCTCAGAGTAACCTTGCAAAGGGATGTGCTTTTTCAGTTACAGTGTCCATAGCGTAGTTAGCAAAACTGCTGAATGGCTTGTTGTGTAGAGTAATGTATAATTTGTGATTTTTGGTAGAAATCATTAAATACTTTAGAGTTTTGAGTTTGATGGGAGGGGGAGGCGCCTAGACCCAGTTGGGCCTACAGATGTGACCAGTGTGTAAATATTTACCCGTTATTGGCTCTGTAAGCACTCTGGGGTAAGGCCGAGCATGGGCCATGAAAAATGATGGGAGGGCTGGAGAACCCTTCCATTGAAGGAAGGCTGAGAGAGTTGGGGTTGTTCCTACTGGAGAAGAAAAAGCTCTGGGGAGACCTTATTGTGGCCTTTCAGTACTTGAAGGGGGCCTACAAGAAAGATGAAGAGAGACTTTTTAACAAGGCCTGTAGTGATAGGACAATGGGTGTAATGGTTTTAAGCTAGAAGAGGGTAGATTTAGATAGGATATAGGGAAGAAACTTTTTACGAGGATGTTGAGATAGTGGAACAGGTTGCCCAGAGAAGTTGTGGATGCCCTACCGTTGGATGTGTTCAAGGTCAAGCTGGACGGGGCTTTGAGCAACCTGGTTGTGGCAGGGGGGTTGGAACTAAATGATCTTTAAAAGTCCCTTCCAACCCAGACTTTTCTATGATCTTTGGGTGGCTGGTGATGGTGGCTGCTGGGTGTTCACCTGTTTAGAGGTGGTTGTTATCTGGGAGGAGGGACAACGGGTGAGGAGGGTATGGCCAAAATGACTCATCAAAGACCATCAGTTCGTGATGGTACTTGGAACAGGGAGCTGTTAGGTTGGTGGCTAAGTGAGCCCTCGTGTCTGGGAGGTGGAGGTCAGGAGCTATCATGGAGAGTGTTGACAGCTCCCAGGCGTTCCCTGTTATACTTACCCATGGAGAACTGGTCTTCCTGGAGAGGTGCAAGGGGAAGCACAGTCTCTCTTGGCAGCCACTTTGGGGTCTGTGTTGTTGTGTGTGAATGGGGAGATGCGGACACGGTCCGAGGATGTCTCCAGTTGCCTCGTGCTCACTGCCCAGAAGCAACTGCAGAGTGGGAAGAGGAGACCCTTAGTTTGTGCCCCTGTGTGATACTGCAGATTTGTACCCAGACCAGGCCATGAAGCCAGGACTGGGTCTTTTATAAGCGATATTATGTATTGATGGAACAATGAGAGAGAAAGTCTTTTTCCAGGAATTAAATAATTGCTTCCTTGATGAAAGGACCCAACATCTGGCTCTTGTGTTTCATGTATTTTGTCATGTAGATGTAACTGTTTGCTTTGTTCCTGGCAGTAACGTTAACTTATTAATGTATGAAGCTGTTTCCAGGTCAGTGGAAAACTGCATATAAATCTTTATTACATGTACTTGATTGTCTTTAACTCTTTATAAGATATAATTAGCATCCGGTAATCATATTGCAGTGCTGTTTCTGTGATTACGCTGGTAGTTAGTGTGCAGTGCAATTCTGGTTTTACAGACTGGAGCTAATGTTAGCTTGATTAAAATAAAGGATAAACATTGGCCTGTGTTGTTGGCCAGTTAATTTTCTCACCTTTCTGCTACCCCGTTTCACTGCCTCCTGCAGTTCTAAGATGTGACCGCCTGCCACTGAGTGGCTTCTGATTTAAAAAGCCATGATTTTTAATATGTGGTGCTTCAGGCTGAAGTGGAGCCACTTTCAGTAATGGTGTCTGCAATGGGAGGGAAGAAGTGGATTGTGGCAGGGTCTTCAAGGACAGTGACTTGGCGGAGCACTAGTGCCTAGAAATGTTTTGATCCTATTGTAATGAATAACTGCTGGTTCCTGTTGTTGTTTCTGTTTTGATTGAGTGCCCAGCTGGTGGATGGTGGAGATAGGATGTCGGGGCAGGGAAAGGAAGTAACTGTCAAAAGTGCATCTCCCTTAGGAAAGCAAGAATGTGGAGGCACGATAGAATTGGGGTTTAAATAGCACTTATTTTTCCTTGGTTTTCATAGTGCACTGACCGTATGCAATTTTCCACATGCTGGGTAATGGAAAGCTGGCCCCAGAGGAAGCCACTTTGTAAGTCAAGTTTGGGATTATAAAATCAATCACTGTTGGGTCACTAATTGGTGTGGAAGATAGGAATTTCCTATACAGTATGATAAGTTCATTGGTTTTCTGGCAGCGTGTGCACAGTGAGCTGTTTAGCCAACGATATTCTTTCCTGGTTCTGTTGTTAACTCAGGAAAAACATTGGGTCATTTATAGCTACACCCAAATCGCTGGTTTGTTTCTGAGTAGTAAGGGGAGGGCGGAGGGAGTTTGTTGTGTAGAATCTACATGTGTTTTATGAAGTTTGTTTTGATCTCTTTGTGGCATAACAGTGAAGCTTGGCAGGCATGTGGGAATCGTGAAGATTGATTGCTCTTGGTGTTAAGCATCTCCCATCTCTGAGTTTATATCAACACAAGCCTTCTTCCAGCAGCAGCATCTGGCTCATTGGCAAGATCTGTGGACAGTTGTTCTGATTGCTCTGGAGATGCCTCTGGCTGTCATGTGGCTGCTGCCTTGGCCGTGCTGCTTTGTTATTCTAGCTGGTCCCATTTTCATGTATTTATTTTTTGGCTTAACTTTGATTCTGATGAATTGCTCCTGAGATTGTGGTCTTGAATAAATCTTGCCTAACTTCCTCATGCAGGGACTTCCATGAAATGCTGATGTTAATTTATTTTGGTGACTATTTGCTGGTTGGAGCCGGAGCAATAACATCCCAGTCTGTGCCTTCTGTGCAGGTTTTCCCTGTGAATCACAGCATCAGTCTTGTGAAGTAAAACACACATCTTTGAGCATATCCTGCATAATGAGTTTCTCTGAGCCTAGAGCTGCAAGTGTAAATCAAATATTACCAGTACACAGTCCGTGTCTGGGATGACGCTGAGAGCCCTGGAATCAACCACTTGGATTTCTCAAGTTGACCATAGGGAGTAAAGTTTCTGGCCCAGCTGATATAAAGTGGCACAGGAGCAGAGAGTACTGTGTGTCAGCTCTGCATTTATGTCATCTCAAGTGCTGTCCCTGTCTGTTTGATTGTATGTTTTTTTATTCATATACCTTGTACTTTAAAAACATGATTCTTTCCAAAGTACTGCAGCTTTGGAAGATAATGTAGGCTTAAATAAAAGTTGAGTGTTTCTTAAAATACTAAAGCATCTATTTTCATTAAATAAGCCTATTGGGGTCAGTGCCTTTTCTGGTTGAAATTAGCAGGGCTGTGATGTGCAGGAGGCCGGACAAGATGGTTATCTTCACTGGCCTTTAATTCTAACGATCTGTAGAACTGCTTTGGCACTGTCCACAATGGGGGCTGTTTGACGAGCTGTCAGATTTTGTAAGGATGTTAGCAAAGCATGGTTACACACAGTTTTCTGGTTTTAAATGTGTATTTACATCTGTAATAATAACAAGGCAACTTGGGTGGCATGTATTTTTATTTTTTCCTGATTTACTGCAAATCTGACACAATGTTATTTACTGCCACAAAATTTTGTTTTAAAATGAAGGGGGAAATCTGCACTCCAACATGTAACTTAACTCATTACCCAACAACTACAAACATTTCATAGGTATTTTATGAAAAGGAGAGGCAGGTTGGTGAAAGAGTGCATTGCTGATTTGAAGTTAGGAACAGGGATACTTGAACTTAGAGGAGGAAATACTGACTTTACACTCAGTATGACTGTTGCTATGGATTTCTTTAGGGCCCAGGTCTCACTCTGGGGCTGTAATTTCTTTTCTTAAAAGAACCTTTTCCTCCTCTGTACTTGGCCTTTTCCAGCAGGTGATGAGGCAGCTTCTTTTCTGATGTCCCAGAACAGAAATTAAAATAAAAACATCCTTTTATGTAGCACCTTCAATTGAATGGAAACATAAATGTATCCTGTGATGTCAGGCATTGTCTACGTTTGTGGAATTTCTATAGAAGCAATGTTAAATACTGTAAATGTTTAAGAGCCCTGTAAGTGTGACTGGTAGGACGAGCTAGAGCCTTTCATCTCTTAGTTGCTGGTTTTAATAGGATCTGGCTTGAAGGGTTTCGAAAATTGTTGCCAGGTACTTGATTGCTTCTGTGTCTCAGGAGATAAGGCGTGTGCGTGTGTGTGTAGCCTGAAAGAGTTTACAGAGGTATTTTAGCCAGCCATCTGTGGGCTTGTCTACATGTATGTGTGTTATAGGCAGATACAAGCTCACTCTGCCCATGTGTTTAATGTGTTTATATCCTATGTCATTGCAGAGTTTATAAACCCCGTTAACATGGCTTTCAAGATGCTCTGAGCATGCGTGGAGTGGGTTTTTGTCTGCCTGTGGGCATAACCACATTGATTTATGTTTGTAGAAGAGAGGCCTTGGGCAAAGGGAGGAGTTGCTCCTCTTTGATTACACCAGCCCTTTGCATGGGGAGAGGTTGCACAGCCTGCAGGTTTCGCAGGACCACTGCAGGGCTTCTCACCGTTGATGCCATAAGGATTACAGGTGGGTATTAATCACAGGACTGTTGTTGTCCAACTCTGACAAGTGTGATTTGCTGGGCTAACAAAGGAGAGGGGGTTAAAAAAGGCAATTCTTTCTCGTTATTTAGGTCATGTAGAAAACGTACAATGCCTTTTGGTGCCCAGTCAGGTATCTTAGATGTTCAAGGCTGGATACATGGTTTATTGCTCACAATAGAGTATAGCCATTGAAGGGCTTATTACAAGATCTTACAGTCAAAGGGTAGCAGGTAACTTGCAAAAAGTGGTATTCTCCTGGGAAGCCAGAGTATTCTCATGCAAAGCAATTGATTGATCTGACATAGGACTATTAGAAATAAGTTGTTTCGTAGGTAAAGATTAGCTGATACTATTCGGGCAAGGGCTCTTCAAGACCAATAGGATCAACAAAAACAGCAACCAGAACATCTTACTACTACTACTAATGATAATCTTGTTCTTACTATGTTTTTACGTAGTGCCTTAGTGTGATACTGCTACTAGTTCATGGTCTGTGATGTTGTGGTGCTAGATGCTGAACTTCAAAGAACTGTTGAAATAGGAGAAGTCTGTAGTAAAGTATAGTAAAATATAAAGGCTAATTTAAGTTTTCAGAAGCTCTTTAAGTAACTAGTCCTTATTGTTCTTTTTCAGTGTATATATTTAGGTTTTTGATATCTCTGTCCATCTGTCATTTGTGTGTGTGTGATTATTTGTTACTCCTGAAAACCTGACAGAAATGTCTCAGGGTCAGAGGAGCAACAGTTTTACTGAGAAGACTTTTTTTGAAGCTTCTGTGAAATGTGTTGATGGCAGAGCCTTCAGAAACATCTGGACAGATAAGCCGGCAGATACCTATGGATTCATCTTTCTCATGCCATCCTGTTACCAACATTTCTGGTGTACCATCACCAACCCTGAGATGTCTTCCATTTGTAATCTGGAATGGCTAATTTGTATTCCTTCACAGCCCCTTTTAGCGGGCTTTGCAATGAGCTTTTTTGAACCTTTTCAAGGAGGTGGTCTAGTTGTTGTAATGCAACTAGTACTCGCTGCTGGGTTGTTTCCAATTTTTATTTCTGAGGTTTTAGTTTTTTATTATGTTTATTTCCAGAATGCTATGGACAGATAGGAGAGGTTGGACTTACACCATCTAATTTAGGTATCTCATCTGGATTCCTAAAATTATCCCCTGAACGTGTAGGGAATGAAATGTAACAATTCTGTACTTTTTATCTGTAAGGGTAGATTGAAAGTGGGATATGTATGTTGTATAGTTAATAATAAAGAATATTTCAGGTAACATAGTGATGGCTTCAGCTACATGATGAATATTTGGCAAAAGGTGAATTATTCAAGGTGATACAGAGGGTCACAATTAGGACGAGGAGCATGGAATTAATGCAGAAGTGATGCAAGTTGGAAAACCTTCTGTGACCAAGATAGCCTAGGTTACTGAATAGTCATCTAAGGAGAATAGTATTTTGAAGTCTATATTCCTCGTCTGTCTGTGGCACCTCAACCCAAGCAACAAGTCTGTCTACAGATGTGTTACTCATCTTTCCAAAACTAGGTTCATAAGAACATAGGCCTGGAAAACGAGCTTTAGATCTTTAAAAAGTAGCCCAGCTTCCTCCACTGAAATGGGATCGCCTGTCTCTTGGTCACCTCCCATGGATATTTCTCACCTGCTCTTCAGAACTTGCCACGAAGGAAGACTTCTCAACATCATTCTAATCACTTGCCAGTATTCGCTCACCTTTGACAGTTTTTCCTAAGGCATCCTTGCTGAAAAGTAGGATGATTTCTTATTTTCCTTTCCCAGGTGGATATGGAAAGTAACTGGTCACCAGTCTCTTTGTGACTACTTTCTAAATAAATGACACTCCTCTGAACTTCCTACAACATTCTTGTTTTTTAAACTGCTTTTTTTTGCTATAGACATTCTCCAAATGGTCAGTCTCCATCTGCTGTTTATATGGCTGAGATCATACTTCACCTTAAAGAGATTTCATAGGAGGATCATTCGATTCTTTGGGCAATGTCCCTCACCTGCAGATGTCCCTTAGGATCTGCATATTTATCTTTTCTTTCTCCTGTATAATGGGGGTCAGTTAATTCTCCGCACCAGCATCTCAATTGTAAAGGGGGACAACCATGTAATTTACTTTCATCCAAGTCCAGAGATACTGGAGGCACCAGGTTTCCTCTTTCCAACAGGTAGCTGATGGCAAATTTGTAAATTTGCTTGCTTAAGTTCCTCTGCTGGAGAGTGGCATTTAAAAAAAACCAACCCATCCCAGAATCCATCTTAAGGAAGTGCCGTAGGATGGACAGATTGGAGAGGGAGGTGGTGTCTCACACGTGTGCCGCTGAGTAAGCAAAGGAACCAGAGCAGACTCTTCCAACAGTGTGGCCTGCTTGTGGTTGAGGAATTAGAAATGTACTTCATCATTGCTTTTCCATTCATGCCTGCTTAGAGGTTGTTTTTTTCCTTCCTTTTTTTCTTGATTAAATCCGAGGAAGGAGAAGAAGGAAAAACTCTAACCCACTACAGTACTGCTTAAATTCACATGTAAACCCAAGATTTTTCAGCCAACAAGTGAGTTTTTGGTGAAACAGTTAAGCTGAGGCAGTGGCACTTTAATTAAGATGAAGAATAAGTGTAATCCACTTTGCTTCTGGAGACAGACTGCCTGGTGTGCTAACTGTGTGCTATCTGCAGCAATTTGTAGCTTGCAAGAGGACTGCACAATGGGCAGCCCTTCGGTTGTGAAAGCTAAATCGTTTCTGTATGGTCCTCAAGTATTCATTTACAAACAAATAATTGATAAAATGAGCAAGTGAAAGAGACACTAAGAGGGTGTGATCCAATGCCAAGCACTGGTTTTCATAGTTGATTTTAAATCTACGTTATGCTAATGATGTTCATTTGGAAAATGTGTCCACTCCCTAACTTCTGCTGCTGAGTGTTCTCTTAATTGGATTCAGATGGTTGGACTGAAACAGTTGTAGGGTTTGTATACAGATGTCCTGAGCGCTCCAAGCACTTTTCTTCCTATCCAGTTTTTCTAAGCCAAAGTTGCTTTCACTACGGCTTGTGTCCAAACGTTCTTGAACTCCCTCATTAAAGGTCTGTCTGATAGAAATGGGCACGGTCTGTTGGGACAAATGTGGCTACGATCACTTAAACATGCTGGAGATCTCATCTGGGGCATTACTCCTCTCCAAGTCCGCTGGGCTGGGCTGCTGGTCTCCGGCCAGAGATCATCAGTGAAGGAGTCCATCTCACAAGGCTTGCCATCGCAATTTGTCATTCTGAAAACACAGGCTGTTGCCTAAATAATTGTAATAGTGGAAAACAGCCTTTTGTTCCCAATAAAATGATATTAAGAGTTGATGTTTCTGACGCATTTTGACAAGGCAGTGTGCTTTCTGTGTAGTGGTGCTGCTCTCTGATTTTCATCCCTGTGCTGAAATTCAGAGCTACGTTATTATCTGAGTAGCCTGATGGAACTCAAACTCTATGTGGAGTAGGTAGTATTCAATGCGGTGAAGGTATTGGAAAGCATCAGTTCCCCAAGTTCTAACACTTTTCATAAGCACTCAGTTTGCTTTTAGGAGGAAACAGTTGTTGTGAATTTTTATGCAGTTTCTATAACCTGACTTATGATGCTCATAGGCTAACCAAAACTTACTCTCTAGTTTCAAGGAAGAAATGATTAAGGACGGAAAGCTATTTATCTTTTAAATAAAAGTGTCTAATTTCTATCAAAAGTTTTTGTCTGAACTTCTGAAAGGCAACTTTGTCTCAGTGGCTGTTTCTGAAAGTAATAGTCAAACAAAGGCTTTTCAGACATCAGTATTGTGTGGTGATGGGCATGCAGCTATTTCCCCAAACACTTGCTGCTGTTCAAAATGATACTACTTTGATACAGGTTTAAAAAAAAAAAAAAAAGAAAGAAAGGAAAAAAGACACAATGGATGCTGGAAGATGGCGTTTCATATGAACAAAATCAGTACTGAATTTGCATTGTGAAAGTTACAGTAAGCCACAGACCCAAGAGGGAAAATTAAAGGATTACTTAAAACCAACAATAAACATGCAAATTAAAAGTCATCATTTTTAAATGAAGTCATACGCTATTAAAAATAAGCACAAAATTACATAGGAGTTTGGATGTGTAGTTTATAGAATACACCAAATGTTAAAATTGAATGAAATTAAGAAAAACATTTTCCAAAGGCAAGTAAAATATCTGTTTAATTAGATCGTAAAGAAAGGAGATTAAAAGTAATATTTTGTCATACAGTAATTACTATTTTTGAGAAGTAGTCAGGTTCCTGTGTGTTCATCTAAATTTAACTGCAAGAGCAGATCTCTTTGGGGTCTTTTGTTTTGTTTGTGTCTTTAATTATTTTAAATTGCAACCACTACCTTTATTTTGTTTCCTGTGCATGGAACGCGCTGCCTGGCTCTTTGCTGGCAGTACTCTGCCAGCTCATGAATGGCAGTCTGGGAGATCAGCTCATACCCTCTGGTTCTGTGAGGTTAAAAGCCAAATCGTTGCAGGGGGGACTATACAGCAAGATAACAGGAAAGGCGGCTGAAACCATTGGGAGGTGGGTTGAGGTGCTGATGGGAGCCTGAGATGTAAATAAACCAGATTGCTCTCATTTCCTCTTTCCACTGTATTATGCATTCCAATAGTACTATTCATCTTTATGACAGACACCTATTGCTTTAACTGTACTGCGGGCCACTGAAGTACATTAAAGTGGGCAGGAAATGGAAATAAATAGAGTTCAGTGGAGGCTGCAGAATAACTAAACACGCCGCAGTCATTTTTAGTGTGGGGTCACGCGTTTTTTAGCAGATTTATCGTATTGCTTGACTTTTGTTAGAAAGATGAACACTGTTTAAAAGAGATGCAGTATACCTATAAAGGAAGTAAGAAAATGTGCTTGGATATTTTTTTCAAACTTTTTTGGGATGGCAAAGATGAAAAGAAATTAGGTTGAGTCTCAGCTGGCTGGAGTCAGTGGGATAGGTCTGTGTGCAGTACCTGAGGTAGTGGTTGGAAACAGAATAATGGGATTGGAGATCTGAAGAAATCCTGCTATCGGCCAGCATGAGAGGAGGGCCACAGTCCATCGGCTTAAATCAATCTTCCGCCTAAAGGTAGTGAGACATTCAGGTAGAGAGGCCAGCTGAAATTTGGCCTTAAAAATTCATCTATTTGTTTTTTAATGCATGTGCTTTTTGCTTACTCTGGAAGCGTGGCTTGCTCTCCTGCTTATTGAGAGGGCTGTTTTCAAGGACAGCAAAGTTACGCTGCAAGTTCCAGAAACCCTTAACCCTCAGGAGATGGGACTTCTGGTGAATTCTGTTTTTGTGAAAGCTTTATGTGTTTGTTTTTCCTTGATTGTTTATATTCTGATAAGATTAGGTCAGTAATTGAATGAATTCACAACATGGGTTACTTGAAGATTTACAGCTCATATTTTCACTCCCTTGAGATAGTCAGCTACTTGGAAACTTTTCTTTTTAAAAAAAATAATTAACCATTAGCAATGTTTTTTTCCTTGATTACATTGAACACTCTGTTTTTGCTGCGTATAGTGTTCTCTTTTTCTTCTCTTTTTCTGACAATGACTGCTATATAGTTGAAAGCAAGCATCAGCCTTCAAAGTATTTGTCAATATGGAAGATATTAGTGGATATTTCACAATGTCATGTAAGATAAAAACTAATTTGTAAGCAGCACAGCAGAAATCTGGAAAGACAATTAAGACAAAAAAATCATTAACATTGATTCTTCTGCACTGGGAAAGTACATTCCATTCTCCCAAAGCATCCTTTAAAAATGTTGTTTACCTAGGTCTGTATTTAAGTATATATTTCAGTGTGACATTCAGTGATTCTTCTTCTTTCTTTTTAATTATCTTTATATCGAGAATTTAATTTACTGCAGAATACTGCTCCAGATAGACTTGCGTTGCAGAAACTAGTGCCGGGCAGAATCGCGGGTAATTACGGAGGACGGTTGTTGGCAATTTGACTTTTCATCATTTGTTCGTCATCGTTTGTTCGCACTCAGTGGATAGTTCCTCGCTGAAAGGATTAGGTTACAGAGGGGTGGGTATTACTTCAGGGACTTCTTAAGTGAGAATCCAGATGCTTTTCTGCGTCCTCCTCTCTTGCTCAGTTTGGGAGTTACAAGTCAGTAGCTGCAGGTAAGATTTAAAGCTTGTATCTTTGTTTCTCTCTGGCAGTGGAAAAGCTCCCTATTACTCCTCGTTAACTAAACAAACGATCTAACTGCAAACTTTAAATACTTGGGAAATTAGAGATTGAGCTGAAATTTCAAAAGAACCTCATTTCTCTAAGTGCAATCTCACTGACAAACTGCTTCAGGTTTCCAAAAGAGCTCAGCTCCAGCAAGGTCATTTGGTGTGGTGTGCTTTTGTAAAGCTGGCTGTGATTTGGGTGCCTGAGCTCTAGCGGGGCTTTTCAGAGCTGCTGCCCTTTGGCCACGTCCCCGTTGCTTTGAGTGTGTCTGTAGCTTCAAGGGCAATGGTCTCAGGCCGTGTTGTTGTACAGTTGTGAGGTGGAGGTTTTGTGAGGTGCTACGGCTGAAACCCTGTTTCGTCCTTGCTGGATTTCACGGGGGAGGGCAATGCAGCAGTTGGGGCATACATCAGAGAGGGAAGCATGAATTGAAACCATAGAATCATAGAAATTACTGCTTCTTTCCTTCTGTTGCATGTTGCTGGATGTGTTTTCAAATCTGAGCTCGTTTTACCGACTCCTGGTTTCAGAGGTAAAGCCTGAAGGCAAACTCTAGGCTAAATGCAGCTGGTGTTCAACTAAATGGGTGTTTTGCCATGTGTTCTAGTGGGAGCGCAATCCCAGTTTTCCAAGTTTTTACCATCAGGCCCAGTTGAGCGTGGAAGGGCTTGCAGACCGCGTCCGTGTGCTCTTCCTCGTGTGGGCAATGTGCATGTGTGCGTTTAATCTCCCAGCAGTGGTTTGCAAGCTTGCTTGTGTCTGTAAGAACCACTTGCTGAAAAGCACTGGTGAATTCAGGCATCTCAGAAAACTGTTGCTCATGTAAGTACATGTAATTATCTCGTGCCTTGACCTTGCTGGGAGCTGCTGGGCTCGCCAGTGCAGTTGTCGCTAGTGGGACCATTTATTTCACCCTCCTAACAGTCTGCAGTGTTTAAATATCTCAAATTTGTATGCAAAAGTTAACAAGCTGTGACTGAGATTAGGGTTTTGGTTTCTGTAGCAGGAGGGGAAGCTATAAACGCTACAGCATCAGAGTACTGTGCTTATCCTTCTTGTTCAGAAGACAAGAACAGCGTTTGGAAAGTAGGTGTGACAAAGAGAGCACGGTTTATTTATGCTGTGGAGGAATAAAGGAGTCGTCTTCTTTGTAGCATGGCAGACTAAAGTGGTTTTGGAGCACTGTTTGGAACAGAGGCTTGTAATGGTGTATGTTTAATTTTTGTGCCATTCCCCCCAGCGACTTGCACACCCTCTTTGTCTGGCTTACCCCTCTGCCGGCGGAGCTGCAAGGAGGATGGCTCTAACTCCTCCCCCCCCCCAGCTCCCACGTGTGTCTCTAACACATTTAGTCACTCCAGTTTTATTTCTTCCCTCTGTAAAACATGAGAGTGTAACTTCCACCCCTGCCTTGTTAGGGCGCGAGCTGCCGAAGCGGGGGCTCCCCAGGACCAGGCATTGTCACCGGGTAGTAAAACCTCTTTAATGGGGCTGGCTTAACTTTTAAGTTCTGGTTAATGTTTTTAGCAGTAACGTGCGTTTCCTCTGCCCTTCACGCCCAACCATTAGCCAGGTGGTTTTGTCGCACAGAGTGGAAAAATAAAAGTAATCTAAGCACACAGCTGGGCCCTTGGTGAGGTGCTGAAGGAGGATGGCCACAGATGCAAACTGGGGATCAGAGAGGCTGGATGAGCGGGTTAAAAGGCTCCTTGTAAACGCTTGGCGAACTACAAGCACTGGAAACACGATGACTTGGTTTTTTTTTAACTATAAATAAATTAGAAGGTTTAGATTTGGTATACTGTGTGCTTCCACAGTTTGCTCTGTGTAATTTTCTAAATCGAATTTTTTTCATTTTAATTTTTTTGTTGTTCTTCCCTTTAATATGGCATCCACTCGATTTCCTTGTAACTCCAAGACGGGCCTGACTCTGATCTGCCTTACACTGTAAACTGTGTTTATGGAGCTAGAATTGGGGTCATTAATTTTCTTTACATCAAAAGAAGTCGCTTCTTTAAAATGAGAAGCCTGTTTCACCTAGTAATTCGCTTTAATTGCCTATTTGAAACTTTTGACATTTGATAGCAATTTTAAACACTGCCAGATGAGGCTCGCGCAGTCGGGACCTGCAGGTGCTTCCTCCTGTGCCCAACTTGGATCAAAGGAGGGAGCCCAGGGATGTGCCTGGCCGCGGACGGGGCACCCGGTGCTGGAAGGTGCTGGTTTCTGGGGCTGTTTGAATAGATGCTGTGTGTCAGCCTCGGCAAGAATTTGCTTAGAGGGCTCTTCCTTGGAAAGGTTTCTGTGGAGCGCGGTGCTGTTTGTTTTTCTTGGGAGATAGACTGCGTGGCCTTTGTTTTGCCTGAGGCTTAATAGCGCTTGCAGCACTGAGTCTTTATATTTTTTAAGTCTAACCAATAGCACTTTCTGCTAAAGGGTTAGAAAAAAGTTTCTAAAATATTAATTACTTTTTTTTTCCCCCCTGACTAATATCTGTTAATTTAGTATTATGGTCTTCTGGGAGATTCGGAGGCAAAGAATTTTCTTGCTCGTGAGGGTAAGCAAATGGTGCAACTTCAAAGGCATTTTTACCAGGATCTAAACCTCAATAAAGAGAATAGAGACAAAAATGAAACGGCGTCTTTCACTTGATCTTGTAAACTGGTTCACTAATGTGAATGCAATTTATTGTTCATTCAGCAGCAGGAGTAGCTTTCCTTAGCCTGAGAAGTACCTTTTTTTTTCCCAAGTCAGTAAATAAACAATTATTTAGATTATGGCGGAAAAAGCAACTTTTGTTAATAGCTTTTGGCTGTGGAATGACGTGATGCTAGATAGACTCACAATGGTTTCTATCAACACTGTGCTGTGTCTTGTGAGATAGATTGAAAACTTTGCAGGAGTAGTCCAGCAGCGGAAAATGAGATAAATTCTGTGCTGCTGCTGCAGAAGTTAGGCAGTGTTTTAGGACTTTCTGAATTCAGAGAAAAGGGAAATAGCACAGTTGAAAGAGAATAATGAGCAAAGCCAAAGTACCAGCGCCAAGACTTCTTAAAAGACTTTTATTGATGTGTGTTGTAATTAAAACCAGAATTAGTTAGTTTTCTTATAGGACATTCATTTCCTGGAGAGCAATTGCAGTTTGGCATAAAGTAATACATTTTTAAAAATGAGCAGTGATCTGGGGATACCCCTAGCATATGTTGAATGGCTAACTTACTAGCTTTGTGTGCCCTCATTATTAACAAGCAAATTAAATATTTTAAGTTAAAATAATTATACAAATAAACCTTTGGCTGCGCTGTGATTTCATTAAAACCTTAATTGTTTAGAGAGCTCAAGGAGAGTGTGTGAAGCTGGGTCGGTTTTACTGCACGGCATTACTCTTGATAGCAGGTTTACAGCAGGGCTGGATTTAATCTCTTGCCTAATCTTCATGGTAGCGGGTTTGGGATGGGAAGGTGTTTGTGCGTTTCAGGAGATAGGTAACTCTATCTCTGAACTGGAAACGCAGAGCTGGGTTTTAAAATGTCTGGGCAGCCTTAAAATGAACTAGCAAGGGGGAGGAGAGGGAAAATTGCTCTGTGGAAACAAAATAGGTGTTGCTTTTAAATCAGTGCACATTGTCACACCTTCACACATGGCTGTAGGCTCAAATCTATTTCTCATCAAAGCAACTGTAGCGTAAGGGAATATTGCGACCATCTGGGTTGCAAAGATCAGAAATAACGGTCCTCGCTGGCAGAGGAGCCAGCTGTGGGCAGCACCTTGTGAACTGTTTTTTATGACACTTGATTAATCATTTCTGAGGGTGAGGACAACAAAACATTTACCAGGTCACACACTAATTTTTTGAAATACTTTAATGTCTAAGTTTCCTAGGTTTAAGGTGGTATGCCTTTGAAACACATTATGGTATTTGTAGGTTCAGCATCTCAACTAACGTTGTACCTGAGCATGGCAAACACAGGCACATTAGATGTTTCCAAAGGAGAGTTAATTAGAAGAGTGAGTAGTTACCAAGTACGCTGCAGCTCCACTGTTTAATTCTGATGATAATTTTCATGCTGGATCTAATACAAATGAATTCACTTATGGTTTATTAATCTGCTGTGACCTGCAAGTCTGTTAGGGTATTCGGGGGGGAAAAAAGGCTGAGAGTTACCAGAATAGATTTAAAGTACTTCCATGGGTGGAGAGCAAATCACAGAGAACTTTTGTCTTTTTCTTCCTTTTTCTCTTTCTGCGTTGTTTTAACTCACTATGTTTTTTTTTTTCCCTGCCTTTCCCCTCCTTCTTTAGGACCCACGATTATCAGCTTTAATTTTTGACAAGCTTCAAGTGCCTGACTATTTACAGAAAAACAGGAATGAAGGAGAAAGCAGATGCGAAACTTGTGCCACTCACTTGAACCAGCTGAAGCAGGAAGCCATTCAGATGATGCACACCCTCAATCAAGCCAGCTACTCAGAGATGCCCGACCTCCCGCCTGGCGCCGGGGCAGTGACCAGCATGGTACCCAGGATGGTCACGGTCTCTTCCCAGAGAGATCTGCCTCTCATTGCTGGGCAGGTGGGCAGGCAACCTGGAAAGTCACCCAATCTCTTCTCTGGGGCAGAGAGGAAGAAGGGACTTGGATGGTCTCAAGGCGTGGGCAGTTTTCCAAACTCCAGCGTTCAAGTCACGGTGGCCCCCAGCGGTCTCAGCGGTGCTCTGAGCTCAGTCACCATCCAAGCTCAGCAGTACCTCGAGGGCATGTGGAGTATCTCCAGAGTGAACAGCTTCCTGCCTCAGGCTTGTCTAGTAAGTAGTGATAATTCAGATCCTTGAGTTTTGTTTACATGTGTATGGATATACAGAGAGATAAAGACAAAATTTGAGATGCATACATATTTATCATAGAGGCGATCAGCTAATGGTATTCTAAACCATCTTTCAAGAGCTGAAAAAGAGCTTTGAACGGTGTTCTGTCAGATGTCACAAGGAATTTGCTTTCTTATCTCGGATGGTGAGATCCTTTCCTCAGATGTTTTTGCACCTATTTTAGCTTCACATATGCAGATGATGTTATTTGGCTGTCACATACCTGGTCACCCCTTCAGAAAAACAGAAAAGGCCAAGTTTGTTACACTTGAAACTCTGGGAGCTTCGTGGGGTTATCTCAAAGATTAACTTGACCCTTAGGTCTAGCGCTGAACTTCTAAGGCCATGTTCAGATCAGCAGATGCTGTTGATAGACTGTCATGGAGAGCATTAATCTTCAGGTTAGATGTGCTGCAAAACAGTTTGCTGTAAAGGAAGGTGTTTAGAAGGTTGCGTCCGAGCTACATGCCTGTAAATGTCATTGCACTTGGATTTTAAGCATTGATGTTGATTTCCTGTGTTCTGTGTATATTTTAAGAACTCCTGTGGGAAATGAAAAAACTTCATACAGGTGCATGTTACCTTTAACAGCAAGTTCATTACAGATTTGTGACTGACTACGGAACCGTGCTAAGAAGAAGGATATAGTGACTGATTTTGACTAAGATTTATTCCTAAACCGTTTTCTTATGGTAGTGAACAGAGGAGTGTGAGTAATGATGAAATGTGTACGAATAGAAGCCATGGTTTTCACTTAAAGATGTTGTGGCAGATTTTGCAAGACCAGGTATGTCAGTGCTAGGCAGCTTTAAACTCAACGTAATGCCTTATGTGCTGTTGTATATAAACACTACCTAATATTGCTTGGTAGCTTCAGCTGGTTGAGCTTCAAGATCATCAGAGATAAATATTTAAGGGTGCTGCTGTAGTATACATTACTTTCACAGGGTGGCCGTTGTGTTTTCTTCCAGTAAAGGCTTGGAGATGTGATTCCTTCCTCCCACACTTCTCTCTCATATGGAAATTTGTGAATGGACACACATCCCACCTCTGAGGGGTCCCCATTTAAATCCGGTGAATCTTCACTGGTGTCAAATCACTCTGTGATGACTGTACATTGAGAAAAGGGAGAAAAATGGCCCATTCAGCTCTTCGTAGTTTATGAGTAACTGCTGCTATGAGTGCTTTTCTCTAAAATGCTGCTCCATGCATTAGGGATCAATTTGGACAACATAAGGCATGTGATGTTACCTCCTAATTATCTTTTAAATGTGTATATCACATAAATGTAGAAAAAACGGGAAAGCGATGGGGTTAAGAAACCTGCACTCTCTGGAAGCCAAAGTATTTCCATTTCTCTGCTCATTCCTTGTCTACCCTTATTCGTGTCTTAAATAATTCACTAACAGCCAGCTCCAGATTTCTTCCTGCTTAACCATGCTGACTGATAGATGTGGTTTTTCCCTAACCACTGCATTATTCTAAGATAAAACTGAGTTGCCTCATTTAACCCCTGTGAAGGAAAAATGTGTATAATGCAACAGAGCTTAAGTGTGATCTAGAAATGTGCAAAGAAACTCAGTAGCCTGGAAAACAGTGACCTTTCATTAAAGGACAAACGCTGTTAGACTGTGAGTGTTGGAGGCTGCTTGGCTGTGATCCAGTCATCTGCAAGGACAGTTTAGATTTAGAAGCAGTCTTTGGAGAGATGCTAGACTTCGGTTGTTTTCTGTCTCTCTCTCTTTCTCTCTTTCTTATTTTTTTTCTTCATTTAAGCCCAAATGACTCTGTTGTGCATCTCTGCCCACGTTGTGCTTTCTGTGTCTGTCTGAATTCTCCTGCTGCCTTTTGTATTATTAAGAGCCTTGTGTGTGATGAAGCTATTTGGGTGGGTGAGGTAGAAAGTGCTTCCCCTACGCTCTTCCCCAGAGGAATCACAGGTGTCGGAGGAAATAGGATTGGAAGGATTTCAGGAAACGGCTAGTCTAGCCCTTGCCTAGGACAGCATCCACTGCGGGACATTCTTGTCCAATGCTCATCTCACCTCATCTTACAATTTTGCAGACTGGGATTCCCCAACTTCTGTTGATTGTCAAGTCTGAACTTCCTTTCCCATTAGAAAAGTTTTCTTGATTTATTTATTTAATTTTGATTTTGGCTATTCTTTCCTGAAGTTGGAGACATGGTTTAGGTTTAAGATTAATCCAGGAGAGAGCTGTGGATATACATACGTTTTGGAGATGCCTGTGTTTAGTAACCTTTCCCATCTTCTTGTAAGGCAAAGCTGGGGTGGCTAGAGGAATTCTGGAGCAAGAGGAATTGCAGTAGAAAGGACAGCATTGAATGTATTATGTGTAATGTGACAGTAATGTAATGTAATCTTGGAGTCTACAGCCCCCATCTGGGCAAGATACCACACAAATGCAGAAGAAAAAGTTCTTCCCTTCCCCTGTGAGTTTACACTCTCAGGAGTGATATGAGTTATTTTGACCACTCTGAAAATACCCCTGTTTCACTCAGAATCTCTAATTTTGCCTTGTTTCCTTATCAAAGGGTTGTTCTTGAAACAAGCGCTGAACTCCCTGGTAGGAAACTGTTATCCAAGTGCTTTACATCCAAGTGATTTAACTTGGTGCTCCATCCAAAGTGAATATGATTAGTTTTCTAGATGGGAAGACAGACATACATAAAGTCTGGGGTTCATCTCAACTATTTTTAGCTGCCAAAGACAGGTGTTTACTCTAAGCTAATTACCGAGACTTCCTTTATAGTTGCGGGAGAGCAACAGGCACCTCCAAGAGGTGCTTTGTCCTTCTCATCTCTTGGATGTCTGTTTTGGCTTGACTTGTCTGATGAAGATGCCTGTCGCAGAGCATGGATGGGTGATGCGGGGCAAACCCTTGCTCGGGTGGTGCTGTTTGCCCAGTGCCTTGAGGTGATTTATTTATGATTAGTTTTAATGGTGGCAGTGCTGCAATTGTCTGCAGAGAGGAAAAAAAAAAATGACTTGATGTCTGTTCTTCTCATCTCCCTCCCCAAATTCGCATGTATTGCCTTGTAATGTCACTTACGCTTGCAAAAACACTTCTGGGCTGAATGTTGGGGGTCAAAAGTGCACGACACTGTAAATTTTTAATATATGTTTGGAGTTCAAGTGTGAAAATCCATTATATAGATTATAAATTTTTTTGAACAGGAATGTGTCTTTGAAACATAGTGTGGGTGCTGCTCAAACCAAAATAATAACTGTGGGCTTCGGGAGCCATGAAGAGGAACAGTAATTAAGGATCCAGAGAAAGGTCTGGGGAGGGGTATTGCCACCAAGCTGCAAAAGGTGAAGCTGTAATCAACTGCTTTACCCAAGTGGCCTGTTGTGAAAAATTACAAAAAATAATCACCAGTAGCAGTGATAAGTAGTCTGACCAGACAACGAGCACTGTGGAGGGGAGGGAGCTGGTATAACTCTGGGTGAGACAGCTGATTTGTAGTGGACGACTGACAACTTTCATTAATAAATAGTATTATATTGATGTTTTTAATTCTAGACCTGACAAGTGAATATAAGGTTACTATTCAAATGAAAAAAACATGTTAGCAGTGCTCAGCATTGCCACTCAGTTTAACACAGAAGGAGAGGAGCAAGAGCAGTTTAGGCTTCCTAGATGTGTTGGAATCTGACCGAGAGGTAGAAAATTAAAACCACTCCAAATACCTTGTACACCTATTAGGAGTATCTGCATATATTGTGTATTGTGGAAAAAGCGGTCTTACTGTATGCTTTCAATTGGCTGTGTGATTAGTATGCAGTGTTATGTACTGCATAAAAGCGGTAAAGTAGCCATGCCATGTGCTATAAAGGCATCACAGTGAAATAGAGCTTGTTTTGCAAATTGCTTTTTCTTTCATCTTATGCAAAATTAAATCCTTGCCACGCTGTATTTCTAATTTGAATATATATGAATGGTGCTGGTTACAAAGCAAAATATTATGGCTCCTTGAATCTTTACCAGTTTCTGAATTGCTATAAAATATTAAAAAAAAATGCATCATTAGGAAATGGGAAAAGTTGGCGCGCTGGAAATTGAAAGAAACTTAAGGAAAACTTTTAAAGCAAGTGTATGTAAACTTGTAAATTTATCAATGGACCAATGTATGTCCCTGGGAGTATTCACAAATTGAAAGTTAGGCATAAGTTTATGGCCTGATTCAGTGAGGTTTGGAGAGGGAGGGTTCACCCACAACATGTGTAAATGGGTGCATGTACTTTAATGTTAAAAGAGTTATGTTCATTTGTTTAATGTGAAAAATCTCTGAAAGTTATTTTGGTCACAATTCAAGCTTTCCTGTAGTTCTTAGGAATAAGTCTCCTGCTTACACTAATGTAAACCAGATGGATTCATCTGAGGGTATTTCAGCCTCTGTTGACTTTCCTTAAATCCTCTGTGTGTTTATAGTAAGGATGACTTACGTTTTGCTTGGAAGATGCAATAAAAAGCTGACTGTAGAAAACAGAAGAATGACAAGATTTACTTTCCAGCATTTACTTTTTTACTTTGATAAATGTCACACCAAATGGATTTTTAAATTAATTTTTAAAATCCTTCTTGATAGCTTTCCCAGTGACCTTTTATTAATACAATGCGTGACATATATTTTGTAACGAAACAATTAAAATATAGTGCTTTGACCATAAATCTTGTCTGAGACATCTGAATGACTTCGAGCTTTGGGACATTTCTCAGACTTTACATACAGCATCTTGGTTCTGCAGAAGTCAATAGCAAACCCCAGACAGGTGGTGGGGCCAGGGTTGCATAGAGGCTTTTCTGATTTCCCTTTAGCTTTAGCGGTGATGGTGCTACTGCTTTTGTAGAGGGAGTACATAAAGGAAGGGGGGTGGCAAAAAAACCCAAATCTTCAAAGCTAGTGTTGGTCACTCCATAACAAGTCTTAAGAGCAGAAGGAAACCTTTTTGATCCAAGCTACTAAATGCTTTACTCATAATAACCTAATTTATAGAGCCCATGGAAAAGACTTTTCCCAGGATGGTTGCGTCTCGGCTGGGCAGTATTGCCTTGCATTGCACTTTGCTGCCTTGGCAAATGCAGAAGGAGGGATGTGATGGGAGGATGACGCGGCCACCAGCGCCCTGCATTCAGAGTCAGCGAGACCCTGCCCCGGCAGCCGGGCAGCAAACCCGTTTAGAAAGTGCGCATTGGAAATTCAGCCTTGAACACGCAGATAAAAATGTAGCCCTCTGCTTTGTGTATTTTCCAAGCACTTTGTGCTCTTTTTTTCTAGATTGCCCCCAGTGTAGGATGCTGAAGGTGAAAATGAGGTTACTTTTTAAAGTATCCCCAGGTACCAGAGTGACTTAGGAAAAATGTTAAGAGTTGACAGAATGGGTATTGGCTACAAGCTGGAAATGAGCATTTTCTTAGGTGAGGGTGTGGATCATGTCTCTTTATATTGTGTTTTTGACACTTCGGCCATACTATTGGTTTTACAATGTGGGACGGGGTAAGTATTTTCAGGACTCAGACCCTCTTGTGGCTCAAATTACCACCTGAAAACAGTTCTTTTGATCCTTCACCCCTCTGGGCTAAGCAGTTGTTATTACAGCTCTCGCAGGGAAACAAGTCCATACTCGCCTTTGTTGACAATTGAAGTCAACATGCAGTAATAAAGAATGTCGGCCCAGACTTCACCTGAACTCATCAGGATTAGATTTTAAACAAGCAGACTTTAGAGATTATATGCAAATGATCATCCACAGGATTTACCTTTGGCCCACAGGTCACTCTCTTCATCCAGCAAGTTGTATCATAAACTACACTAAGATTAAAAAATCCCTCCCTTCTTTTATCCAAAATATTTATATTTTTCTGCTCTCGCCTTTCAACTAGTTTCTTTGGGATGGCCTTTTCTGTTCACTTAATTCACTTTCAGCTTCTTTTGCTTCCTCCTGGTCCATTTATCCTGTGCATATGCTCCACTATGAACTCGCCAGTGAACTGATTGTTAATCAATGCATCCCATGCCACCCCAACATTAGAAATCACCTTACAGGAAAGGCTTATGCTTTTTGGCTGGAGCTCAGAAGTGTCATCCAACGTTTGAGAAAGAAGTGCTTTAATGAGGCTACTGTTGCTCTGCGCTGGCTATGTTGGTTGTTATGGGTGGGCTGCAGCTGAATAACGTCCTTTGGTTTCAGAAGTTAATGCAGCAGAGAAACCAGATAAGTTCAGGCTGAGCTCAGACCTTGGCCATGCGCGGGATGGTGGAGAGAAAGTCTTTTGCAGTGGTCTCTCTATACCACACGGAAGGAACTGTTTTGCACGGCTGGATGCAGGTGTGGATTGCCCAGTCGTCCTGCTTGTGTAAAATAGGATTGAACATCGTACGTTTTTTGGAAAGCGCCTCGACTGTAACATTTGCTCCATAGGCTGTGTACTGGAATGATGGCATGTTGAGGTCGTGGGACTTCAGGTAGTCAAGCTGTGCACAGCGTGAGCATTGCCAAAAGCATCTCCTGTTCTTTTGTGGCATGAGCGGCTGAGCATGTGGCAAATATTGATGCTCTTTGTTACTTGCAAATGGAATCACTGCAATGCCCTGGGTCGTGGCTTATGAAAGGGGGTTTAAAAAGCGTCGATAGAAAATGTATCTACTTTTCTGTTTCAGCACTTGGGAGAGAATTTATGATGTATAGATAGAGTTCATAGATGTTTCAAGCATTTCATATGTGTGTGTTTAATGGAATGGATTGCCACTTTACTGAACATAGCATCAAATCAGCTCTGTTAATTGAAAAAGATTTTTCACATTATTGCTAATGATGTGACACAGTTTTGTTAGAGATGGTGCATAAAATAGTGCTACTTGAAATGACATTAATGTATGCATTTAAATTCCTTTTTTCCCATTTACGTGCATTATTGATTTTATTTCATTGTTGAGGAGATAATGGATTTATAATTACAATACAGTCACCGTAATCAATGATGAGATTATTAGACTTATAAATAGAACTTCAAAACTACGGTGAGGTAATTTCCCAGTGTAACGAAGGATCAATAATTAGAGGTTTGCTTTGAATCTGAAAGTAGTACTTGTAAGATTCAACCGTGAAATACTTCTAGGCAAGTGAGTCCATATAAATTGTTATACAAACTGATGTTATTAGGCATTTTCCAGAGCTGACCTATTATTATTGCTTTTGTTTGGTGCCCAGGTGCTTATGAATAAACACTTCTGGGTTTGTATAGCTGCCACTATCTCAGAACTGGATGAGTTTTTATTCTTTTCTTATACCTTAGTTGAAGGAAGCATTTGAAAGGTGCCATAGGCAGGAGTCCATTGCTGTGTTTTTGGCGTTGTTAGGCAAAGATAATGGATCTACCATACAGAACCTCCCGCTTCTGCTTCTCAAAAGTGACAGTGGTAAAGTTGGGCAAGGCAGTTGGCTGTTGTAGGGGGGCAGATGGCAGTGGAAGGATGAAGAAGGGGAGAGCAGCTCTTGTAATGCCTGGCTTGGGAAGGGTCTGGGTTTAGTTGCTCCATGCAGAGTAGCTGTGTAGACCTCCCGTTGAGTCTCACCAACCTCTCCTGATGACTCTGAAGTACACATGGGTGCCTATGGGAGTAGCACAACCTTCTGTTACTAGTTAAGCTAAGAAAAACTCTAGTGAAAAGATTGTATGGGTATGATAAGAACATAAGAAATATCCTACTGGGTCTGAGCTCCAGCCCATCTAGCCCAGGGCTGTCTCCATCAGCAAAACTTGAAATATTGTTCAGGGAGAGCTATGGAGCCTGTCTGCTTTCTACAGTCTGCTCATTCTCCCCATCATACACAGTTGGGGAAGTCTCGGGGACACATCCCTGTCTGTTCCCACTAGTATCTGTTTCTGGACCTGCTGTCCAGGAATTTATCTAATCCCTTTCTTAATCTGCTGACACTCTGCCTCCACAGCCTCCTGTGTCATCAGGTTCCACAAGTTCACTATCCCAGTGCAAATAAGTACTCTCTCTCTTTCAGCTTAGCTGCCATCTCCATGACTTTGCAAACCTCAGTCAGATCACCCTCAGCATTCCCCTCTACAAACCAGAGTCCCAGCCTCTTTCATCTCTCCTTCTAAGGCAGCTGCTCCATCCTCTTGACCATTTACTTGCTTGTCTCTGTCATTTCCCTTACTGCACTACCACTGTCTTGAGATGCAGGGCTAGGACTGCACCTGGTACTCGGTGTATGGACCCCCTCCTTCTTGTTCTCAGTGCCCTGCCTTGTGATGTCCAAAATTTGTTTGGTGGGGGTTTTTTTTTTGGTGTTTTGGTTTGGGACTCTTTTTTTTTTTTTTGGCTGCTGCTCCATCTTGAAGCGATGATTTCAGAGAACTGTCAATGACCTTTAGATGTTCTGAGTTGGAACTGCCGGTTTTGGGTTCAGCATCGTTTACGTGTGGTTTAGATTATTTTTCCCTAAATACATGCTCTTATCTATGTCAAATGTCACCTGGCTCTTCTTTGCCCACTCACATTTGAGAAGTTCTTCTGGAGTTCCTCATCTTTGGCATGGCATTTGGCCACTTGAAAGAGCTTTGGGACTGCAGACTTGGAGATTTCACTCCAGTCATGGTGAGTCAGGACTGTGCGTCTGGTTTACAGGTTTCCATGTGGGGAGTGAACAAAGGGTCATCGGGGAACAGCCACAAGGAAAAAAAGCTCAGTGTCCTTCAACAATGATCATATAGTCAGAGCTGTCCCTGTGTTTGCAAACTTAATACTGCTTCATGAGCTTGCCTGTAATTGAACCTTGTTCTCTAGATTTGGGTGTACTAAAGACCCAGTTTTCCATTCATATAATGAGGGCTTGTACCTCTTCAAGCAAGATACTAGTCAATGGGTGCTTTGTGTGTGGTAGCTGTCAGGCAAATTGGTCCCAAGGGACGTTCTCTTTAAAGCAGTTACATCCAATATACAAGCAGTTCAAGCATGATTGAAATAGAAATTAGGTATGACAGTCTCTGTCCACCTTTGCCTTTATTTGCTGACATTTTATGTCAATCATTATAACAATATAATGATTATAATAAAATTATAAGACCTGTAATTCTTGCAAACATAGTTATTCCATTTTGCTGAATAGAGAGTAATCAAGGCACAGTGAGATTTTGGTTGAGTTGCCTAAAGTCATTGAGAAATTTTTTTGCGGAGTCAGGAAGGCGACGCAAGTTCTCCCGATCCAAAGCTCTGTATGTGTCCCGTATTTTGCTGCTGTTAAAAACGCGTCTGGCCTGTGGAAGTCAGTCCTAATGGAAAAGCATTTGTCTTCTTGTAGGAAACCCAATCCTAAGCTGACAGAAATTTGCATTATTATGAGCTTGTTAATGAATTCCTTCACTTGCTCATATCAGCCTCTGACAAAAAGCAGGGATTCAACTGTATATTTGTCCACTTGAATAAACAGTTCATTTTTAATTTTGACCACAATGGTAAATTAAAACACCCTGAGCAGTATACAACTACATTTTTTGGCTTTGCAGGCTGTAACTATTGTAATACATGTCAGCAGGGAGGGCTCTGAGCAACACTTTCTGATGCTTGCCTGGAGGCATTAGAAGAAACAGTTTCTCTAGTCTGGCTATTTTAAACGCACTGCATGTGAAAAGTCCCAGTTTGAGAGTGTTTATGTGCTGCAGGATCTACGTCCTTGATAGCCCTTTTTCATGTCCTCCTGACTTTCCAAGTGGTGGGTTTACACAAGCAGCTAGGAAGGTGAAGTTTGTGTGACTGGTGGTCAGATAGCTGTGAGAAGGTAAAAAAAACCCAAACCATCATTGCTGCCTCTTTTGGTACCACTGTCCTGAGTGTCTGAAATATGAAATAATTGGTCCATTGCTGCCTGGTGGCATCTTTGTGCTACCAGAGCCCTGGCTGCAGAGACCTTCCAGCCTGAGAACATGGATTCAAGGAAGGAACGGGCATTTTGCAGATGAAGAAGGCCTCCCCAGACCTGTCCCAAACCTTAATAAATTTCTCAGGGACCCAGGAGCATGGTTTAGGAGAGATCTTGGGCCAAAGTGAGATCAGGACCTCCTGGTCAGAGGGAAACAAGCTGCCCCTTCTCCATCCTTGTTCTGCCAAAGGCATCAGGTCTGGATGCAGCTGGGTGCAATCCTGCAGTAGAAGGATGAGGTCCTTTCTGTGCATGAAGCAGAGACTGCTAGTGATTTTTTTGGTCGTGAAGATCCAAACCCTTAACCTGTTTTAGTAATTCAGATATTAATCCAAAAAGCAAGGCCCCTGAGGTTGTCTCTAGGTCTCCTATATTACTTTCAGTCTGTGACAGCAGATGAGCCCTCCTATTTCTATTTAATTCTACTTCTCTGTGATTTTTCTCCTTCTGCCTCATCTTCAGAGATCCATGATAAGCCAGGCATTAGCAGCTCTTGTAGCTGAAAACCTGTTTTGGGGGAAGGGATATTATGCTCTGCATTTGATTCACATTGAACACGAGATGCACATAAAAGTCTGAAATGACAGGTTTAGGCATTCTTGTTACCACATTGCAGCTGCAGGTTATAAAATGACTACAGTAGTCTATTGTAGTTATAAAACACCCTAGTTATTTTATAATGAGCCCTGGCAGAAACATAGTCAAAAGGCGGTAAAAAGTTTATCCAGAATACGTTTCACTTCAACTTGGCGTGTACTGCACAGTTAACTTTACATAAAGCTAGGCAGTGTGAGGAGGAGGAGGCATTTCACATAGAAGATGTATGCAGGACTTATCCACGCTTACGGGAAGGAAGGGTTTATAGTATGAGCATTATCCAGAGAGAGATTTACGTCATGTTTGTTCCAGTTAGTGGTAGTAGGTCATAAGAGTCTTAGCATGAATCATTTAGGGGGAAAATTATTGCTTTATCATATACAAACAGTAGATTTAATATATTGCAAAATCATTAGATCAAGCAATTTTTACAATTTAATTGACTATGACATTCCAGGCTGAAAGGGCAATATAGCAAGTTAAAGCAAATACTCAAAATTCTGTATGCTTGCCTGCCTGTCAGAAAGGGGTGAAAACAACTTAAAAAGAAAATTAAAAATAGAAAAAGACCCAGCACAGACTAAGGCTTGATCTTGCTAGAGCTTCACTTGCAATTCACTGTTGAAGCCCTGCTGAATGCTTTCATTATGGGACCAATTTTGGGAACTAAAATAAATTGTATTGAGTTCTGACTCTGATTACACAAATGTGTATCAGACTTGTTGGTGCTTTTGTAATTTTCTCCATGCCCTCTTCTCTGAATCTGTTCTTGATACTTATATTTAGACATCATATCTGATTACTTTCTGCTACAGCTCTATCCAGCCTTCTGGTTTTCTTTTACCATCGCTGTGCAGTGCTGGGATTGATCTATTTTTCTCTAGATTTTTATATTCCCATGTTTTTCTTGCCTGTTACCAGGCATGTATTTTGCATGAGCTACAGAGACAAAGTTACAGTACCTAACTTGGCTTTTTTGGATCCCTGGACAAAGGTCAATGTCCAGAGAATGGAAATATTCAGGAAACTGGAAACATTATGGCTTAGTTTTTGGCTTTGCACTTCAAAATTGTAAAGAGTTTGTTGGGGTTGTAATTGTCCTTTAGATGGTAATGGCCTGGCAGTGTACTGTGTACCTGGAAATTTATTCTATGGCCAGCTTCTCTACAGTGTAATTTTGGACTAGTCTGACTTGTTTAAACCTGGGCAGATGTTTCCTGCCGTCTGGTCAGGGCGGGGAACCTGTGTGCTGGGAATCGGGGATGGGGCAGGGGATGCCCCCATTCTGCCCAGCACACCTCCACAGCTCAAGGATAGCAGATCACCTCTGTCTCTTCCTGCCCTCTCCCCCAGCCTGTGGCCATCGTAACCAGGAACAACTCATGCTGTCGCTGCTTGTTGTGGCCCTGCCAACCTCAGCTGCGTGTGTGGATGCTGCCAGCCAAAACGCAGGATGTCTAGCTCTGCTCCCGTGTCCTCAGGATGGGCGCTGAGACCTGGTACCAAAAGTCTCCTCCGAGACATCGGTCATTCCTGCACATGCAGAATGCCTGGTGCCACATTTTCGAGCGTTGTCCTTGCTGTGCTCTTATTGGTACCAGTTTTCATAAGGCTTCAGAGAAAGCAGAGGGAAGGTGTCCTGTAGAGCAGTTTTGGAAAACCTTCCTTTGAGGATTAGCTGGTTTCCAGAGGGTTAATGGCTTTTGTCCCCCAAACCTTTTCTTAGAAAATGAAAACAAACGTTAATCTGTGGATGTGGAGGTTTATGACACTTTAAATATTCAGTGCAGTCCGTACACTTTATAGTGATAAGGTTATGATTTCTGTGTTTGATCATAAATGAGTTATGAAAATGTAGTAGATGGTGAAGCACAGTTCCCCCTCAGCTGCAGACTTGCATGCTTAGTAAAATCATGCAAAATTGCTCTCATTTATCTAGAGAATGATGTTTTCCACACGCAGTCCCTAGAAGAGCATGGGTTGAGATGAGGGAGATACATGAAGTATTTAGTTTAAAAACAAAGCCCCCCCGTATCTTATTCCTATCCCTTCAGCAGCTCTAAGCAACAGAAGCCAAAACCTTGGTGTGACAAATCAGAGTGCCCAGGAGGGTCCCATTACTTGTCTTTAGTTTTCCTGCCTCAGGGCAAATGGCTCGGACTTAACAAATTTCCTCATACCTGAGCCCTCCGCGTGAGCTGAGAGATGCATCTGTCTCGGGGAGCTGAACATGGTTGTGCTGGAAAATGTCTGCACTTTGAATGGTGCAAGCAGTCCTTGAAACGAGTCCTAAACTTGGAAGAACTTGTTTTGTGCTTTTTCAGCTTCTCACGAGGCAGCAAAACTGATGTTACCTCTGTGTTTCAGAATTGTAATTGGGTAATTGAAGACTTAATGAAAAAGATACTGGTTGTCTTCTGCGCTAGTCTTCTGATGATTTTATCTCGCATGTCTTACTTCGGTTTTTCCTGCTTTACAAGAATCAATGCCTTCTCCTTGGCTTCCCCTCATTCGCCTTTCACACACGCACAGAACTGAGAATAAAACTTCCAAATTTACCCAGAAATTACAGTTTGAGTTTTCAAAAGTGGGAATGGCAATTTACAGGCATCCAACTCAGATATGTGGGTTTAGAAAGTATTTCAGCCATCTGCTATCTGAAATACTAGGTTTGATTTGGATATTTCAAGTTAGATGCTATGTCCACAATCATTGGTCTTGTAGAAATGTGGGTTTCTAAGTTCTTGTAGAAATAAGAAAGTGATGGGGAAAAAAAGCATGCATGTTATACACTGCATGTATTTTTGCTAAATGTGAATAGCTTTTATGGGAATTGACCTCTCAGAAGATGAATAGAGTGTTCACAAAGAAACAAACCCCCGTCTGATTAACAGATTCCAGTCAGTTCTTACAAATCTGTTACGCTTTGCTGTAAAATTGACTAGAGTTTCATGATAACTCTACAGATTTCATCTTCGGCTTTAGATCATTCCATTGTTTAGACTATGCATTAGTTAAAGTACAAGTGATTAGAAACAGGTTGCTGCTTCTGTCTTCTTTTTTCCGTATTTTGCTTAAACATTGATTTTCTTTGTTTCAAAGTCCTGTTGTCTAATATAGTCCCTGTTGAAAGTGAATGGAAAAATATGTCTTGGGAATTAATCTTAACCTTGTAACTTTTAGTCTGAGACAACAGCACGCATGATAGAACGTTACGATTGTCTTCCTGGCAGAACATATGGGAGTATTCAAATACTAATGTTAGCCTGCCAGTGGCTGCTGGTAGGGTTTCCTTCTCTTGCTGGCCATCACGCCACTGGCCACTGTGCATGGCAGCCCCTTGGCGTGCCAGTCTGTAAGCCCTGTGTACTGGCTCCAGAGTTTCTGGTGTAGGTTTCTTAGTCTGTAAATTGCTAAGTCTGTAGGAAGCACCACTTATTATTAGTGCTTTGCATCACTTTACGTAACTCAAAAGTTCAGATGTCCTGTTTGGATCTTTCCCAGTCTGCATTGTTTTCCCCATGCCATATGCTTTCCCTGGATTTTAAAGACCAAAATGTGTCAAGACCGCACATTTGTTGCTTCAATTTGTGAAGTACCTGCTCAGATTGCTGGCATACCATTTTTTGTGCCAGTCTTTCCCTCTAGCAGTGCTTGGTCACTGCCTTTTTGCCTGCATCACTAAGTCTCCTGAGACTTCTGTATTACAGAGTAAAGAGTTTTGCAGAGGGTTATTCAAAGTTTCCAGTTAGGCTTCTAGTGTGAGTAGCTTTGCTAAAATTAAGTTAATCTGCATGAGTATTCTTCTGTGTCTCAGCCTCAGCTCTTAGGTGAGTTCTATAAAAGTACTTTTTTGTGTAGCAGTCTATGGTAAAGCATTAGTCAGCCACTCCATAATACTGATAATAGTACTAATCTTTAAAGAGCAGACTTTCAAAAGAGCTGGGTGCACTTTCTTCTTGTTGACTTGGGAACTGGGAATTCAGCACTCAACCTATGGGAATGAGTCCAGATGAAACTCCAGATGGCCTTTCATGCATCAGTCGAGCGCTGCTCGGTTGGCAGAGTTTTCTTTTACTTGATACCTAATAACTGGGTTGCCTCAGTTCTCATGAGAAAAACTCTGTTTGGGTTGTCAGTGTATGAGAAAATTGAGGGTGTGTATGTAATTGGGAAGGCCCTATTACCATGTCTGCATATCTATAGTTGTAAAACATGATCTATGGCAGCACAAAATTTAAAATTTGGTGGCATCCCAGGAAGTACTTAATTGCGTTTGTGCTTCATTACAAGGCTGTCTCCTTTTCTGGAATTTATTTTAGCTAATTAGTTGGAAATGTCAAAGTAGTATTTCAGATGACAGAAACATCATATATTATCATACATGAAGCAATTAACTCTTTTTGACAAATATTTATTGTGGTGTCGTCTTTAATTAAATCTTTAGTACTCCTAGACATAGAGCAGGTTCTTCCGAAAAGGAGGCCTTCCCAGCACTGTCAATGAGCGTTTGACTGATGGGGCTTAATTGAACTTGGTACTGAAAGGCTTGGTGGCCTAAGCATGAAGATATCCACATGACACAGTTTCACAATACAGATGTCTGATATTTTGGCAAAATCCCAAAACAGTTGCCCCCGCTCCAAACTCTGTCTCAAATACCGCAGATTCATTATGCTGGAGAAGAAGCATCTCCAGTCACTCCTGTTCTTCCACTGGAATGGTTTGTAGGAGGGAAAAATGCTGTGCACTTGTGCTGCTAAGATGAATAATGCTGAAAAGCAGGGCTGTATATATGTTTTAAAAAAAATCAATTTTTTTTTATTTAGTTCTTGGGGTTATTCATGTGGAAACATGTTACAAATGTGACTGTTTGGTTAGTTCCTCTTAAACAGATAGGTCTTGTAGATGATGTGCCACTGAGAAATAATTCCTGACAGTTATAACTGAACCAGATAAACAGTTCTGCCAGCTCCCAAATAACACTGTAAAACAAAAGGGTTCTGCTTATCGTTTTCCATTTCTTCGTGCCTGTCAAACTATTTAACTGTGCATTACCCATCACAAAGGGTCTCTGTGTTATTCCGCTTATCTGCTGCAGTCATGGTTTTTACCTTCTCTGTTGCAGGACCTACTGTGGTACTCCTGTCCGGCTCTATCGCTCCTCAGCTGCTTCTGATCCTCACCTTCGCCCTTGCAAACTCTTTGGAAGTGCTGCATGAGACTTCGCCCTGTCATGGCCATTCAGCAAGTGTATTAACCTGTATATGTGTGTTTATTTTTTTCAGGCGGAAACAGCACCAGAAAGTGGCCGGGATGGTCCCAATGTTCAGATCAGCTCAGGGCAGAACAACTCCGACTCCGTGGGAGCAGGCGGCTCGGCCGCCTCCCAGAGCCTGGTTGCTCCAGCTGGGGTCTCGGCAGGTACCTCAGCTGCAGCTTCGTTCTTCATAAGGTAGTTATTCATCTTTCTGGTTTCCGTAACTGCTCACGGGTCTTCAAATGGTTGTGAAATGCTGTTGAGTCTTTGCCATGGGCAGAAGGTGTAGCGTATGGTGCTGGTTGCTGAGAGGTGGAGTTGGTCACCTGGTCATGACTGTGGCTTTCCACTACCACTGGGGAGCAGGACTGTGATGATAATGCCCCCATTTCTCTCTGGAGACCTGAGCAAGAACCCCTGTTGACCAAAACCTAAGAAAATGTGTGTTGGTCTTTATCTAGGCATTAATGGCCATTTCTACCTGTAGCAAGTCTGTTACTCTGTAGGTTTTCTTGGAGCAAAAGCTGAAGTAACAAGTTTTTTGTCACTCAGATCTAAATAAAAAAAAGTTAGTCTTTTATTCAGTAGCATGGCTTATGTGTGCACCCATAGTTGGTAGCAACAGTTAAAACAGTTTAAGGCATTAAGACATTCTTTTTTTAGCAGTAGCTCAGCACAATCTTTTTTTTCCCATTCTTGGGTCTTATAACAAAAATGATATGTTAGTTTTGTTTGTGAAATGTTTGTTGTAATTAGGAATGTTGATTAAATGCAATACGCTGTCAAGCAGATGGTATTTAAAACAACAAAATTCAGGGCTTTGTACTTGCATTCCAAACTCCTTTTTTAATTCAGAACTGAACATGTTTTGAGACAATATTGAAAAACGTATGTCTGTGAAAGTCAAATTTATGCACTGAGTGAGGATCCTGTAATTCTTATCATGTAATCATGATGGTAATTGTATTGTTTCCTTTTCCTTGATCTTCAAAATGTTTTGCACCATTAAGAAAAAGAAGACATTTACTATAAGTTACAATCTGACCTCTGGAGGAGCTCAACTTCCCATGTCCTGTGTTTTAGAAGAGCGTAGTACAATGAGTCTTAAGCATTGTATGCCTAATTATCACAGTCTGTTTGTACACAGGAGGCTGGGAAGTGGCTGCCCAGGAGTGGTGTGTGTAGGTTGATGTTTTGTGTCTGTGCTAAGTGCTGCAGGCTTAAAGTCGACACAGAGAAATGGTTGCTTACAGGCAGTGGTTTGTTTCATTTTAAGATAGGTGTCTGAAATCAGTGGGAGTGGAGAGGAAAAGGAAGGGGGAAAAGCTCAGACATCTCTTTTCTTGTTTAGTTACCTAAATAAGAACAGATGAATCCTCTCCAAAGTACCTAGGCTGGACAACAGCACAGCTTTCGTTACCGCATTTCATATTGCGGGCATGAACAGTCCAACTTAAACTCCTTTGGATTTATTTTAGTGTGACTCTGTATATCGTAAGCAAACCTAAAGACTGTCACTTTCACTGGGGAATCCAGAAAATAAAATGGCCCCTTTGGAATTGAGAGAAAGAAATCAGTGCCTAATAATCTGAAATAAGATCCAAAACCTTTTCACCCAGTGATGTTTCTGTCACTGGTCAGTAAAACTCAGTTCTGGTTTTATTGTAAAGCAACAGATCCTTACTAATGATTGTCGTTGGCTTGATTCAAAGATTCTTGAAGTCAACAGCGAGACTGCAAATGACATCATTTTAGGTTGGATCAGGCCCTAATTGCTTCTCATGAATCTGTCTTTGCCTTGAGTGAATCAGAGTTTTATAGCTTCAGCAGCTATGCGCTAGCTAAAACATTTTAAAACCCATTAGTACACTGCTTATTCCCTACCCATGTTTCCTCTGTTCAAAATTGATTCCCTTCAATTTTTTAACCAACGAACAGGGCTGGTTGAAATTTTTTTGCACAAAGCACTTCTGTTTCTTTTTTGGTGGTTGTTGTTGGGGAGAGAGGCTTAAGTGAGAAATAATTTTTTTCCTTTAACAATTATCAGTTATCTGAATTAGTTTTGTAGAATTTTCATGATCTTTCATCACATTGCTGATTAATGTATTTCAGTATTCCAGAACCTGTCTAAGAATCTTGGGTTCCCTAAAAGCAAGCATTCAAGAAACAAGCTCAGTTACGACTGTGATTAAAAATACAAATTGAAACACAGAAAAATCTCACAAAGGCTGGGGGAGAGAGATCCATTATTGATCCCTGGCAGTCATTAATGTGTTGAGCAGGTCCTCAGGTGCACAGTCGTGGCCAGGCTGCTCCACCACCATTGGCATTAACCTCAGGAGAGGCTCCCTCTCCCCCTGCTCCGTCTTCTCTTCTGACTCCTGGCATGGGGACCTTATGGATCAAAGTTTCCATGCTGAGTCTTCCTCCCACCCTCGAGCCATGCGGTCCTCAGCAGGAGGGGAGAGGAAGAGGAGGAAATACTCAAGGATGAGTGAGAGACAGATGCCGGCAGAAACTGGGGTGGAAGCAGCTTATCCAGGGACCACAAACATTGGGATATCAACAGTGTTGGCTGGTTTTGTTCAGTACTGATGGGACATCAGGCTTCTTTGCTCCAGCCTTTCCAGTCCCATCTTCTCTTTGCTTTTGGACCATCCAGCCTTGAGCGTGTTGAGGAAGAAGGTCATCCCTGCCTTGACTCCTTTGCAGCAGCATCTACTTCTCTGTCTTTTGTCTCTCTGTTCAGATAATCCTCTCTCAGCAAGCACCTAGAGATGAAAGAGGAGTCATGGCACTAGTGTTACGCTGTAGTCCCTATTCATTGGATTTGCTGATTCTTTCCTTACCGTGTTTCCCTCCTCAGCCACTTAAACTGTGAACTTCATAGTAGGGCCAGTGTGTTCCTCGCGTTACGCAGAGCCTGGCACATTTTGTTCCTTGTTCTCTACTGGAATAAATGCAATTAATATATTGATAATCACACACACATATTTTTTTGGAATCATTGCCCTCTCTTTGACCAAATCTGAGTACCTTCATGTTTTTACAAGAGCCCTTTTGTAAAAGGGGCTGTGGTGGGGACCTTAACTTGCGAAAAGGGCTGTTTTGTCACAGAAATAACGTAGCTAGGCAAACATATGCGTGTTTGTTAACATTTGGTGTATTGGGGTGCAGGGTTAGTTACTTTTGGAAGAAAAAGCCTTCGTAGGGTGCTTGTGGAGACTGCATCTGTGATTTCCTTAGCAGCAACAACACTAGACCCAATTTTTTTTTCACATGAATAAAGGATTCCAGTCTTGTTCTTCATGGAATAGCATTAACTGTGTTTGTACAGGTCCTAGCACAATTAGCTTTTGGGCTGTGGCATAGCTTCCTGGCAGCAAATAAATGTCTTTTTCACATTAAAACTGGAGTCTCTATTCAGTGAAATAGCACCCTTTGACTCTTGCTTGTGGGCTGTCTTGTGCCTGAGAAGGCAGGAGGTCTCTGCGGGTTTTTGTTGGTTGGTTGGTTTGTTTTTTACCGCAGTTTGTTCCTCAGTGGGAGTCATAGCTTTGTGTTTGTAAGGTCACAAACTCAAAAGACAGTACAGAGAGTTCATGTCCTCACCTGGAAAATAATAACTAAGACCTGCAGCAAAATGTTTACCTGGTGGTAAGAGGTACCCATGGCTAAAATGGGTATCTTTAAAGATAGTCTTTGCAGTGAATGCATTGATTTTGTTAAGCATATGTGCAGCCCAAATCTACATATTCATCCAAAGCTCTTTCTCATTTGAATGTCATATTTAATTTCTTCAAGCTTAATTATGTTCTGCTTTTCAAAAAAAAAAAAAAAGTAGTATTTTATTCATTACCTAGAAGTGCAGCGTGTCTAGCATGGAAGCGCTAAGTATTCAAAATCAAAGCCAAATATTAGAGCCAGACAGGAGCATATTAAGAAATTAAATCAGTTTTAAGCCTTTTTCCTCACTCTGATCTGTCATAGAAGGAGGAAAGCTTTGATTAACATCTGACTGTGTCACATAAGCAAATTGCCAGACGTTACTCAACGGTCATGTTACTGAAGGACCAGAGGATTTAGCAGAAAATGCAGCTTCTCAGTAGGTCAGTGACAGACTAAGAAAGCCAGAGCAAAAAGTGCAGTTCATGGGCATGGATGGCTGTAAAGAGGCTCCCAGTTTACCCTTAAAATTCAGGAGAAGTTTAATCTTGCATTCTTTAGATTTAAGAGAATGCAGCTGGGCTTCGTACCTTAGTGTGGAATGAGCCCTGCCTTCCTTAGTGCTCCATGCTTTATACTTGTTTCCGGGTTTTGGGGTTGGGTTGTTTTGTTTTTTTTGTATAAGGAACCTGAACAAACTTTATATTACTAAGTGAAAATATGTGAGATAGTTGTAGGACCCTTCTGCGGGTTATGCTTGCAACTAAGTAAATATTGGCTTATTGTGGTATAAAGCTGTGTAAGTTGTTCGTTTTTTTGTCAACTGGACACCTGGGGAAGAGAGGAAATGACGCTTCCAAGAACAGGTAGGAGAAGGGCAGCGAGGAGGAGGAGAATGGGCATGCACTTGCATAGAGGTTAATGGGCTGCCTGCCAAAAAAGAAAATACGGTTCCCTTGGGAGGTGAATCAAAGCCCCCGAGAAATCGAAGCCATCGCCATTAACGTGACATTTCCGCCTGTTGGTGGCTGGTGACAGTGGTGGCGGCACCGGCTGTGCTGCCGGGTGGGAGTGCCGGTGTTTCGGTGAGGGCATGGCTGCCTGGCCTCCGCACACGAGAGCCAGCTGGAAGGAAGGTTTGAGCAGTGACAGGGCAGCTAGGAGGAATCAAAGCTGCTTAGAAGAAATAATATTGTATAAAACCAAGCAGCCCTGAGCAATGCTGAGCAGAAGACAAACTGTGTTAAGTCTCCCTTCTTAAATTTTAATCTTGTTTGATGTTGGATTATTTTCACATTTTTTTTTAAAACTGGTTTGGTCACAGGGTTGCTCTTGCTGCCATGGAACTGCTGCCTTTGAAGCAGGGAAATAGCCGTGGAGTTGCAGCTACTTTCCCTTGCATCTGCCTGCTTTTGTTTGACGAATTAGTCTTCCAAATGTAGTACTCGCTATGCACTCACTAGTTTTCAGGTTTCTAAATTATTTGCTGTGTTGCTGGGCTTTGCTAGATTAAAACCATTTAAGTTAATAAATCTAGAGAACCGCAGTGGTGAATCACACCCATTATCTTTCCACTCTCGTCATATTCCTGCATGTTTGGGAAAGCTGTGTCAATTTAGACATGACATAAAACATTACACATGATATGCTTTTTGCAAGCAGCTTTTCTTAACAAGATATAACATATAATCTCTGAGTAATGTAATTGAACATCTTAAGAGTTAAAATAAGCATAGTCGTCTTTTTCTAGATTCAGGATATTCCATCATATTTTAATGCCTGTGAGTTGTGGATTAAAGAATCTAATTATTCACTAATGAGCAGTAATGGTACATATAAACTAAGGGTCACTATCCTATTACAGGCACCTGATGGTTCACTGATAAGCATTTGGTCATTAGATTGACCATAAAATATAGTCAATAATTGAGGTTACTCATAGAGCAGACACCTTATCAGCTTTAGGCATGGTGGGACAGCTTGTCAGTACTCTGTGTACTGATTGTGCTGTGACTGAGCATATGATTAGGGTATTGAAGCAGCCTGTATCTAATGAAACTGCAGGAAAGGCATAGCAATATTAGCACAACCACTAAATGACTAATGTGTTTTTGTTCCAAGCCTCAGACACTTCAATTAGTTCCAATAAACTCTGATCTAGTGTAGCGGTAGGCAGAGAATTCAGATATTTTTGTGTACAAGCTTTCATTACGCCAGACAAAATTCGTAGTGTTTCGGGGATGGATGAAATCTGTGTGGCTTTGAATGAAAAATGATGGAAATAATAAAGGCTGTCATTACCATTTTTACTTCGGTTTTTTTTTCAGTTTTATTTTTGCCTTTTTCACATGTAAAACACTTCCTGAGACAATGCCTAGTCCCTGATTTAAAAGGTGAAGCTGACAGCAGCAAATTAGATGTCTACATATTCTGCTTTAAGATCCATTCATGCAGTTTATGTAGGCTTGTGCATATAGATCTAAACTTAGTATGTGTTCCTTAGCATTTTGTACCATATGGAACATTAGTCAAATAGTCTGGTTCTTGTTGTAGAGATATTGATTTTATTGTGCTTCAAACTGTTGCTGAGAAAATAACCTCAGAACCTATTCTTTTATGGTATTTCTTTTTCCATGAGGATGCCTTAACTTTCATAAATTATTTAATATGGTGAAGGATGCAAAATGCCTTTTGTCTTTCTGAACTGCTGTTCAGGCTTCTGTGGTGCGACCTTGGAAAGTAACCATAGAAACATGTTAAAAGCATCAACTGAAAATCAGTAGTTCGATTTGACAGTGATGCAAATTCTGTGAAAGAAGATTATGATGTATTAGGAACACTTGAGGCATATATTACTGCTAACCTGTTAAACCTGATTATTCCATGACTATCAGTACTTTCAGAATTTAATGCAGGGGTAAAAAGCACAAAAAAAATGAAACGTACTTTTTTTTTTTCTAAGTTGCCATGTTTAAGATGTTTCTAGCTAAATCACTTCAGCCTGTCATTCTCTGTCCTGTTAAAAGCAAGAATTATATTTCTGCTAAGTTCATAATGTAGTTCATCAGTTCTCTGTATTTAATAGCTGTAAACTTTTGCCCTGTACCCTGCTGTGATGCACTGGTATCCTGGCTTTGTGCAGAGCTGGCACAATTTAAATCTCTTTGACAGATAAAGTGGATAACTGGGTTATGAATAAGTAGTAGTTCACCAAAAGGTGAAGAAAACGTGTGACTCAATGGATCCCGAGTTAGAC
This sequence comes from Stercorarius parasiticus, assembly GCA_013396915.1. NCBI lineage: Eukaryota > Metazoa > Chordata > Aves > Charadriiformes > Stercorariidae > Stercorarius > Stercorarius parasiticus. The sequence goes on from VWZL01005073.1 coordinate 479,321, forward strand.
CTTTTTGTGCTGACCTGTGGTAGTTAAGCTAGTCTGTGAGGCTGAAACAGAAGTGCTTGCTGTAGTTATGCGTAACCGTAGTAAATTCTTGGTGAATGACAGGTCAAGGGAAGAAGCGGAGTCAGTTGTTAAAGCTTCCTTATTAAGCTCAACCCACGCCCAAGAAATCCTGTGTTGAAGTGATGTGGGAAAATTAATTTTGAATTAATCACCTAGGAAAGCGGGGTACCAGCTCTTTCCAATTAAGACTGCCTTGCTGGCAGACATATCCAAAACCCATGCGTGGTTTGTCCCTACTTCGCGATGTCACAGCAGCATCACAGGAGCTGTGGGGCTCTTCCAGGGATGTGATGTCTCACTGGCATTAATGCAGCTCAACAGCAGCTCGGTGCATCAACCCTTCTTCGTTAAATGCCCCAAATGCCGCAATTTTTTTTGCTACCATCTGATCACTGTCGCAAGCCGGTCAGGAAGGGTGGCCGAGCAGTCTGCTGCTTGGGGGAGAGCTACAGCTGTGCAGATGAAGTGGAGCATCCAGCTGTTTCAGGGGGAGACAGGTATATAATTAGCCTTTTCCCCATAATGAATCCCTCTTCTGAATCTAGTGCAACCTGGTCCCTGCAGAGTGTCTTCCCTGCTGCATGGTGCTGGAGAAGGAGATGCCTTCCCGGCCCCTTTTTCCTCTCTGTGTGGAGACGGGGGGAGCAGGAATGCCTTCATGCAGATGTGCAAATAGAGACGGAGCGGGTGCCACCACACAGCTTGCCTCGTCTTGCCGGTGCCATGCCGCGGCTGCTGGAATGTGGTTGCTAGCTGTCCCCGCAGAGTAAACATGACCCACGCGTAGCATGGTGCTATGTGTGGACAGGAGACAGGGCAGGGTGCACAGCGTTGTGCAGTATCTTGTGTCGTCTTAGGGCGGCTTTAGCTTTCCTAGTTGCTGTGGCAGCATAATACTGCCTATAATTAAGGACAGACAAAACGGTGCATACTTTAGGTGTATCCCGTTTGGCATTAGCCCATAAGGAGGATAAATTAGAAGATAAGCCCGAATTTAGTAGGCTTTGTTCTTGGAGACAGAAATGACTCTCAGGACAGCACGTTTAAGAGCAGAACATCATTACTGGTATCATTGCTAATACCGCATCATACATTTACACAGTGCTTTATCAGCAAACGGTAATCCAGGCTCCCTGCTACGAAGAGCTCCTCCGTGATGATGATGAGACTGACGGGGCAAGCAGAGATGAGACACAGAGCTGTAGTTCAGCAAAGGGAGGAGGTAAAGAAATTAGAGTAGCTGAGAGGAGAGGGAAGGCAGAGTTTTGGACATTGGCGCTGCTGAGTTAGAATGCTGCTGAAAGCACGAAAAATGTTCCAAAGGCCAATAGATCTAAGATCAGGATATGGCTATTTGACTAGAGGGGGCATGCACTGCGTGATCAGCCGAGGGGGAGAGCCCGTGGTGAGGATTTCAGAGCACCTTGGAGGGAATTGATGGTGGTGACCAGGGGGTGTTGGTGACCAGATGAAGCAGCGTTGGGCATTTAGGAGGCATTGGCTTGAAAAATGAAGCTCCCCAGTGTAGAGGGTTAGGGATCAGGGTGTGAACCAAGGAGAGATCATGCAAGGCAGCAGTGTCAAGGAGATGTTTGGAAGGAGAAGCGTCATCTGGGTAGCACAGGCCAAAGGGGTTGTGTGGTAGTAGGATGGGCTATGCTGGAAGTGGCAAAATGAAGCAAGGGGGGAGCCTGGTGCCAACCAGATTGGCAGGAAATACAAAAAGGATTTTTCATATGAGCCTTTCTATATTTTCTCATTCATCTATAGCTGAATGCACCTGATTATTCTGTTTTCCTGAATATATGGAATCTCACTGTTGTCTAGCTATCAGAGGTTCTTTTTCCCTTTGGCTTCTTCCCTTCTTTCTGCCCTTCCTAGCTTGTCAAGATGAGCACTTCTCTCACCTCCCCCCTACCCCAGCCCTCCCAGTCTCCCTGCTTTTTTGGTTCCTGGACTCCTGAACACCAGTGCTTGCTCTGACTCCGTTATTTGGGGCTCCTCAGCTTGGTGGCAGTGGCAGCTGCGCTGGTGGCTTTGCTGCAGTGGGAACAGAGCATTCCATAGGTAAAATGATAATGGTGACTTTCCTGTGGGGATGTAATTTGACAGTTTGCACCTGTTTTGCAACTTTATTAGTGCCTTTCAGACTCTTCCAATAACGTATTTAACTATTTTAATACTTCGTTAAGACAGACAGACTTGGCAGGCAAAACAGTAAAATCAGACTGATAGATAATTGGATATATAGTTCTCACGGCTGACTTGCAGTCACTGCAACACTCAGTTTACTGTGTGCGGGATGCGGTTTGCAGGGCCGATGGGCTTTCAAGTGACACTGTCTCTATTCTGAGCTAGGCTGCTTTGCTTGCTTGTGCTTGTGGCAAAATAAGACATCCTACATTATCATTTGTAACAAAAATGAAATGTCAAGCCAAAATAATGCACCAGCACTATAGCTGCAGTGCTTCATCAACTGCAGGATTACTGTGAAGGTACTTTTAAATTCTCTGTGAAACAGTGAATTTCGGCTTTCGATAACTTCCCTCATCCTTCCTGCTGGAGGATGGAAGATGTTTCTTTTGGCAGGAAATTTCAAAGAGCTTAGCCAGTACCTCACTCAGCATCAGTCAGTGCTGCTTTGCCGGTTATTGCAGAGTGATGCTCTTTGGGGTTGCTTTCTGCTTTGTTGGGCTTTTTGTGTCCTTGGTGGTGGAGCTCACTTACTGAGAAGCACTGCCCTATGAAGTTTTTACTGGGAGGAAATGACTCAGTGGAAGTTAATCACCATAAAATGAATCTAATATAAACATTATTAGTGAAGCTAGTTGGAGTCCAGGGCAAGCTTCAGATTATTCTCTGATGATGTGTCTTGAGCAGGTCTTCAGGAGTTACTTATTTCTGATGAAATTTGAAGTTATCAGCTTTGGGTCAGAAATAGTCAAATCTCTCCGTCTGCAGTGATGGAGGAACATGCAGCTCACATTTTTCTGCTAAGTGCTATTTTAAACGGTGCTGCAATTTCAGCCTATTATACCTCTGAGAAGTATCGTTTCAGAACTGATGTCAGTTAAATAAATCACAGGAATGCTGGGCTTTAGGAAGCCCACGTGTCCCTCCTCTGTTTAAAAATACTCATTATGTGGGCATACGACTTCTGTACTTGGGAGATCTCCACTGCATCATTTAATGCTGTCAGTGACCGTTTAACTCGCCGTTTGCAGGGCGTAGTTAACAGTAGGAGTAAGTGAGTGCACCCTCTGAGAAGTTATTTGCTTGGCAGTATAGGTGTCAAGCCTTTGACTAAGCATCTGAAATAAAACCCAGCTGGAGCAGGAAAAGATCCTCTGTGTATTTTCTAGACGCGCACTAAAACGTGGAACTGAGGGAGCTGGAGGTGATGAGAAAGGTATGTCTGTGGGGATGGTGTGTTGGGGCAAAGGAAGGTAACCTGAAAACATAACCCACGCCAGAGCTTTTATGGTAAAGGAGGCTTTACAGTCACAGATGCTAACTTGTATTCAGACTGCCATATGTGACTGGGAATGTGAAAATAATGGATATCCCCTTCGTTCTGTCCCCCTCTTTCCTGTCTGATATTTGCCTGAACCCCTTGTTAGCTGTGTCCTGTATTTTCTCTCCCATCCTTTCCAATCATAAATGTGCTTGTTTCTTCCCTGGAGCAGCCTGAACGAGCAGAATGCTTTTGCTTTTCATACCAGATTGTTTTTCATGAATACATGGAGTGTAATATCCTTTGTAACGAAAATAATTTATTGCCAAGTAAGTCATTTTGATGCTGGCTTCTTTCTGTATACCGGGAGCTGATATTGCAGGGCAAAATTGTAAGTGATCTATTTAAGTAATTACTTTAATAATGAAGGGCTAGTTAGCACCATTGTTTCTGTGTCATTACTTTGTAGTTTTGAAAATGTCTTTATTACTTTTTCCTGTTAGAATACAAATGAGACTAGAATTTTATTCTCCTCAACCTGACTGTTTCATGAGGCTAAGTCTCACTGGCAAACAAGGCCAACTTTTTTTGCCTAAGGAGCACGCTTAGATTGATGTGGTTCTGCCTACTTTAGCTCAGTTAGTTCATGAAACAGAGCGAGGAAATATTGCTGGCATTCAGGTAGTTGGATTCTTTGATACGTAGCTATCTGTGCTGTGTGCAGCCCAGGAACTGACATATTTCTATATTAGGTGTTGACAGTCTTGCTTACATAAAGATTAACCTACACAGGTTTTCAGCAGTTTGTCATATGGTACAATTGTAAACAGCGAGTATGGAAGTACAGCAATATGTTCATCTGCTCTTGCTTTGTTTAACATCGTTAGTGAACAGAGCTGGAAATGGTATGTGGCAGGCTGCAGTGACTAGCTGTTATTCTGGTAGACATATATAAAAAAAGTCAGTTCCTGAACCCTGGTCCCGGCTGCTGAAGCAACGTTCTTTGGCCAGAAAAGTGTCTTAAATCTGCAAGTTGAGGAGAATATGGAGCTGACATCGCTCACGACAATTTTGTAGCAGTGACCTCAGAAACCACTGGTTTGGGAGAGCAGAAAAGTGCTTGGAGTGTAACAGTCCATGCTCGTGCAGATCTGCTCATTGGTGTTTCTTAAACCTGGAGAAAAATTACACAGAAGAGCTGGGAAAATTCCTTCTTGGATTCCTGCATGCACATTGCTTGAATTCTTGAAAATGGGCTTGTTTGGTTGCTTCTGTTTAAATAATAACGTGTAGCTGAGAGGAGGGATCAGCTCTTGGGTCTGTACAGCATGAGGAAGCTCTTCTGATGTCAGGGGCACCCTGCAGGTTTATTTTTAACTTGCCATCTTCCAGAGGTCGTCTTGAGTTTATCCCAAAGTGGCTTTGCCTGGTCTTTCTTGTGTGGTGCCTGAACTCGTGTGAGTCTCGCCTGTTGCTCAACGATGCACGGAGCCTTGATTCCATACTTTCTGAAGATGTGAACAGAGTTAGGGGGAGAGCAACAAGGATGGTCAGAAATCAAGGAAACAACCTTTGAAGAAAGGTTGGAAGGACCATGACTTTTTCATTTGTAAAAGAGAAGAGTGAGGTATGGTGGTGGTCTTCATACAGGTAACAGTTGCTGCAGCAGAAGGAAATAAGTTCTTCTGCATGTCTGCTGGGCAGGTGAGAGAAAATAAAGAACATAAATTCCAGCAAGGCAGATTTATGAGAGACATGAGGTGTGAATGTTCTAACAGTAAGAACAGTTAAAAACTGGAATTGATTGCCTCAGGAGGCTGTGGACTTGCTTTCACTGGGGGTTTCTAAGAACAAGTTGGACAAATATATATTGGAATGTATTAAGTAAAGTTCATCCTACCATGGAGCATTGGGAAACTGTAGATAACTTCTTAAAATCCCTTCTGGACCCGTCTTCTCTGATCAGCTGTGAGCAGATGATGTTCCTAATATGTCAACATAGCTGATTTTTATTTCTGCCTTGCTGATTTTAGTAAGAGATACTAAGAGAAAATTAAGAGGTCACTCAAAGTGAGAGACTGAAATTCAAGCCTGAATTGCAAGATTATGGTATGTGCAAGAGGCAAGGCATGAATTTAATCTTATATTGGAAATACTTTCTCTCATAATGTTGGCTTGGTAATATCCCTACAATATTAGATATGGTTTGACATTTTGGAACGTTTCAGAATTAATGGTTTTCTATTGAAACTTTATTACCATCACCCATTATAAAAATGCTATTGTTTGAGGCTGTGCATTGTGATCCACATGAACTAATTATTTATTGAGGAAGCTGAACCACTGAAATAAGGAACATTAATTGTTTGTTCTTCCTGGCAGTGCCTCTTGACAGCATTGCTGGGACAACTAAGCAAACAAAGGTTTGGTGCTGTACTTGTGTAGTGATACTAAAGCGAGGAAAGCCTTTATATCCTCCTGAAGCTATATATGCATCACAGGAACACAGTAAACTTGTTCTAGGGGGAAGAAAAGTCTATAACCTTAAAATTTAACATATACTGTATAAGTAACTCCTCGGACAAAATTTATTGTAGGAGTACAGATGGTGCCTGTCCTTTCCAAACCTTCACAACAGATTTAGACATTCTCAGTTTTCTGTTTAAAAAATGGCTTTTTCTGAGCCAGATTTTATTTTCTAGATCAAATGCCGTTAGTGGAAACGGATACCTTGTTTATTTTTAAGTTTGCTTGGGATTTTGGGTAGCAACTGCACTGTTTCATTGTGCTACCTTTCTAATTTTAGAACCACAAATCAAATACTAATAGCAATAATAAAAGTAATAATGCCAACCAAGTTTATTCTGTGAGCTGCGGAAGGCTCAGGACAGAGTGCTGGAGGGTGTATTGTAGGACATCCGTCCATTTGTTGTCTGTGTTGACAAGTAATTAAGGAAACAATAACTGGAACTGCAGATACAATGACAGACTGTGACTTTCCCACTGCTTCCTTTGGAGCTGCTTTGCAGTGGGAAAGGCTTGGGATATTGGTTATGTGGTAGAGGAGTGATGCCTTGTTAGGCGGGGATCTGGGAAAGTTTGGAAGAGTCTTGCTTTAGAGTAAACTTATTCACAGCGTAAACCTGTGTTCAGAATTTTGCAAGCTTTGCTGAGGGTTCAGAACCAGGAGAAAAATTGCTCCCGTGATGGCTGTCAAGGTCAAACCAAAACTCTTGAGTAAGTGTACTCTTGAGTAAGCTTCAAAGTTCAGGATATTTAAGGCTTGGACTGTACATTTCTTTGGCCTTGACCCTCTCTGTGAAGCCCTTAAGCATTCTCACAATATGAATAATAATGACTGTGATCTCTGAAAGATAAGGCTGGCTAACACTAAACACTAAAATTGTTAATATGTAATGAGTCATGCTGTAATGAATGTGCATAAGTTTTCTTTTATTATTTTTGTCAGTGGAGCTTAGTAATGGGAAGCAGGATTACTGGTTCCATTTCTGACTTCTGGCGGCTTGTCCATAAACCCACCAGGTCAATTAAATCCTCTGTATCTCTCCCAGTTAACCCATTTCTAGTATGTGTCCTGGAGTGTATTTCATATCACTCCTCCTTCTGCAGCTTGATAAATACCACAAAGTTTTTAGCAAAAAATTTTATAATTTTGCATAATTATAAAACTTTCAAATCTAGTTTCCTTTTTCATGGAGGAATTATGCCCAGAAGGAACACTGTTCTTCAGGGATTTAAATTGTGCTGTTGACTTTCACAGCTAGAATGTGCAGAACGTGTACAGTGAAAGTAAGCTAGAAGCAGCTTGCTGCACATCAGAATATCTGAAATGTTGTGTTAACCACATGGACAGAATTTAAAATATGAAAATGTATGGTTCTTTTAACGTGCAGGCTTTGTAGCTACTGTTGTTTCACAGTCTTATTCCCTAGATGTGGAGCATTATGTAATTGATCTGGCCATGCTCTTCCTCACTGGTCTCATCCATGCATGGCAGAAAACCTCATAATCTGTAAATTGGGCGGGGGGGAAGAGCAGGTTAGAGACTGTTCCTTGTCATTTGATATTTGAGTGCCCCTGCATGTGCCATATATTCGTTTTATTTTCTACTGTGACACCGAGCTATGAGAAAACTCTCCAGAGCATCTTAAAAGACATCTTCTATTAAAGATGGAAAGAGTTAAGCAAAATGCAGATAGTAGATCTCACAGCTGGAAGTGAAAGTAATATATATGGGTCTCTCTCATGCTTTAATTGGAAGAGAGGCATAAGAGTGTGGAGCTTAGTTTCCCTTGCAAGAATATTTTGTAGAAGAGTGCTTGGTGGAGGTTGAATGAGGAAAGTGAAGGTAGGTGGAAAGCATACATCTGTGTCAAAGCTGTGACAAAATGCTTGGAAAATGCACAGAAAAACAAATGACTAACACTTAAGTTTTGAATCGTATTCCCTAGAGGTCGTAATTTTCCCTGTGAGGAAACAGAAGTGATATTGGAGAAGGTCAGATAGCAACTGTGTTGCTGAAGATGGATGTGAGGGCCTCCTGTGCGAGATTAAATTTGCAAAAAATAAGCAAATCAGGAAATAGGCATGGGGCACCTGGATAGGCTCCTGCCGAAAGGGATCTGGTACGAGCCCGTCTTCTGTCTTTCTGGCGATAGGCAAAAAGGGAGCAGTTCATGGGAGCTTTGCTTTCCCTGTCTTCATGGGACAAATTCCACCTGAGAAAAGGAATGCTAGAGAAAAAAAGGACTGGAAATTTAAGTGTGAATTCACTAATGGGTTGTTGGATAAGGACTGCAGAAAATCCAGCACTCTGGAGTGTCTCAGAAGTGGCTCCCTATAAATACATATCCTCATGAATTTTACTGAAGTAGGGAGTTTTGTGAAGTTCGATTTTTTTTTTTAATTTAGTTGGGCCCATGTCCAAACCAGCCTGGCCTATATTTTGGCCTAATGAGTACTTGGCTGGGGTGCCACCAAGTATATTGCTAGTGCTGCAAGAAGCGCGTAAGGATTGATGAGTCCTTATGTGGTGCTCTTTGCCTGGACCAGTCCAGGAGCCCAAGCAAAGCATATGAAGGTGGCTGCCCAGCTGGCTTCTGTAGTAGTTAGAGAACTGACTGTGCTTTTTGTAGGAGCTGAGGATGACAATTACTTAAATTCATATTCAGAGTCTACAGTTTGTTAGTGATGTTTTGTTTTGCCTAAATTGCCCTATTCTTTCTGTTAGATCCTTAACTTTTCCTTTTTAGAAAAAAAGACAAACAACCCAACAAGCTGCTTGATACTCCAGGTTCAAGATGTCTGTGATGTTCCAGCTCCAGAAACAACCTCATTTGAATGTCGGGCAAAGCAATTCTTGCATTCAAACACAGAGGGGTTGTAATTAAGCTTTGTGCACTGCTACCTGAGAAGAGATGCTTTTTAAATGTGAACACATACATCATTATTAGTGCAGTTGGCCTGTTGCCCATCAAAGCACTGATTATTTTCCACAACAGCTACTCCAGTTCCTCTGCTTTTTCAGTTTCCTGTTATCTCGCACGGACATCAGCAGTCCCTCTGCCAAATTTCTTAGTAAAATCGTGGCACTCCAGACTCATAGGAAGAGGATTTATCAGCATTGTAGCAGTTAATTGCTTTAGCTAGCATATGGCACTGTCCTTTGAACAGTGGAGATGCAGAAAGTGTCTGAATACTGTGGAAGTGAATTACTTTGAAAGTTGTTCTATCGTGGGGAAGTTAAGACAGCTAGTAATGGATTTGATATCTTTGATCTGCTTTTTGAAATGGTCCAAAACTCTGTTACTGAGCTATTCTGAGAGATGCTATACTTTAAAAAGGCTGACTTTTCTGTTTATTTGTTTATATATTTTGCTTAGCTTGGCCTTTTTGGGTCATTTACTCATTGAGTTGTTAGTGCTTAGTTAGATGCTTGGATACACAATTTCTGACTAAATCCGTCCTTTGTATCTCGTTCTGTTTCACCTATGTTTCCCAGAGGAGCTCCTCAGCCAGATCTATTGAAGGAATAATTATTTCATTAGGATTTAATGTATATCTTGATTGCACTTTGAAGACATTCTCATGAGGAGTTTTTATCATTTCAACAAGGGATCATAGCATGTAAACAAGGAGCTAAACATTATCTTCATATTAATCAACAAGATGATTAAATAATAACCACAATTGTTAATTGGTACTTGGAGATAGAAGGTAATGACTGTCTTGAGCTCGACAATGAGAATACCAACAGGTAGGGATTCTTTTCTGCACAATAAAGCTGCATATAATTTAGGAGGCATTATGGTTTTAATGTGCAGCTGCAACCATAGTGAAGTTGTGCGACTGTTTGCCTGGCGTCCTGTTTCAGGCATATGTTTTCATACTGAATGAGGTATTAGCGAGGGAATTTGAGATTTAGGCAGTTAAATCAGTTCTCATTGCCACCAAAGACCCGAGGTTCTGTATAAACCCATGCTTGCAGTGTTTTGCTTCACTGTGGGATGTGGTTCCTGCTGGTTTCAGGATGCAGCAGGAGTCAAAAGCTGCTTCTTTTCTCAGAGGCAAAAGTCCAACTTGTCCTTCACAAGGCAGTGGCTTTTGGCTCCCTCTGAGTTTGGAACTAGAGCATTATTTTTTCATCACACAAGTCTTTGTCTTTTCCTAAATACCGCAGTGTTTGTAGTGGGAGAAGGAAGCACGCAGGGGGTCTGCATCTCTAGAAGCTGATGAAGTAAAAAGGTCCAGGAGTTTAACACGCAAGTTTGGTAATATAGACCATAGGACTGGGAATTTTGGAGATCTGTATTGAGAGTCCTGCCCCTTGTACTGACTAGCTGTCTAATCTTGATGCGAGTAATTTTGCTCCTCAGACACAACCAGTTCTTTATAATGTAACTCATTTGAAGCAAATAGTACTGCTGCAAGAAACTGTGCGGCCTTCCTGCTCTCAGTGGCCATTTTTGCTTCTAACCTACCATAAATACAAGCAAAGGAAGAGTTTCCTTCTCTGATCAGATTACTAAGATGCCTCAGCCTGAGGCTGCCTGATGGCTAGATTTGTGGCAAGGTTAGGGCGTCTAGATTTACCCTGAATTAGGTATGACAGCAAAGCACTGCCTTAGTTTCTCCATACGTCTATTGCTTATAGTACTTCACAGGTGCTAGTGCCAGTTTGATCTCACGGAAAAGTACCTGGAGATCCTGGGCTGAAAGATATGATGAAAATACAAAGTAGCCATTGTATACAGAGACTTATTGTCGTCATGTATTTGTAAACTAATTTGAAGTGTTTTTATATTGCAAGCATGGACCAGAATAGTACTTTGTCCCCAGAAGATCTGTTGGCATCAGTAGCATGGTCTCAGGTTGCCCACAGATGCTGGCCGTGTAGCACTCTGCATTTTTTCTCTGGCCTAACAGTCATTCAAAGTAATGTTAAAAGATAGCGTGTTGCATGCTTTTATGGTATGTATCTGAGGGTGGGCTATCTACTGACAGTCTCAGGGTCAGATCACAGGTGTCTCATTCAGGTGGCAAAGCTCTCCTTGGCTTTGACAGAGCTGGGATTTCACCCTCACTGCCACCTCCAGTTGCCCAGTGCGTGCTTGCTAACACACATATTTGTTCTACTTAGTTCTGCAGGGTGATTTTTTTTTTTTTTTCCTGTGTGGTTTTTGGTGTAGAGTTGGGTTTCTGTTTTTGTTTCTTCCTATACTGTTTGGTGTTGCTGATGGGGAATAGCAGAAAACTGATTATGTTCCTATTCTTATTCACAAGGAAGAACGTTACAATTTTAATTGTATGCTTTAATTTTTCCTTCATCTTTTATGTTTTGAAATTCTGCATTTCAAAAGCAGGATCATTATCATTCAGAACATTAAAGCATGTCTTTTTAATAGCTTTCCCTTTTAATGTGAAAGAATGGAATTGAGGAGGAAAAACCAATCTGTCTTGAAGGAAATTCTCTGTTATCTAAGGATTTTCAGTGCAGCCAACAAGAGAGGATCTTGAGCTCAGCTGACTTGGAGTGTTATCCTCTGCCTTGAGTAACTTGTAGAGTACAAAGAACCACTTTCATAATGTTATCACCACCAAAGTCCATCTGGTCCTGCCAGTGACAAGGGGATTATTTCAGCTTTTTATTACGTCAGTGAGATTTTAGCATTTTAGGATTCAGTTGTCAAGCTGTTGGGGGAAAGAGAGGAAAGTTAGATTATAATTGAAACTCTGTTGGGGGAGAAATTAAGTGAATATTTTGCCAGTAATTTTTCTACCCATATTTCCTTCTATTAGTCGGTCTCCTGATGGTTTGTCCTTGTGAAATCAGATTAGAACGCAATGACTTGATTTGTTAAGCAGGCAGTGATGACAATGAGCATCTGTTTGTCTGGTCCAGATTCCCATTAACACCTAGTAACATTGTCCTTTCTTGCTATTACTTTTATACAGAGCAGCACAGAAGCTTAACCTGTCTTCGAAGAGAAAGAAATACCATCCGCCCCTGCCACACACGCACGACTTCTCTATTTATGCCACTAACTTTAGTGGCATCCTGCAGCTCTGTCCTCCCCCAGCACCACCATGCCTTCTGAGAGCTGTGTCCAAAATCAAGGACAACCCTGGCATTGGAAAGGTAACTCTGGATTTCAATTTTTTAAATTAGTTTTCTAGATGAATTTTAAGAGGGCTGGAAGCTTTCACCCTAGTACAGGGTTGGATAGGCTCAAGGGAAGGGTCTTGTGATAGAGAAATAGCCACAACTGATTGAATATGCCTGAGAGCTGTTATCACCTGTTGACTTTGGAAAGAGTTGGCAGCCTCAGAGCAGATTCTGTGCTAGAGCGTTGGCTTCCCTGAAGCCAGTTAACATCTCTGGCAACAACATTGGCAAAGGTTGGTTTGTCTTTCCCTCTATTAAAGCAAGAGGCAAATTTTCCTTTGGCATCATTGGTCCAAAACCAATGCACGTGCAGGCTTCACCTTTGGCAGACAGTAGTCTCTGCATTGCCAGCAAGGTTCCGCCTCTGGTGCTGTCTGTCTGCTTTTGAGGGTAAGGAGATACATTGAGGGGGCTTTGTTTCCCTGTGCTTCACATGTCATTGTAAATCAGGAGTATGGAAACGAAGTAGCAAGAGAGAAATAGATGTCTCTCCGATTTAGGAAACACAGCACCTTTCAGGTTGTAAAATTTGTGCTAATTTTATTTAAAATTAATTAAAATACAGCCCGATTATTTAGAGCTTTATTCATATTTAGAACTGTTTAATCACCCACACAGCAGAGTCTGAATACTTATTTACATAGGTTACAAGAGATTAGTGTTTGAAGATAGAATTGAAGTATGTAATGTGCACAGGAGAGCTAAAATATGCACCTTGAGTAACCATACAAATCAGCATTAACATAAAGAGATTGTCAGCCTAAATACCTACAGCTGACACTGTTGCTCATGGAGAATACTCTGTATTTCTTAAGCCAGTGAGTTTGTGCTAAATGGAAAATAAAGGAGTAATTGGGGCTATTTTAAGCAGGTGAAAACTCACAGATGAAAATGTGGTTTCTTCTCCTGGCTTTCCAGTGTTTGTTAGAAAAGAGGATGTAGTATTAAATGGTGGAATACAGCAAACCTGGCATAGTAATTTAGAGATTCCCAGGTGGAGGATGTGTTGCTAAGGAACACCCTTTCTACATGTGTGTTTTCACAGAGCCCATTTGTTGTGCCTGCCACTTCTCCATGAGGCTTAGCACTTGGCTGTGCCACCAGGAATAACAGGGAGCGTTGCATTTCTGAGGCTCTTTGCTTTAGGACCTTCAAAGCATGTTTGTATCTCCTTGTGCCTGCAGCTCAGTAAAACTGTCTTTGCACCTCATTGCACTTGCCTGCAGTTATGTGGAGCCAAGAGACTTCAGCCTTTTTCCTTTGCTTTGAGGGTGGCTGGTGGAGCTTACCAGCATGACTTTGTGCCTCGTGGAAAGATATGGTTTATCTGCTGTCTTCAAACAGATCAACAAGGTCTAATAAAGATCAAGTGCATGATCCCAGGCGGCAGGAGATTATATGCCTTGGGTCATGTGGTCTACCTGCTTTGTTCATTGGTGAGCACAGCAGAGGGCTTTCAATGGGAAGAGCTCTACCAAAATGTCAAGGTGCATGTCAGGACCTCGAGCAGCTGTGCTGCTCAGCTGTATGAGCTTCTCCTCCAACGTGGGATATATATGTATCCTGTATGTATGCTGGCAATGTGGGTGGTATTTCTCTCCCGCCTGGCACACTACACCAAGAATTTCCAGACTTTATGGATCAATAAGCTGCTGTTCACCCTCAGATGTCTCTGTTGTTTAGCTCTCAGCTTGAAAACATTATTGAAGATGCTGTTTGTTTGGGCCCAGGGTTCCAGCTGTGTCCTTCTTGCCATGTACTTGGTGATGACAGTTTGGAAGAATCCTGTGCTGGAGAGGATAAGAGCTCTCTGCTAATTGAATCAACCCTTTAGTTCTTGAGTTAAGATCTAGACCAATCAAATGGTGATGGGGTGTGCTAGTTATTAGTTTCAACGCTCCTCATTATGAGGATGAATATTATAACAATTGAGAGAAGAATCAGCAAATGCTGGCAGATGTACTGTGGTCCTCTGTTAACTTTAGTCCCTCTTCTTCTAACAGTTTTTTACTTTACACTACACCCGGTTATCTTTTTCTGTGGCTTTATCTTGCAGCCTGTCTAATCATACGCATAGGGGACAGAATCAGTGACGGATTCTGGAGTCACTGTTTCCTACCGCAGCGTCTGTGGCTGTGGCTGATGCTTTCCTTGGTTTCCGTGATGGTCCCAAAGTCAGCGATGTCCCTCGCCCTATTATTATTGTGTGGTTACAGTGGTTTAAGCAGCTGATGGGGCAGCTTTTTCCTTCCTCACCTCCTAGCTTGCTGCTGTTTTGTCTTTCATGGGTAGTTATGGTGTGGAGAACTGGTTTCCTTGCTGGTTTCTGCTGTACTGGTAAGAATGTAGCAGTGCTGATGGGCCACCTAATTCCCACCTAACTTCACCTTACTGAGAATGACCCACTGAGGACCAGTCGTGAGTTCCCTGAGCACAGATAGCTTGACAAACTTTAATTCCCTTCTTGTCAAATGGTTTCTTTCAGAGCAGGACAGGATTCCATAGAGAAATGTGCCTTTTCTTACTGTGAAGGGGCTGAAGAGATAAAATCTAAGGAGAAGAGTATAAGTTGTGTTAGAATGAAAAATAGAGTAATAAACTGGAAACCCGTGAAGTGCCCAAGATACTTCAATGGGAGCAATGTGACTCCCTGTATGAAAAGCTGAAGAGGTGAATGATATGTCAGCTGTGTGGAAATTCCATTTATTGAAAGTAAGGCCTGAATACTACAGTGACTGTTTATTACCTGTAGTGACACACTCTAAGTAGTCTTATTTCTTTTGTAAATCTGCTGAAAGTTTAGAGCAAAGTACATGTTGAAACACTTACAATGACCAATATGATTGGCTTCCTGTATTTCCCTTGTGATGGTAATTCTTAACATTCCCCCCCTTTCCCCGATGCTCAGGGTTGTCTTTTAGCAGGTATTTAATATATTACAAGAGACACAGGAACAGAATATGGAAAATGTAATGTCACTTTGGGGCCAAAAGGGAAAAAAGGGCTCCAGCGGGAATCTAGAAGTATAGTGTCAGTACAAGGCTGACTTTCGGACCAGGCAACCAGGCAAAGTGGTTGAAACAATGATAAAAATGGAAATTAGCAGGCGTGGGTTAATGTGATATAGTAGGGATCAGCTGATGATGAAGCTTTTACAGGTGGAATGCACACATTAGCATTCTGTGGAAGAGACAGCGAGCATTTGAATAGGGTTGGTCTGGTTGATAGAGTGTATTTAGATTTTGAAAAAGTTTTTCACAAGTCCCCTGACCTAGGCTTCTTAAACCCTAAGCTGTCATGTATTCTCTAGTGGTTTAGTAACCGGTAGGAAACAGGAGGGCAGATTTCACACTGGAGCAAAGTTAGGACTGGTGTCATATGGAGGTCCATGCTGTTCCGTGTCTTCCTAAATGGTTTGGATGAGGTGTGAAGCTGCGTATTCAGAGTAGACAAAACTAAAACTGACTGTGAAGACTTGCAAAAAGATCTCATGCCACTGAAGTTACTGGGTGGATAAAAAGGCAGATGAACTTTAGTATTGATTAACACAGGGTAATGTGCATAAGAAAAGGAGCTCTAACTATGCATGCACAAACAGTAAGCTGTGATTACCAGCCGTCATGGAAGCTGCAACATTAGGTTTATCATGAGTCTGAGCTTCTAAAGAAATGCTTTATTGACTGTTCAGGAGGCAAGAAGATTAAGTATCTTTAGTTTTAGGGGGTATCTAACAGTATGTGATATAAATACATGTTCCTCTTCAGGCTCATAATGCTTAAGTAACAGTCACCCATTGATGTTTGGTTCGTTACTGGCCTTTTTCCTTGAGGTAATATCTTTAAAGAAGTTTAATAGAGGATGGTAACAACTGAAGAAATGTGAAAATTTAACCTCTTCCCCCATGTATTTATCTCTAAATTACCCTCTCAGAGGGGAGCTATTGCTGTGGCTGAGCGAGGGAAGAGCTGGATCCTAAGACTCCAGCGTGCAGAAGCAGCAAAAGCTATGTGTCTTTTGCTGCTGGTACAGAGTTGGACCCCAGTAAGCCTAAACCTTTGGAAAAAAGACCTCACCAAACAAATTAACCTCCCTACCTGGAATTTTAACTTCCTTATTTGATGTGCACTTTCAAAGCTGCCCTACCATGACTATTGTCTTTTCCTGCCAAAGAAACCTCCTTGGCCAAAGCTCCGATTCAGTGGAGAGCTTTCCCATCCATTAAATCCTTTTCGTTAGTTAGTTAAACACATGAGTAACACGTGTGGGCCTGCTGCTGAATGAGGTAGGTGCCCTGGTGACAGAGGATGCAGAGAAGGCGGAGTTACTGAATGCCGCCTTTGCTGCAGTCTTTACTGCTAAGGCTGGCCCTCACAAACCCCAGACCCTGGAGACGGGAGAGAGAGCCTGGAGTAAGGAAGACTCTCCCTCGATCGAGGAGGATTGGGTTAGAGATCATTCGGGCAAACTTGACACCCACAAATCTGTGCGCCCTGATGGGATGCACCTGTGAGTGCTGATGAAGCTGGCAGATGTTATTATTGCAAAGCCGTTCTCCATCTTTGAAAGGTCTTGGAGAACAGAAGAGGTGCCTGAGGACTGGAGGAAAACTCATGTCATGCCAGTCTTCAAGAAGGAGGTCCCAGGAAACTACAGACTGTTCAGCCTCACCTCCATCCCTGGAAAGGTGATGGAACAGCTCATCCTGGATGTCATCTCTAAGCATGTAGAAGAACAGAAGGTCATCAGGAGTGGTCATCATGGATTCACCAAGGGGAAATCATGCTTAACCAATCTGATAGCCTTCTACGATGGAATGACTGTCTGGGTGGATGAGGGGAGAGCAGTGGACGTTGTCTACCTTGACTTCAGCAAGGCTTTTGACACTGTCCCCCATAACATCCTTATAGGTAAGCTTAGGAAACGTGGGTTGTATGAGGACATGTGGACAGTGAGGTGGATTGAAAACTGGCTGAATGACAGAGCTCAGAGGGTTGTGATCAGTGGCGCAGAGGCGGCCTGTTAACTAGCGGTGTTCCCCAGGGGTCGGTGTTGGGTCTGGTCTTGTTCAATATATTTGTCAGCGACCGGGATGAGAGGAGAGAGTATACCCTCAGCAAGTTTGCTGATGATACAGAACTGGGAGGAGTGGCTGACACACCAGAAGGCTGTGCTGCCATTCAGTGAGACCTGGACAGGCTAGAGAGTTGGGCGGAGAGGAACCTAGGGAAATTCAACAAGGGCAAGTGTAGGGTCCTGCACCTAGGGAGGGATAACCCCATGCATTGGTACAGGTTAGGGGTTGACCTGCTGGAAAGAAGCTCTGTAGAGAGAGACCTGGGAGTCCTGGTGGATAACAAGTTGACCATGAGGCAGCAATGCCAATTATCTCCTGGGGTGCATTAAAAAGAGTGTGGCCAGCAGGTTGAGGGAGGTCATCTTCCCCCTCTACTCTGCACTGGTGAGGCCACATCTGGAGTACTGTGTCCAGTTCTGGGCCCCCCAGTTCAAGAAGGACAGGGAACTGCTGGAGAGAATCCAGTGAAGGGCTACAAAGATGATCAAGGGAATGGAGCACCTCTCTTATGAGGAAAGGCTGAGAGACCTGGGTCTGTTCAGCCTGGAGAAGAGAAGACTGAGAGGGGATCTCATCAATGCTTATCAATATCTAAGGGCGGGTGTCAAGAGGATGGGGCCAGACTCTTCTCAGTGGTGCCTGGTGGCAGGACAAGGGGCAACGGACACAAGCTGGAACACAGGAAATTCCATCTCAATATGAGGAAAAACTTGTTTACTTTAAGGGTGCAGAGCACTGGAACAGGCTGCCCAGAGAGGTTGTGGAGTCTCCTCCTGGAGATATCCTGGAGATATCCAAAACCCACCTGGACACATTCCTGTCCAGCCTGCTCTAGGTGAACCTCCTTTGTCAGGGGGGTTGGACTGGGTGATCTCCAAAGGTCCCTTCCAACCCCTACAATTCTGTGAATTGATTGAATTGAGCATAGGCAGCACCAGGACTATCTTGGATGTTTCTGTAGTGACTAGAATTGGAATTAGTCAGTCTGGCTGACAGGTCCTGTCACTGTTTGTGGGACCTTGTCCTGAACTTGTGAGCTCAATGGACATTTGGGGAAGGGAAGAGGCATGAATTCTTGCTTTTTGTTAGCTCTATGACTATAGCAAAGGCAGTAACGGTGCATTGTCAGAACTGCTGCGGGAGGCAGGAATGTGAAAAGACTGTGATGGCCATTTCTTGCACTTGAACTCAGTTATTGATTATTTGAGCCCAAGATCAAAATTTGTTCTTAGTCTCACATCATCTCCATGCATATCATACAGTTCTGCTGGGGTGAAGTTGCTATATGTCTTTTTATGGTTGAATATGTTTGTTGTTAGAGACTTACTACAGCAGAGAGCGTATATGTATCTTCTGCAATTTCTTTTTATAATTTATCATTGTTTCAAGTACTCTCTTGGAAGGTGGGAAATAGATGTCTTACTAATTTCTTTTACATTTCACAAATACCAATTTTCCCCCTTATAACATTTTTAGCAGGAGTGTGTGGACTTTTCGTGTGATTCAAATCTTTAAGTAAGCCTTTTGCTTGATTTTCTTTACTAAGAGTGCAAAATGTTATACACTCTTACAAGTGCTTGAAGGCTTTGTCCATGTTCAGGAATACCAAGCAAGGAAAAGTTGGTGTTTTGTTTTGTTTTTTTTTTTTTTAAATAAATAAAAATTTAGAACTGTAGGTCTGTCCGGGACTGGTTTTTCATATAATCAACAACAATCAAACTCTCACGCACAAAGGAAGATCCCACTACTAATGCAAACTGGATACTGAAAGGAATTTTGCTCACTACTGATAAATGTTATGTAGCAAATTTCATACCTTTCTCTTGAATGTGCCAAAAACATCAGAGTCCAAATCATTTAGCTGAAACCTACTTAAAAGGCAATGATCCAGTACAGTATGATTCTTGTAGCTGAATCATTTTTGTGGTCTCTCTGGGTGTTATTAAATTTAATGTCAGAATAGTAGGAAAGACGTCTGAAAGCCATTTAATATTGTCACTGGAAAGAAGTTAGATTATGCTCAATTTCTGACATTAATGTGCTACTTAAGATAATTTATCATATTGTGGTATTAAAAAAGACATCCTTTTTACAGTGGCTGCTGCGTAGCATTCTAATTTGCTATTTTTCTCTAGCATGGTAGGAAGCCTTTTTCATGCAAAATGTTTTTTCTGGGGTTCTATTCAGCTCATTCTTTATAATACTGCATCACTTACAACAGCAGCTTTAAGTGCTTGTCTCTCCCAAGGATCCTGTCAATTTTTTATGTTAGAATGACAGAATCCTCCTATGTGAGACAATTGAAGTGGAGCGTTTAAAGAGAACCTGAATTGTCAGACATGTTCCTTGGACAGGTATATACATATTGGTCTCCATTTACGTGTTTTATACATTTACTTTCATTTATGCTTTACCAAGCCATAGCTGAGGTACTGGTAATATGATTTACTGATCATGCAGGGTTTTCTTAAGTGTGCTGTATGTCCCGTTCACTGGTTCTTACGATGGTTTGATGACGGATAACAAATAGGTACTTAATTTTGTCATCTTTATTGCTGCTTGTTTCCTAATGACTAGAGTGTTATTTCTGATTTAAATGATGTATCATACTAAGCGCTCTTCTATCCATGTATGTAGTCCGTATCATCCAAGGTACACACATCCCTGCTGAAATGCCTTGAGCTGCTTAAACAAAAATGTGGAGAAGTTAGATAAAAATACACAATTTCTTCTACTTTGTTTTCACCTTTAAAAATGAAATAGTTTTCTTCACGTCTCCTGGGAGTAGAGAATCAATCCTTCTTTAACAGAGTACAATACAGAAGTGAGGGTGGGTTTTTTGGGTGGGTTGTTTTGGTTTTTTTTGGTTTGTTTGTTTTTTTTTTTTTTTTAGGTTCTCCACGGGGAGCTAGATGGTCTATGCTACTATGGCAATTTTGCATATAAATTTGCCATCCATTGGTAGTGGCAGTATATGAAAGGCTTGTAAGAACTACCCTCAGTAAACCAATTTAGCAAGGGTTATATATCTGTCAGTTACAATTAAATCCATGAAAAACATTGGCTCGGAACTAGGACTTTTGTGATTTGATTTACACTGTAGTTGAAAAATAAGTGGTTTCATTGGAAAATGGTCTTTATTCAACTGAATGTGAATTCTTTGTAATTTCTTGCTGGGAAATCTTAATTCAGAATGGTGGATGTCTAAACATAGTTATTTAATTAACCTGCTGTTATACGCCATTTTGTGAACATGGGACAAAATTAACTTCCTGGCTGCACGATGCCTGTCAAGGATGTGTATTTCCAGGGAATATTTAGTGTCTATTCAAATTTGATATAATGACATTTATTGCTAGAGACCGAATTGCTTGTTCATTTAGGGATTATGATACTGGTGTTATGCAGAATATGACCAGCATTTTTAGAATGGATTCCAGTATAGTGCCAGCACTTTCCCAAAATATAGATAGATAAAGTCAGAATTTATTTTAGTAAAAAAGGCTTGAGTGCATGTATTTTAAAATTTTACATGCTTTTTAATTCATTCCTTCTATTTTTTCCTTCTCATCCTGTCTAATTTGAAACTTGACAACTATATAGCATCAAATGCTCAGTATAAACACATGAACGCTGCACATCCATTAATTTCAAAGAAGGTACCATATGTTAACATTTATGCCTGTGCTATCATACTTGGCTGGGTCAGGGTCTTAATTTCCCCAGCATTCAAAATGCCATGGAGTCTAGTCATTACGTAGTGAATTAGTGGAGTCTTCTCTGTCTACACGTCTGCCCCAAATTTAACTGCATAGAGTATTTGGCACCCTTCACTCCACTGAACGATGAATGACCAACTTTCTGAGATATATATAGTTGTGTGGTTTTTTATATTTTTTTATTCATTGTCTAAAACATGTAGTAGAGGTTTGCGATAGTCTTAGGAACAGAATCCAAATCACCTGGTTCTTTTAAGTGTGAGACTGTCCTTCCCCTTCGTCTGGTCTCAGAGTTGATAGCCCTTCCATCTCTCTTAATTACGGAGTAATAATGAATGTGAACTTGACTGTCTCAGTCTCCTGGCTGTTTCTGTCTAAAATTGTGTAGGATTATGTCATTCTCTCTGTTATCACTGGGTCTTTTCTCTACAAATTCAGCCCTGGACAGGATTTCTTCTGGGACGACACATGCCTCGCTGGTCATGGAGGAGTTTTGTGTTCATTGATGCATGACTTTGCCGTAACTCCATTCAATTCAGCATATCCAAAATACATGGTCTGTATTAGACAAAACTGCTAGCTTGCCTCTGGCCATCAGTCTCACATTCATGTCAGAGAGTTGCTTTGAAATTTGGGTTTCACGGCTTTTTGGTCTGTCTCTTATTTTTTCCAGACCTGCTTTCTGACACTGACATACACTTGATGTTTTGCACTATCTTTGACCAGTCCTGCAGCCGCCTGTTATTTTGGTTGCTGACTCCCCTGTCAGGTTAGAATTGTTTAGGTCAGAATTGTTAAGTATGCATCTGTATTTGACTTTCATAAGGGTTCAAGATGTCAAGGATTAGAGTTTTGGCTCAGGGCCCCAACAAATCACTGATATTTGAGTGTACTGTATGTTTCTGTGGTTCTCTAGTGGTCTCATCAGATATTTCTAAAAACTGTATGGGGTTTAGTCCCATAGCTCTCCACATGGCCTTTGTCTTCTACACGGGGGATTCTTTTTCTTTTCTCTCTCTTTTTATTCAGAAATCTGCCCTTTGCCAGTTTGTCTCCCTTAAAATTACGCATGCATAAGACTGCTATAGGACTTTTGTTTTTTATGCTACACCACCCATCCACTAGGTTTGCCCTTACGTAGCTGGAGCAAATGAATTCTAGCTTGCTTTTATAGACTTTCTTTTCCCTGACTTCCACTTTAGGCTGACAGACAAATAAACTTTAAAAAAAATAAAAAAAAAAATTCCTTGATTGCTATTAATATCTGTCCCATCCTTGACGGTGCAGGTTAAAATTACACCCATTGTTGTGCTGGTTAGGTGGGCCTCTGACCTTATGCCACCCATTTCTAGGGCTTTTCCAAATTATGTGCCTGTTTATTTACTTTTTAAATTCTTTATCTTTTAATGGCATATTCAGGATGTATTTGCCATCTTCTTTTCCCAAACACTTTTGATTTTAATAGGGTTTCCTTCAGCAGTTTTGCTGACCTTGTCGTTCCTGCAGAAACATGAATTTGGAAAGTTCAGCAGCTGAGCGTTAACCCCTAGTGTACAAAACCCACCAGATTAGAGTCAGTCAATTAATGAGATACTTCAGTGGTTGGCATGATTTAGGCTGTCTTCAGGCACTGAGAAAAATGTTAGCAATGTGCAAGTATTGTCATGTTTGTGTTTCTTTTTATTTGCAGAGATTGAACTCAAATACAAATCTATTTTCTTTTTTCTATCAAGATCCTCATTAAAATGGAGCTTCTATCCAGTATTCAATGTCTCTATGAATGTCTGTGTACAAATCCTTGTATCCTTGATAATGATAAGCTTCCACTTGTAATTCTTTTTCTTACTCTGCATCTTTCTGTGACGTTGAAGAAATACAAAAACGGGAGGAAAAAAAAAAAAAAGAATTGTAGAATCATAGAATGGTTTGTGTTGGAAGGGACCTTAAAGATCATCTGGTTCCAGCCCTGTGCTCTGGGCAGGGACACCTCCCACGAGACCGGGCTGCTCAAAGCCCCATCCAGCCTGGCCTTGAACACTTCCAGGGAAGGAGCATCCACAGCTTCTCTGGGCAACCTGTTCCAGTGTCTCGCCACCCTTACAGTAAATAATTTCTTCCTAATATCGAATCTAAATCTCCTGAAAATCCCCAGTTCTAGCAGGAAGGGTCACCCCCATCACAGGAAGGATGTGCCATCTTAAGTCTCCTTAAGGAGTCTAAAAGCGGTCAGGACAGAGATGCCCTGAGCCTGAGATGACTTCTGAAATTGCCATATTTGTATTGTCTTTCCTTTTTTGTGTTCTTTCCTCCCCGCCCCCTTTCCTTTTAGCTTTCT
>VWZL01005073.1:502681-519989 GCA_013396915.1 Stercorarius parasiticus
CCCAGTCCTGTTCTTATTCTTTCAGAACTGCCTTATTCTTCCATTTCCTCATTCATTCTCCTCTAAATTCCTTATCTTGTGTTTTCTTTGCTTTGTACAAGTGTTACCACTAGCTGCTACCGCTGCAGTTGGAACTGACCATCAGAAAGCTGGCCATCTTGTTGAATAACTGCCCACAGAGAGCGTGATCCTCAGTGGGCCTGAAATTAGTGTTATTGCACTTAATTCTAGTCACTCATTTTCATAAGCAAATAAAAGCATTAGAGTGCAGTGCAGGTATTGCTGCTATGCTCTCTGGTTATGGGCCAAAGCAACTTTAAAATTTGCGGTTTCCCATGTTCTCTTGAATCCTCCCCTCACTGCAGGCCCTTGTATGTGGATGATTTCCTGCACTGTATGTTGCTATCTCTGCAGGTGAGCATGCCTTTTGTATGAGAGCTAGATAAAGAAACTGAGGAGAAGATGCAGTTAAATTGATCCTTAAGGCAGGAACCATGCTGGCTCTATGGTACGCTGCTTTTTCTGCAGTACTCATCCCAGAAAAATACTGGGATGAACTTCAGGGCTGAGAATAAAAACCTGACACTTCAGATTGGTCCTGAAACACAGGAGGGCAAGAACTGTAAGAAGAATAAATAGTATAACACCAAACCTTTCTTTTACATACTTAGGAGTGCGTTCATGCACCCAGGATCTGCCTGCACTTAGTTTTTGTTGTTGCAAAGGGATACGTTTGAGTAATCTTTGTGCTTATTGGTACTTTCATGAGCATTTCTGCTTCACTTCTGAGTTAAGTCAGAGTCTGGCTCAGCATTGTGAATGAGTGTGACACATTATTACCCTACAGTTTCTGGCAGGCATCACTTATGGATAGATTTAGTGGGCAGAGAAACTAAATTTGAAATCAGTGTTTTTCTGCTCTGCAAATCAGTTTTATACACAAAACACTAAAAGAGGAACTCCCTCGAGCTGCTTTTCTCTTCCCCCTCCCATTTGTCTGGAAAGCTTACTTCCACTGTAAAAATGAAGATGACCCTTGAGGCCTGTTAAGTTTGGGATCTGATCCATTATGGGAAGCTATTTTAGTGTCTTTCTGCTTCAGAGAGGTGGTCTCAAAAAACTGATTTGATGCACAAGGTTTTTGTGGGGGTGAGGCCATCTTTGTGTTAGGGAGAGCAATGCTTTGATGGAGGTAACTTACTGTTTAGGTCAGGAGCAAACCCATTTTCCTCTTATCCGAGCTCTGGCTGCTATAATCTAATAATAGGTGGAAGAGAGAACAGAAAGGACTGTTTAGAGAAGTGCTTTGAAAACAGGATATATTTTAAAATTCATTTTAATCAAGTGACCCTGAAGTGGGCATTTGTACTTACATATATATTTAGGTTTGGTTGGGTTTTTTTTTCTTCCCTGAGGGAGATTATTTTTCTCAGTACCTTGGTAGCATGTCAAGGTTGAGCTAGCAGGCTAATGCACAAAGCTGGCTTCATGGAGCTTTTAAGGAAACAGCCTTGAGTGTGTCACCTCTGATGCACTTGGCTTTTGAAACAGCTGTTTCATTTATTATAAGGTTCGCTTATTTTCTGGGACTGTATTTTCATATTCATATCACTATGAAAGGGGAAAGAAAATAAAGTGTTGAAATTGGAAGGCTGCTTGAGTCAATAGGTGGAAGAATTTGCTGCTACCTTTGCTGGAGTCTCCTGCAGTGTTTACTGGTGGGGTTGGTTGTTTCTTAACCCTTTGCTTGGAAAAAATGTTGGGGAAAAGCTTTTATAGCTGCTTTCTGGAAAATATTTTCTGTGAGGATGCTTGAGTAGCTGTGCAAGGATGCAGCTTAGCTCCTATAGAAAGTAGGCACTGGAAAAATGAAACAGTTAAGGACCTAAATGAAATGTTCAAATTACCCACCCTCCCCATCTGAGAAAGGCAGGGATGGCTCGGCGTGGTGCTTACTGCTGCATCCACCCGTCTGCTGTGGATGATCCTGGCTTGGACACTACACTTTGCTTGCACCCACTGGGTGCAGGTGTCTATGCTGTCACCTTGTCAGGTACGAAGGGCAGTCCTAGAGGGTGGCTCAGCCTGCTCTGGTCTCTGTTCGTTCCTTTCATTTCCCATGTCATGCTTTGCTGAAGTAGTTTTTGAGCTTTGGTTCTTCCTTTGCCATTGTTTCTCTGGATCCAGGAGCGATAGGGAAGTGCTGACTGCAAAGCACATTTTTTTTGTAAAGACACAAATAATGTGTCAGTGTAGTAAGTGCACACCATTTTAATGGAAATGTGTTCTCAGAACATAGTAAATAGAAGTCAAATTGTTCTTGCAGATTTAAGGTTAAATTTAGCAACAAAAAGTTACTGAAAAGGAGGATCATTCTTTATCAGAGATGGATGCTTTCCAAACCTGGCTTCCCCATGCAATGTCCAGCACAGAGCTAGAGGTGGGCCTGACTCACATCAGCAAGCGACCGCGTCCTCTCTGTTTGGAGGGTTCATCTGGTGATTTGCAGCAGAGGGGTTGCTGTCTGTCAGTCCCCTTCCAAATCGGTGCAAGTGCTGTAAAAGGAGTGGGTGTTTTGTGGGTCAGTAGACACATTGCAGAAGATGAAGCTCGTGATGGACGCTCTGGAGAGTATGGGTGTAAATTGTTCCAGCTCTGGTGGCTGTGGTGCGTTACAGCCATGGAGGCTCTTCACCAGTGAAACTAAATGGTTTGACACTGGTGCTGTGAAAGTTGTCTGGTAGTTGGATAAGGAGATAATACTGTTGTTCAGTTTGTTATTGAAACATTTCATATTGGCTATGGGAAGTCACTCTGGCCGAGCATTGCTTTTCTCTTAAGTTTGAACTGCTGAGCAGTGCAGAATTGAAGATTGGCAAAGTGATTCACTGCACCTGTAATAGTCATTTACTTCAGCGCAAGGTGTATAAAACACGCTGGTTCTGACCTGGGAGCATTTCATAAGGATAAATGATTGTAAGTGGGTGTGAGGCAGTATTTCACAGTTTTTCAAAGAGTATGATTTCCAGGAAGCTTAAAAGAAGCAGGTGTGCAGCCTTAGCTGAACTTTAGTGAGACCCAGTCACTTGGCTCCCATAAGCTGCTTTGGAAATCGCAGCCAACATGTCTGAGCTCTCTAAAAATGCTGTCTTAAAATGCCATGTGTAGGAAATTGGCATTTGCAATGCTGCAATGGAAATGTACTTTGTGAGTGGTTTCTTTTCAAGCTTTTTGACCTTCTAATGCTTTTCTTTCTTCCCTCCTTTCCCATTAAATCTGCAACTAACCACCAAAGAGCCTAGCAATGACAGCATAAAGGTGTCTGCCTGGGAAGAGAAGCACCTTTTTATTAGAAGAATGTGAACCAGGAATTGAAAGTTTCTAGATTTAGTTCAGTTTGAATGCATTAGCTGTTTGACCCTTGTGTTATTCAGACTGATTTTCAGAGTGGATCGGTTTGTGCTCTCAGTCATGTTAAGTACCTGAAAGGTAGGAGACTGGAGTTTCCTTTTCTTTAGGCATGGCGTTACACCTACAGTGGATTATACCTGCAGACCAGACATTTATAAACTGAAATGGTAAAACTGGAACAGAGTCAACTAAAGGGACAAAAGTGCACCTTTAAAAGCTAGTTCAGTGAAGACCCCAGGGTGGAAACCAGGCTGGAAAATCTGGCTCTAGTTTTGTCCCACGGTTGTTCTGACACACCTAAATATTACAAATGAACGTGTCATGGGAAGGGGAGTGGGTTTGGGAGGAATGCTTTGCATGCATTTATCTGTAGCTGGGAACTCAAGTTGTTGCTTTCTTCTGAATTCTTGCAGGTGAAAGTGATGGTAAGGATTTGTCCCTCTCAAGGAGCTCATGAAACATCCGAATCCATGTCCTTCCTAAAGGTAGACCCACGAAAAAAGCAAATCACGTTTTATGACCCAGCGGCAAGTGGGCCTTCCAATGCAGGTCACAGGAGAGGCGTTGTTGCTGTCCCAAAGATGTTTGCTTTTGATGCGGTTTTCCCCCAGGATGCTTCGCAGGTACTGGAGTCACTCCCATAAACCTCCTGAGTCTTCTCATGGCCACTGCATTTTATTGCCTTAAGAGTTCTTTCTGTTTCTGGGGAATTTTATTTGAATGAGTTGCCTTAATGCCTGGAAAAAAACATGGTAATTAATAGATAAGTGGGTAAATTCTTACATTTTCAGTTTAGCCAAGATGTAAAATTAAGGAGTAATAGCTGGGGAGATGGATTTGCCGACTAAATTATCTTCCTGCATTTTCTCTTGTTAGAGAAAGACACATAGCCAATTTGAGAATCGCTTTTCCATCCAGTTAAGTTTTAACCCATTTGATGTCACTGAAATAAAGTCCTTCCCCACTGCTTTCAATGGGAAATGAACATGTGCTTAACGTTAAACTAAATGCTGTTGTTAGGAGAAGAGATAACAGCTAACCCCGTGGGATTGCTATACTGAAACAGTTAGGGAGCTTTTCTATTTTCTTCGCCTTTTCCAGTTAGTTTATACTATGTTTTTGACTGATTATTTTATCTTGATGGTGGTGCTGATGGTGCATGCCTTTCCCCTACCCTGCAAGGGTGTAGGAGCCCCACACCTGAAAACTGATACACGGATAAGATGGCTGGTATTTTGAGAGGTTAGTGGGCCGCAGTATATTTGGTGAGACTGGACACCTGAATTTCCTTCTGGGAAAAGTCTTTGGCTCAGAAAAAGAACCCTAGAACAACTTTAAAAAGAGGAAAAAAAATTAAGCAGAGTATGAAGAACTACTTAAAGTTTGAACTGCCTGACAAAATATAGGGTTTGGTGAAAGAAAAATAACACACAAAATGTCCAAGGTGAAAATGGTATATTAATGTTGAGAAAACATGACAAGATCTAGTTCAGAATCCCACCCTCAGATCTTCTCCTAGGATTTTGTTTAATTTTTTGGGTCCCAAACTAGAGATATAAAAATATCTATTAGGTCCAAGTTCTAGCCAAGCACTGAAAGATGGAGAATAGCCTCCCACACAGATCAGTGCCTAAAGCAATGGTAACCACACCAGGAGACTGGATTTAAGATTCTGCATAAGCTCAAATGGCATCTTCGGGCAGAAATATGCAGCAGTGATCTCGACTTTAGTCCCGAACTGGAAGTGGCTTTTTCTTACTTGTGTTGACAGCCCCTGCTGCAAGGTGGCCGGTCACAGCCTGCGTCTCTGCTGGTTTTGGCACCAGTCCTTGAGGTTGTTGACCCCTGGTTCGGACTAAGGCTCTTTCAGGTCCCTGTGGTGGGCCTGTTGGGTGGCCTGTTTGTGGTGTTTCTAGGTGATATTGGCCAGCACCGCCACTTCTGTGCAGGCGTCATTGCTCGAGGCAAGCTTGCTGCCATGCACCTGCAAACAGAGCCTTATCATTTCACTGTAGTTACATATTTACACCAACCGTCTCCCCTGCCCCCAGTTGCCGTACTTAATAGATCATCTTATAGTATATTTGAAACTCTCACTGACATGGATAAAGTGGTTTTAGTACACTCAGATATTTTAGCAAGTTCTCTTCATTGATGATGATGTTTCCCCTGGAAGAGGAAAATGTGATACTATAAATCTTATTCAGGGATCTTAATGCATTTTCTCCAGTATAACTGTCTTTTTAATTCCTGTGAGCACTCTTGAGTAGCTTAATTTCAGTGGAGTTGCTGCTATTGCTGAATAGCCTTGGCTAAGCTATTATACCAGCAGGAAGCCTGGCTGGATAGCGTTCAGTTTGCTACATTAGTCATAGAATCAATATTCCAAGAGAATTGGTTTAATAGAATTGAGAACTATTTTAGGCTGCAGTAGCATATTTTATTATTTTTTAAGATAGCATGGTTACTAAAATAATAGGACTGATGCCATAAAAATGGGGAGAATATTACGCCTCAAAAACATTGAGTCATTCATTTCATTACAGAGGAATAGTAAAAAACAGAGCAGTATATGCTCTTTTACTTATTTGTCTAATCTTTCTTTCAGGCTGAGGTGTGCTCTGGAACAGTAGCAGAAGTAATCCAGTCTGTTGTGAATGGTGCAGATGGTTGCATATTTTGCTTTGGTCATGTCAAGCTTGGTGAGCTCCCAAATTCGTTACAGTTAATTACTATGTCAGTCTGGTAATTACATGCTGTCAGCTCCTGGAACAATAAACCTGGAGTATATGAATAGATTAGAATTTCTTTTTAATTAGCTTTGCAAACTTACCATGGTTTATTTCTACACTGGGATTATAAGTTTTAATTTGAAAAGGTGGAACGTAACATCAGATTAGTTTATTCAAGAACAAGTTTATATAGGTGCATTGTGATGAAAATGAAAAGATCAGAGATGTTTTTAACGTTAATTTGCTGTGGGTCTGAGTTACAAAAATTGCAAAACTGATTGAATAAATAGTAGTAGATTAATAATTAAATACTTTGCATTTTTGCATCTGCTCTTTCCCATTATCTGTGCAGCACGTGGCATTACATGTAGTGTACAGTGACAATATGAAGAGGATGCTGTCTTGTACAGGAAAGGTGAATTAAGTTCATGTTTGTCTTTTCATTCTAGGAAAATCTTTTACCATGATTGGGAAAGATAACTCCACGCAAAGCCTTGGTATCATCCCCTGTGCAATTTCTTGGCTCTTCAAATTAATCAATGAACGTAAAGAAAAAACTGGGACTCGTTTCTCGATTAGAGTATCTGCTGTGGAGATCAGTGGCAAAGATGAAAA
Organism: Stercorarius parasiticus; assembly: GCA_013396915.1. Classification (NCBI taxonomy): domain Eukaryota; kingdom Metazoa; phylum Chordata; class Aves; order Charadriiformes; family Stercorariidae; genus Stercorarius; species Stercorarius parasiticus. The sequence continues at coordinate 509,440 of VWZL01005073.1, forward strand.
CCTTAAGGATTTGTTAGCTGAAGTAGCCACTGGCAGCCTTCAGGATGGCCAGTCTCCCGGGGTTTATCTAAGAGAAGATCCAATATGTGGAACCCAGGTATAATGGATATCGCAACATAGATTTTTCTGAGCCTTTCTTCTGCTTTTTATTTCCTTTTATCTGACAACAACTATGACAACTTTTAAGACAGTAAAAAAAATTTATTGCTTTTAATTTATAAGCCCTGCTCCCATGGTGTACATATTTGTTTCTTTTAGTGCCCTGGAGATTTAACCAGTTTGGAAAAAAAAAAAAATGCCTCTGTGCTAATTAGTCATTTTCTTGTTTATATTCAAGCTTCAAAACCAAAGTGAGCTAAGGGCCCCGACAGCAGAGAAAGCTGCCTTTTTCCTTGATGCTGCGATTGCTGCCAGAAGTACCAGCAAACCTGAATGCGAGGAAGAAGATAGGAGGAATTCACATATGCTTTTTACTCTTCACATATACCAGTATCGCATGGAGAAGAGTGGCAAAGGAGGAAGTATGAATCTTCTTACCATATTGTTTATTTTTAAATGATGTGGTTTTGGGTTAGTTTAAGCAATAATTTGCAATAAACCTAAAAAAGAAAAAATGAAGTGAACCCTCAAGCCAGTCGAGTCACCTTTAACTTTGGTGGCTGTGGCTAATATCTGGTTTCCTTACTATTAATATTTAATCTGGTCATTATCCCATGGTGTATTCATTATTTTCCTCATTTGAATACATTTTGAATACCAAGTTTGGCTTGAGTCCATGCAAGAACGTGATGTACAACTGTTTTTCCCCTTTTTGTTTTAGTGTCTGGAGGACGCAGCCGTTTGCATCTCATTGATCTAGGGAGCTGTGAAAAAGTGCTGAGCAAGAGCCGAGATGGAGGAGGCTCTCTGTGTCTGTCTCTCTCTGCCCTGGGCAATGTAATTTTGGCCTTAATTAATGGTGCTAAGCATGTGCCATATAAGTAAGTGAATTACTATCTGCATGATCTTAAATTTGTGGCTGGTGTTACCTGAGCAATGAATTGCATCAACAATTTACTCTTTACCTAAGATGAAGTTAAAAAGTTCTGTCAGAGAGGGGTTCGTTCTTCTTTTAAGGTCACTTCTATATTACAGATACATATTATCTATTCATCTACCTGTCTATATGTATATATACATCCAGACAACTTTTAAAATGTCACATAGTAACATGAAATTCTTAATTATATGGCCAAAAATTATATGCACATTGGTATATACTTAAGTTGGATGAAATGTTGGGGAGGGTTTGATTGTTGAAAAAGGCAGGGGAAAATGGCTCAAATGTTTTCTTTCCTTCTATCTCCTCTTAGTTTCCTGGGTTTGGAATTCAGACTGATCTCAGCCAGCTGGATGTTAGCGAGCAATTTCATCAAAATTGCATAGGATTTTGTTTCCCTTTTCCAAATTTAAAAATTGTATTGAAATTTGAGAAAATACTAACACGTTTATCAAGTATGGTCATCGAAGGTTGTTATTTCTGTATGCCTTTTTGAGTGATACATCTTTTCAATTAAAAAGAAAGAAGACCACCATGTTGCACATTTGTTTAGCAGAAGTGAACGTTTAGGTGTGTTCCTTTGTGGAGTGTACTTGACAATATTATGTCAAACACACCTGTGGGGAGGCCAGCTTAAAGACAACAGCCACATTGTAAACACCCTTACCAGAACTTGGCCTTCAGTCCTTAAATTTAATTGCTGCTTGTCTTCACGCATTATGACTTTGTGCCGTTGTTATCAATCATGTCATTTCACATATTTATCTAGTGCTGCATCTCAAACAGGTGTTCTTTCTTTCTGTATTAGGCAGAAAGATAATTTCCTCAGGCTAGTCACTAGGTTTGTGGATAGAGTAGAGGATGGATGGGCTAGAATAGGGAAGGGCAGATCCTCAACTTTGTCACCTACTATGGTTTAGTGAGCAGATGTGACAGTAGTTCCCACATGTTGGGCCATCTCAGGGGGTCAATAGGAAGCAGCCTTCAAGGAGCCTGGGGAAGATGTCTTGGAGACCTGTGGAGGACAAAATGCCACCTGCCTTCTCAGCTTTGCTGTCCACGGCGGAGGACACACATCACTAGGAAAGCCTTCAGAGAGAAATTCTGCTTCACGTTTGCTATGTCAGACCAGAGTACAGCAGGCAGAATGGAAACTATATTAGCTGGGGTGACGCTGATAATATATTGCTGATATCTAACAGTGTTATATTTGTTTAGAGATTTCTTACCATTTCTGTTGACTTATTTTTTTCTTATTATCAAAATTGTTTGAAATATTACTCACAGAGCTTAGCTATCCAGGAACTAAGTCTGCATAGCTAAAAAAAACAGCACTAGTGAGCTTTTTGGGTAAGATGAGCTAAACCTGAGATAACTAAACCATTTATCAATCAATTGTTTTACAATTGTCTAAGTAACAAATAAAATGACTTATCATACTGCAAATACAGGCAGATAAATAGTTAAAATATTGGTATCTTTTGTATGTGTATATTTAGACACATTTTAAGTGTAGTCAAATAATAGGAGCATATTTCTTATCTACATGTACCATACTTGCGTATGTCCTATGAGAGTGGAAGCACAGCTTGTGGTGTAAAAATCTGCAAGAAAAGATTGTGATTTCTTTAAACCATCCTGGTGTTCTCATTTGCTACACAGGGACAACAAGTTGACAATGTTGTTGAGGGAGTCGCTTGGGAACATCAACTGCAGAACTACTATGATTGCGCATATTTCTGACTCCCCAGCCAATTATGCAGAAACTCTCACCACCATTCAGCTTGCATCGCGAATCCACCGAATGAGAAAGAAGAAGTCCAAGGTTGGTTCACAAACAAGCAGAAATTAATTCATTTGAAAATTAGTTTTCCTAACCTCTTGGGGGGGGAACATGGGATTTCTCGGCAGTAAGAAGGAATACAAAATGCATAAAAGCTCAGGAGAGGAACTGACAAATGACTTGGCACTGAGCCATCATCCCGCCCCCAATTCTTAATCCTGAAATTCCCTTCTTTTTGTTCCAAACACGTATTCGTTCTTTGCTTATGTGCGGAACTATCTCAAAAGGTCCTATTTGTATTAATTAAAAAACAGTAAGAAAGGAACAGAAAACTGTTGAGGAGAAAGACAATGTATAATATTTAATGGAAATTATCTGAAAAGGTGTGATTGTTATATTACTCCTAATACAGTAAAATCTATGTAGCATGACTTTGTTATTTTAATTCACACTCTAACGTTTTTCCCCTAGATGTAGTTGTGATAGTATAAACAAAGCACAGAGTATATAGGAAACCTGACCTTTTAATCAATTATGTATACATATATATACACTTATATATCAATCAGTGTTAATAACTTTTCCCTTATTGATCATTTGCAGTATGCATCCAGCTCGTCTGGAGGAGAGAGTTCATGTGAAGAAGGACATGTCCGAAGACCGCCCCATTTGCGACCGTTCCACCCGCGAACTGTTGCCCTTGACCCTGACCTTCCTGTCCTGAGTATATCTAGTGATCCAGATTATTCCTCCAGCAGTGAACAGTCTTGTGATACTGTCATCTATGTTGGTCCCAATGGTGCAGCTTTGTCTGACAGGGAATTGACAGATAATGAAGGTCCTCCAGAATTTGTTCCCATAATCCCATCCCTAAACAAGAAGAGAAGTAAAGACAATTCTGCTGTTGGTAGGAGTTCTGACAAGGACCATTTTAAATGCAACACTTTTGCTGAACTGCAAGAAAGGTTAGAGTGCATTGATGGAAGTGAGGAACCCATGAAATTTGCTTGTGGAGAAATCTCTGTTGTGTCCAATTGTAGTCCAGTTCCTGGAGGTACAGAAAATGCACAGTCTAAGATAATAAAGGAAAAAATATCTTCTCCTTCTGCAGGATTTAAGAAACTAGCTCCACAAGAAACTGCATCTCCCAAAAAAGGACATAACCTTCCTTTCCAGGCTGTTGCACCAAAGGGTGGCAATGGCAATTGTCATGAAAAAAGCACATCTCACTTGAAAACAGAGCTTTCCAAGCCACAGAGCAGAGCTGACAACAAAATAATAGACTCCGTACTGGAGGGAGAGAGAGAGACAATCACCGATTCCCTGCAGTCCTCGAGGTATAGCCCTTCAAGGAATCTGGAGCAAAATAAGGCCACAGCTGAATGTATCATTAAGGAAAAGTCCTTGTACATGAAGAGACCCTTACCAAGCCCAGCACCTCCACCTCCACAGCAGAAAGAGCACATACTGAGCTCCAAAGCTGAGAATTTGGAGCTGGACAGTGGCAACGCAGTTCGGACTCCTCCTGTGGGAATGAGCAAGCAGATGGGAAACAAACCTGAGCAAAACCCTGTAGGAAGCACGTTCCTGGTTGGTAGCAATGCCCAGAATCAATCAGGTGCGATAGAGGTACACAGCTTCAGGTCAGCATTCAGAGGGAAATGTTTCGATCGGGATATACTAACGACCACGGTGACTTTGCAGCAGCCTGTTGAGCTGAATGGAGAGGATGAACTTGTTTTTACTGTGGTGGAAGAACTATCCATTAGCGGGATTATGGATAATGGAAGACCTTCCAGTATCATTAGCTTTAACAGCGACTGCTCCCTTCAGGCCCTTGCATCAGGTTCGAGGCCGGTCAGCATTATCAGCAGCATAAATGATGAGTTTGATGCTTATACCTCACAGGAGACTTCTACTGGTGTAAATATTGATATTGTTGTGCCCTTTGTTAAGGACCCCTTTACCAGCAGCAGGCGTTCCTCCATCAGTTCGTGGCTTAGTGAAGTCAGCATCTGTACAATCGAAAGTGATGGAGCCCAGTCTAGTGACAGTTTTGTCGCACAGTCATCTTACAGCTGTAATAAGTCCGAGGAACCCTTCAACATGGATTCATCACATTTATCCGTCCCCCTAAAAAGCGCTCTGAACGACAGTGGATTTTGCTTCTCTGAACTGGAGAGTGAGAGCTTGAGTTCCAGCAAGCTCTCCTCGGGCATCAGCAAAAGCCCTCAAACCTCTGAAACTACCAAAGCATCTCAGATAAAAAGTGCTTTTTGTGTCACTGATCAGCCCGTAAAAATAAAATTTAGTAATTCTCGCGATACGCCTGTGATAGAAACAATACATTCTAGTCTTCCTAGGAAAACAAAAACTACCTCGTCTCCAATCCACAATAATACTGTCCTCAGCTATAAAGAGCTGCAGAATCCACACGCTATATTTGAAGATCCCTGGCTGTTGCGCACCGATTATCAGTTGGAAGCAAAACCTGCAGACTCACTGCTGTCTCCAAAATCTCACACGTTTGGTACTGAGAAGCAGCCAGGAAAAGCTGCCCAGTATTTTGGCGCAGCACCCAGGCCAACGAAGTCGCAGACTATGCTCGCCTGTTCGCAGAGGGTTGTGGATGGTTGTGAAATGGCCTGCAAATCCTCCAGCGGAGCCACAAAGAAGTCAGAAGTTACGATGAAGATGCCACAGCTGAAGAGAGGAGCCACCACGCTGGGAGTGATGCCCGCGTCGCACGCTAACAGTACTTTGTCGGAGGCTCTGTCTCGAGGGAATTTGGATGCTTCCTTGGCCACTGGCAGCTTGAAATCATCACTGGGAAAGAAGAGCGCACCACAGAAGTCAACCATGTTGCCCAGGCCAGGTGGGCCAACACCTCCAACACCTCCTGTACGCAAATCGAGCCTGGAACAGAAACCTGTTGGTCTGGGTAATGGTGGGGGAAAAGCCTCCAGCCTGGACTTTGCCAGAGCTACCACCCCAAAAGTTGAAGACGAAGCAGATTTGAGGTTGAAAGCTGGGTCTTACTTAAGTGAAAGTGCCAGCAGCAAAATGAACCTGAAGGGCGACCACTCTTTGCCCAAGATGACGTCCAGCTTAAAGGCGAAGGCGTCGAAGAGTGAAGCCATGCACCGTTATGGGAGCCACATGTCCCTGGAGAGGTGCGACAGCCTGACGTCGGTTGGATCCAAAGCAAGCTTGGCGAGGGAGAATGGGAACACCAGCAACAGCCGGGCAGGGCGCTCCGTCCCCAGGCTGGGGGTCCCACCTGTTGCCTCCGGTGTGGGTTTACCACCGCCCTTCACCGCTGCTGCGCCTGGTAAAAACAGCCAGGCAAAACCCACAGCTAACCCGAAAGTGCAAGTGAACGGGAATAAAAACCGGGGCCTCTCCGCCAGTGGGTCGAAGTCTCTCAGCTCCTCTGTGAAGTCCCTGGCGCAACCGGCAGGGAAGGGCTCTGGCATGGCCCCCGGCGGGAAGGCAGCCCCCCGCTCCGTGCAGCCCGTCAGCGGCAAACCTGGCCGAGGGACCATCATGGGGACCAAGCAGGCCATGAGGGCAGCCAACAGCCGTGTGAATGAGCTGGTGTCGGGTGGCTCTGCCAAGGTGGGCCACTTCCGAGGCTCCACCGACTCCGACAGCGGCAATGACAGCGGCATTAACCTCAGCGATGAGAAGTCACAAATCCCGGTGCTGCCTTCTCCATACAGCAAGATAACGGCACCCCGTCGACCTCAGCGGTACAGCAGCGGGCATGGCAGCGACAACAGCAGCGTCCTAAGCGGGGAGCTGCCACCGGCCATGGGGAGGACGGCTCTGTTTTACCACAGCGGGGGCAGCAGTGGCTACGAGAGCATGATTCGGGACAGCGAGGCCACTGGCAGTGCCTCCTCGGCACACGACTCCATGAGCGAAAGCGGGATGTCGTCGCCGGGCCGGATGAGGAGCCTCAAGTCCCCCAAGAAACGATCGACAGGTAAAAAATGAAGGGGAAGGTGGTGGCTAGGTGTCCATGCTCCACTGTGTCCCTCACGATGGGGGGTTGTCATGGCATCTCTGACAGAGAGGGAGAGGAGGTTTGGGGCGATACTCAAAGCGTGTAGGCGGACTGCCTGCATGCGCTTGCGTGTGGACGTGTCTTGCTGTGACAGCAGCTACTTGTCATTTATTTCACTTCAAAGCTGCAGGTGTGACACAGGTGCTGTGGCGGAGAGGGCAGGAGAGGCGCCGGGCGCCCCGGGGCGCCAGCAGCCTCCCTGCGAGGGAGGAGGCAGCAGATGGCTGCCGGCGGAGGGGAGGACATTTCTTCCTCCCTCAGCAGGGTCAGCAGCAAGTGCGGCACCAGGGTGGCCCAGAATAGGAGGGTGTTACGAGTGGATTGGGAAGAGTGAGGGTGCTGGGTGGGCGCTGATGAGTTTTTGTGAGGATCCAGTGAGTGTCCGGGAAGACCGGTGAGAGAAGGGCAGTGAGGAGAGGAGGAGCTCTGCTGCCAGGCGTGTGTGAGGGAATTTCAGTGAGATGGGCTGGGACTGTAGTTTGGAAACGAGAATAGGCCTGGAGGGGAAAGGAGTGTGAATTAATGAGGACTGATGAATGTGTGCTAGATTATCCAAAGGTAAGGCTTAGGGGCAGAGCAGTAGGGTGCATATGTAACATGCAACGACTCTTACATTAATGCTACCAGCTAATGGCAAAATAACTGTACTGCACTGTAATAGTGTTTTTATAAAGAAATTTTAGAGTGTACACGTGGATACCATAAGCAATAGCAAATGGACTGGGTCCTGTTTCCAAGGCAGACATGTCTGACCACGCCATGCAAAGGTGGGTGTATGAGAACCAGGTCCCTTTTCCTGCTCTCTGGTGCCTTTCCTTATTGCTTTGGCAGGTGGTGCTCATGTAAGTGCCACTAGTTCTAGCCAGCTTTAAAATCAGGCTTATATGACTGCTGTTACAGTATTCGTTTTTACTGATCTAGGCTGAAGTTCTGTAGTATCATAAAGAATCTGTGGCAATCGGTGTCATTTAGGTAATGACCAGCAGCCTCCTTCAGCAACCTAAACATACTGACTGTTGGAAATATAATAGGAACTAATATCAGCAATGCACTTTTGGTTGGAAAGCGCTAATTATTGCAGTCCCTGTAGACACCCATGATGCTCAATTCTGGCAATAAAACCACATGAGTTAAACTGATGTAGATCTCATGGTGCTTTCTGGTCAAAGCAACTGAGTTGCTTCAGCAGGTGATAAATCATTTTGGAAACTTAGTGCAACGTTTGCTGCAATTCTCTTTCCATAGCATATCAACCTCTTAAACCTTTCCTACAAATCAATATTAACAGCTGTATCAGTTGCACACATGTTGAGAAGGCATTACCCACTGACAGATTTGTATTTGTTTTTGCCCCAGGAAATGCTTATAAGGTCTTTAAAAATGAAAAACTATTTCTTTTTCCAATTGAAATTGCTCTATATCAGTAAATTATGCATTACTTTTTTGGAGTGCTGTAGAATTCAAGACAATTACGTGTTTTATACATGGAATGAGGTTTCCTAGGAAGTTCATGAAATATTTCTTACAATAAGTGTTTGGTGCAGACCCATTATTGGCCTAAAATACATTGTAATCTTTGCAAAAGTGTTAAAGATTCTTGGAGTACCTCACATTGCTCCAAACTGTGTTGGAGTCATGCAGTCTGTGCATGTAAAGACAGATCCTATTCCCATATATGCCACTGGAAACCTTGTCCCTTTATCCTTTAATTTCATCCTTGGAGAGATGATGTTGACCCTGGCTGGTAGAGTGGAAGGATATGAAGTCTGTCTGCTTAGTATATGTGTTTGACTGCATCTGTTCAGTGTCCTCTTCAGAGGGATCCTGCTGCCACCAAAGAGGGTATAGGATCAGAGTTACAGTGGGTGATTGAGGATAAATGAATTGGGGTTGTGAGAATGATGAACAAGTGTTGTAGAAGTAGAATCAAGTCTTCTCCTTTCCAAAATGTTCCCGTTGTGATTGTTCGTGTTACGTAGAAATTATCAAGGATGCAATTAAGAATTAGGGATACTTAAGAATACATTAGCAGGTAACTCTTCAGGTGTGTATGGAGGTGTGTGGCTCTGGGGGTACATTTCATGTTGAAGTTTGTGACAGGGCTTGCCTGACAGCCTTAACTTGCACTTAAGTCTCCTGTAGAGGTCTCAGCCCAGAAGTTATTTTGGCAGCATTGTCCTCGGAGCAGCACTTTCTCGTCTGTTTGATGTGCTTCTTTTTGTAAGAAGACCAGAAGAAATAAGACTACTTACTTATGAGTTGGTTTTCAATAACAGGAGGAAATTAGGCACTAAATTTATTATGACCAGTCACCCAAAACCTGCTTATACTTACTGCTACCATGTGGCATTCCAGCTTGTTTCTGGTGGCCTTCAGCCCTCCTATTTACCTAGGGACTGGACTGCAGTCTTGTTAACTTTGCCTGACCAGCTGTATGCACATACTCATCCTTGACACATAGAGTGTAAAGGTCAGCTTTTTAGAGAATGCAGAGAGACTTACAATTGCAAAAAATGCTGGACACCAAAGTGCCAACTCCTGTATACAAAAAGTACCAGCATTTTTGAAGGACATTAAGTCAGTCACTGTTTCATGAAACTTGAGCACTAGCAGATGCATCAAGGTGGCAGTATGCTGTTTGTAAATCTGGGAGCACTCCTGTTGAGGAATTGATGAGTTTTGTCGTGCTCTGAGCTTCTGAGTGCTGGTGCAAATGGATGGTGATAGGCCTCGACATTAGAGGAGGCTCAAGTTACAGCTTTGTTGGTTGGTGCCTTCTGAATGCCTCCTAATCCCACAAAGTAATTGAAAACTGCTGGTATTTAGCACCATGTGGTGGATTGACCCTGGTTGGATGCCAGGTGCCCACCAAAGCTGCTCTATCACTCCCCCTCCTTAGCTGGACAGGGGAGACAAAATACAATGAAAGACTTGTGGGTCAAGATAAGGACAGGGAGAGATCACTCAGCAATTACCATCATGGGCAAAACGGACTCAACTTGGGGGAAATTAGTTTAACTTATTACCAATCAAATCAGAGTACGGTAATGAGAAATAAAAACAAAATCTTAAAACACCTTCCCCTCACGCCTCCCTTCTTCGAAGGCTCAACTTCACTCTCTATTTCTCTACCTCTTCCCCTGCAGCAGTGCAGGGGGATGGGAGATGCAGGTTGTGGTCAGTTCATCACACGTTGTTCCTGCTGCTCCTTCCTCCTCAGCGGGAGGACTCCTCACACTCTTCCCCTGCTCCAGCATGGGGTCCCTCCCATGGGAGACAGTCCTCCGTGACCTTCTCCAACCTGAGTCCTTCCCCTGGGTTGCAGTTCTTCACAAACAGGTCTGGCATGGGTCCCTTCCACAGGTTGCATTCCTTCAGGAACAGACTGCTCCAGTGTGGGTCCCCCATGGGGTCACAAGTCCTGCCAGCAAACCTGCTCCAGCATGGGCTCCTCTCTCCATGGGGCCACAGGTCCTGCTGGGAGCCTGCTCCAGCGTGGGCTCTCCATGGGGTCACAGCCTCCTTCAGGCATCCACCTGCTCTGGTGTGGGGTCCTGCACAGGCTACAGGTGGATATCTGCTCCACTGTGGACCTCCATGGGCTGCAGGGGGACAGCCTGCCTTACCATGGTCTTCACCATGGGCTGCAGGGGAATCTG
>VWZL01005073.1:520061-531245 GCA_013396915.1 Stercorarius parasiticus
CCCCCAAAAAAAACCAAACAAACAAAAAAAACCACCCAAAACCCAAACCCCACCCTTGCTGCTGCAAACCCAATACACACCTTAAAGCACTGGTAGCAGTTCCAGAGGGAACTGTTTGCTTTGGAAGGAGGTAATAGAATGAGAGGGATCTTACATAGCCTTGCTTGGCTTTAACTGGAGGAGCACGAGACTTCCAGACTCATTTGCCAGTTATCAGTATTGGGTTGAAATTACTATCTCATTACCATTGCAAGGTAATGAATACCATTGCAGCTCACCAAAGAAAAATTAATCCAGGCAAAATATTTTTGTAAGGAGAGATTAAAAAACTCATGCTAAGACATCTGCTTTGGGAGAGGAATGGCTGTTACTCCTATCCATGAACCAAGTGGAACATACTTTGTCAAGGCAGTAACTCAATTAGCAGCCTGAGGATATTTTACTAAAAGGAAAAGATCAAGAAAAGCATTTCTTCTTAAGTATCCTGAGAACCTAGATCTTTCTTTAATTTACTGCAGTACATTCTGCAGTCTGTTAGCCTCTTAGAGTCTGAGGAACGCTTGTCTTTTGTATTTCAGGTCTCCAGCGTCGTAGACTGATTCCTGCTCCGTTGCCAGATGCTGCCTCCCTAGGAAGAAAACCCAGCGTTACTGGCCAATGGGTTGATCTACCACCTTTGCCAGGCACTTTAAAAGAGCCATTTGAAATTAAAGTTTATGAGATTGATGATGTGGAACGATTACAGCGACACAGACAAGAGGAAACTGAGGTCAGCACATATTTTACAACAACTGTAGACAACTTAAATTACAGTATACGGGCAGAATCCTTGCTTGAATGCCGGAGTGGTGTTCAGAAAATTGATTGCAATTAAAGCACTATAATTATTAATTTTACAATTCATATGTTGGGGTACCCTTAACACAGAAAATGAAAATGATTACTGTCTAAAATTAATTGTGTCTAACATGACTGATGGTGTAAATGGAAGTTACCGATGAATACATTATGAGAAGACTTTATAATCTTAGACTGGCTGATGAAACATTACAGCATCCTTCAACTATAGGGTCATTAACTCTTTATGTAAATGACAGGATTCTATTAAATCAGGGATACACTGAGTTTAATTTACTTGTAATTGGAAAACCAGCTAATTCTATTTTGGAGACCAGAATTCTATATTCTTCTGATGCCTTTTTCCCATTTCTTTCATAATAGCCTTTCCAGGATGTTGAGAAGGTAGGAATGCTTTTAAGAAAATAAGAATTCATATGTTTTAGGATTAAATATAATTCTTACATTATTATTAGGCTGTGTTTATCATTTGCACCGCTGGGAAAAGAAATCCTCTACCCTCTACAAACAGGAGTAATTTCAGAATGTATTAGAGATGTTTGCTAATTCAGAGAAGTGCAACAAATGCTTGAATGATCTAGCATGCTGTTCCTCTAGATTAGAATCCATTAAGGTAAACTTCAAATAAAAAAAAAAAAAACCACAACAAGAAGAAAACCCACCAACCCCACAACCAAACAAAACAACCCACCTGCTAACTCTTCCAAGTAATTAGCTGGGAGCAATTTGTGTCAAACTGTTGGAGGTCAGCTCATAGCAGGCAAATTCATGAAATGGTCTTTCTGTGTCTTAAAAGGGTCTGATGTATTTCCATACCAAGCTGAAGATACTGGAAAGGCGCCAGCAGCGAATCAGAGAAGTAAAGGCAAGGCATGAATTTTTGAAGGAAGAGTTGGAAGAGACAAAGTGCAGGTTGATGATGGATCCAAATAAGTGGAAAGAAGACTGTAAGTATTTTGCAAAAACAACAGTGTGATCAGGATGTAACAAATTTTCAGCATGTGAGCTGTGCCACTGAAAAAGTTAAGCACTTGCTAAGATATTTTGTTGAATTGAGCCCTAAAATACTCTGTGGTTCCGTTCGTATTTCTGTGACACAGGATTTGTTCAGTGCCGAGTAGAACTGGAAATGAACAAAAAAACCCTCCAAACCAACCAGAAGAGAACGTCAACACAATGTAGAGACTCACTGTGATGCTTGTTAATATTAAATACTTATATAACCTCTTATCATCCTTCTTTCCAAAGAAAGAAAAAAATGTTATGCATCTGCTGAGCAAAGTGAAAAAGATTTCTTAGTTCAAGAGAAATAAAATTTTACTCTACGTTATTGGCTCCCTTATTATAGAATAATGTTTTTGCTATGAGCTGTTTCTCTTACTCACTAATTTTTTGTCTGACAGTTGAAGTGGATCCTGATCTCGATAAGGAGTCGCAGGAGTACCTGGAGGCACTGGAACAAGTGACAGAGGAACTGGAACAGTGTGTTAATCTGTGCAAGTCGCATATCATGATAGTGACGTGTTTTGATATTGGAATAACAGATGCACAAGATGGAGTAAAGGAAGTGGAGGTTTGAAGAGAGGTTTTTCAAGGGACTGAGGGAAGTGAAGCTGGATCGTACGACATGAAGAAGTAAAGAGATTAAGTAGCTAGGAAGTGAAGGAGGAAAGGTGAAGACTAAAAAGCAACAATGAATGTTGTAAGAGGAAGAAACAGCTGAGGGATGGGAATGTTCATAAATCATTTGGTGCCTCAACATGACTTGAACTGTACAAAGATAAAAGTAGGATCAAGTATTGCTTCCACCAGAGGGAAGCGAAGAAATTCCGTACAAACCAAGATGTTAACAAACAAACAAACATAGAATGGAAGTGCCTTTAAAGTTCATTTGATTTTCATTTTTGTATTTGGTGCTAGAATTAAAGCCAGCAAACCTAAGCAGACCACAAAATGTATTCCTACGAAATATTTTATACTGTATAGTGTATTTATGACTATATGTAAAAAAACAAACAACGTTGTAGCAAAAGCAATAAGTAAATTATGTTTTCATACCTGAACTTGCCTTCTTGTTTCATAGAAAAGCTGTTTTATGTAGCAGAATTAAAATTGTATTATAATTGTTTTCTTGGTTAGGGTTCCAGATATTTTTATGAACATTTATCTATTGAAAAGGTGTATTATGGCATTTTGAGATGATTGTTTTACCTTCAGGTTTTGTATTATTGCTTTTTTCAGATCAAAATAAATGTTTGTTTTCCATTTTATATATACATATATAGATATATATTAACTGCTTACCTACTTCCTTGGTTACTAACCTCACTTATCACAGACCTGGTCTTTTTTGGAGTCGTAAACTTAATGTGAGGAAGTCTACAAAGGGCACTGTGGTTTGTTTTGGGTTTCTTTTTTCCTCTCTGACTGCAGGAATTGAGAATTATGTTTATTACCAAAACCATAAAACAAGCAAAAAAAAAAAAAGGAACAAAAAGTTTTTGTAAATGTTAAGTTAGGTCCATATTTTTATATAGTTTTGACTATAAATATAGCATTTGCATTTTGAACTTTTAAGACAAATAGTATATCTTTTTACAGTTTTTCTAAGGAAGGCAAACCCTCAGGATCAAGTTTATACATGCTGCATGAGATTTGTGCTTTTTTGAAGGAGGCCACTTAAGTGTGGAAACTATTGATAAATTGTTGCCAAACAAATACTTTTGAAAAGGTTTAATAGTGTATGTAATACCACATTTCATAATGAATCATATTTTCTAATCATCTTCCTTTTTATGGTTTTTTCAAATCCTTTGTACAAATATGTATTATAACAGCTTGCTTCAGTTTTTATCTGTGAATAAAAGATACATCTATTGTTACGATTGCTTCTTGCTATGTACATGATTTTAGCGTTCAAAAGAGAGCGGATGGCCTGTGGTACACTGTATTAAATGTCATATATTATCTCTTTGCCCAAGAGAGATAACTGGGAACAGAGTTTTGACATTAGTCATCATAAACCAATTGGGAAAGAGAGACAAAACACCAAAGGGTAAAATAAATAGCAATGGTAATACTTATATTCTCTTAGCACTTCATAGTTTACAGAACAAAGACCTGCGGCTCACATACTTGTTATCCCTGATGAGACAAAGCAATTAAAAATGGGTCTAAAAACACAAGAAAGCTTTAGGAACTGGAGTCGGGCCCTGGGCCCTGTAGGTCCATCATAACGAACAACTACATTCATTTCTCTCTGTCATTGCTGCATTTGCTCTCTGGTTAGACAGTAGCTGTGCCTCGTCCTCGTCTCCCACTCGTGCTGGTTGGAGTAACTCCAGGCAGATTTAATGTAAAGCTAGTGCATCCTAATGTCGCCATCTCAAGTATTTTCCAGCTATTTGGCCAAACAGACTGTAATGTGTGAAATTTTCCCCTCCCTCTTTTTGTCTCCTTATGCAGCCCTAATGGCATGGCATCCAAGCACCAAGTTCTCTTTCCCTCACAAGGGGCCTGTGGGAGGGGGTAAATGCTTTCCTCCTCATTCTGCAGCTGGAAAAGTGGGAGAGTAAGAGCAGGAGTTTGATGCTTAAATATCTTTGTGACTTTGCATAGGTTACAAAGGATGCCCCGCTTTTACCTACCTCTGTGATTAATCCCCGGAAAAGGGCACACCATGTTTGCTTACTGACATTTGGCACTGCCTTGGGTTGTATGTGGGGGAATGTGGCATCTATGATTTCTAGAGGATCTCCTTGCTGATATCCTCGAATACCAGATTTATTAAGTTGTAAATTCCTGCTGTATTTACTTTCTGTATGTGTGCAGAAAGTCACAGTTCTTCCAAAGATGGAATCAAAACCATGTAGTGATTCAATACGTCGTGGTTTTTTTTCAGAGCAAGGATCAGATAAATAAATACAATCGAAATAAAAAAGGCAGCAGCACGCTGAGGGACAAGTATCTCTTAGCAGAGCGGAAAACCTCCAAACAAGAAGGCCAAAGGAGAATATATTCATGGGGAGCTCCGCACTGTGGTGTTAGGTTTTGTGCTGGTGCATTACATTGTCCTCTGGAGGTGCACATCTTAATGGTGCTGCTGCAAGGTAGGTTGACCTGTGGAAGCCTCTGAGCCCTGGTCACAGCCGGGCTGGGCTCACATTTTCATTTTCAAGGTAGCCTGAAACCCTCTCTTGAATGGACACAAGAGGTTTGGTTTCTTTTATTTGCCAGCTACTTCATCCTCTCCTCAGAGGTCTTTATTGTTTCTCCCCCATTCTGGCAACATTGTAATCCTCTGAAATAAAAATCAAGCCACTTATCATCCATCCCAATTTTTATAAACCTGACAATTTGTTTAACTATTCCTCTATACAGCGTTTGCTGATCAGGCCTGCATCCTTTGATATTTTCTCCTTAATTTCTAACTGTGGTTATGTTTCTCACAAAGTATCAAAAGAGACATTTCAGGGCTGCTTAGTTCCATGTAAACATGGCAATAGCATGCATATCAAATACATTTAGCCTCTGGCTTGGTGACACAAAACAAGCCTGAGATGCAAAATAAGGTGAGGTACTGATGGATGAAATAGCAGACTTTTCCCTGTGCAAATGCTGTTCTTTATAGGTAGTTTTGGGTAGTAAATTATCTTTCATATCTCAAGACCCCAGAGCCTGTAATATTCTTTTCTTTTTGGTTACTTTTGCAGTTCTGTCCAGTTAAAATTTATACAATTATTTGCTTATTTTTTGATTCGCGCCTATTCTGCAAAAGGCTTAATTATATAAGGTTACAAATGATAATTGCAAAATTAAGCTGGATGCTTTATTTCATTAATTTTCTATCGAGATTTAGTGATTTCAAATAGCCATTAAATTGCATACTTAAAGAAGTGGTATCATTGAGTTTGCTATGGTGTCAAATAAAACCTTAGAAACACACTGGAGCTGGAGAACTGCCCGAGTTAGCTGTGGCAGGGCTAATTCACACCAGAACTCTCTCTCCCTTGGCTGCAGATCTTTCCATGAAATTCCTCACCTCCTCCTTGCTGGGGCAACCCTTTCTAAGTCCCTTGATGGCCCAGCTTACCAAGCAGCTCACATCACATTTATTTCCTGGCAATGGAAAAAAAGTATTGAGAGCTGCTGTTTTTCTTAAACCAATGCTATGGTGACTCTAGGTGAAGCCTAAAGATTAAATTTCAGGAAGCGGGATGTAAATTCCCCTTTCCTCAAACCCCACCTCTCACCATGTTTCACTAACCAGGAGACCAGAGGTGAGCTTGCCTGCATGTGAGGGGCAAGGAGATGTCCCCACCACCTCGGTCACACGGTCCGGCATCTTTCAGGAAGAGATGAAGTATGGACTGGAACAGAAATCAAGTGAGAAAGCAGAGGACTTTTACCTGGTGACCAGGGGCTCAGGAAAGCGAGGAGAGCCTTGCATTCTGGACATGGCCTCCAAGCTTACTTTTGCATTTTCCCATGCAATCAGTGGTCATGGTCCAATATAGAAAACTACTCCTGGGAGGTGGGATTTCAACTCACTTGTCAGAATTTACAAGTTGAATGGATGAGTTGAAGGAGTCAGTAGCCACTCCTGTAAGCTGTGCTCTTGCTAACCATGTACTAAGCGGTGTGCAGCTACAGGGACATTGCTGCATTGCTAGAAGTGTTTGGAAATGCAGTTATTACAAACGCAGATTCCCTATAGAGAAATCAGATGGTGTATAGGCAAAAACTCATTGAATGCATGTGTAAAACCTTTTTCCTTACAGGGCTTCTGGTCTAACCAGTTCCAGCTAAGGCATTTCTAGGACATTCTAACTGCAGTATTGAAACATCAGTACTAAAAGCGAATGTAATAGAAATATGAGATTATTTGTTCTTTTCTCAGCATGCGGAAAGTGTTTCATTTCTTTCTATTTCAAGGTACTCATGTATGCTGTTTCTAGTTATAAACCCACGTTTTCCAGTCACTTGCCTTTTATTTTTAAAGTTGTGTGTGGAACATAACTCCACAGGCAGCTGTTCTATATTGTGGCTATAGGCAGAGTTTAAGGCAAAAATGTTAGCTATAAGATGACCTCTGTATCAGATGTCCAAGCTGGCAGAAGTGGACACAAATAAAAAATGGTGCTGTATTTGGGCCCCAATTCACTAGAGCACTTAGGCACCTGTTTAAGCAAACAAGTAAATCTGGTTCGTATCCAGCAAAACACTCCAATTTTGGCTTATATCCCATTGACTGGGACTTTTTTTGCTCCAGGGCTTCAGATGGTGTAAATTGCTTTAGCAGAGGTTCGGTGGAGCTATGCTGGCTTTCACCAGATGAAAATACCGCTGAAAACATTTTACTTATCAGTGGTATTTGGGAGAAAGGAAAGAATGGTTCTGTTGATGTGCAATGATGTCACAAGTGCAACTTAGAAAGCAGAAACTGCTTCCCAGGCTGCTCCTGTATGTAGCATCTCATGGCTTCATGCAGAATTTGACTTGCACAAATCTGCTTGTGGAATACAAAGAATAAGGCATAACTCTTGACAGTGTAGATGTTCAGAGAGATTTATTATCAGACCTGCAGGGGAACTGCCTGATGGTGGGGTTTGTTTGGCAGGACAGTAACCTTACAACAGCCTACATAGGAGCCCATTACTTCACTTATTGTTTCCCTTCCCAAGACTCTCCCCACAAGCTGGGGGGGAGAGCAGGAGCATGGTGACAAAGGGAGGGGAATCTTCCAGAGCAACCCACGCAGGGACTCTGGGTAATGCACACTTCCTCAGCAGCCTGGTTTTACCTTTTTTATACGTCTTTTGCTTCTGACTGTTGCATTGCTCCCATATGAGAGGGAAGGGCAGCTGTCACGGCTACATTTCAGTGGGGGATGGACAGTAAAGAGATGTTATAGAAGATACAAATAACATTTCTGCCTTCTCTCCACTGCATCAAGACTTATTCAGTAGCATAATTCACTTGCTGGGCTTTTATATTAACATATTCTGTACAGATTAGGACCTTGGTGGTAAGGAGGTCTCCCCGAGACAGCTTTTGTTTAGTTGATTTGTTTTCCAAGTGGACAGCCCAGGTCCCAGCATGAGCCAGAATAGCTTAATTCTGCAAAGGTTTTGCTTCATTTATTTCTTTAATGTAAACATTTCTGTGGGAGTATCCTATCAGGTCTGGCAAAGGAAGGCAGCAGCACACGCTGTGCTGCCTGGTCTCCCTGGGACGGCTGAAAGAGCTTGTCCAGACTCTCAAAAGTCTCGTTTTTGGAGCTTTGCTGTTGACTTCAGTAGAAGAACCAGGTCATTAGTTAACTCCTGGCACCACTGGTATTCCAGCAATATTACGTAGCCAGAAGGAGCAAAGCCTTCAGTCCCAGGGTGGTGAAAAAGCAGGTTTGTGCCTCCTTGTTATCTGGCTCTCCTAGCCGAGGTCAGCAGATTGCCTCAGATTCTGCCCTTCAGAGTGTCAGGGACCTAATCAGGACTGCAGAGCTCCTGACACAGCTCACGTGACTGTATTTAAAGCACATTTTAATTGATCTGACCTTGTATGGGAAATACCTTTGCAGTCCTAATGTGCTTGTCTCTGGGAGGCAGGCGCAGTGCTCCAGGGCACAGGCAGTGGAGGAATAAGCAGACGTTTTAGAGTTTGGCCTTTGACTGTAAAAACTGACTTTTAAATATTGGCTCAGCAAGGCCTTTCTCTGCATCTGTAACAATGACCCTCCATTTGTCAGCACCTGGCACAGATATACTTACAAATGCCTCATGTTTTGAAGGGTGCCACTCGTTCTGTTGTACATTACCATTTAAATGAGTTACATTTGTACCTAAAGGCTTCGGTCTCATGGGGCTAAATGCTGTACAAACACAATTTTTTAGCCTAAATAGACAGGATGTGAAGGGGAAGGACAAAGTGGACTGCTCTGTTTCTCTCCAAATTGAGCATGTAGCAGTTCTTAAAAATGTGTGTCTCACAATGTCCTTTGCTGAGTACGGAGCAAAACCTTCAGCTGCGGCAGCTGAAACACTGCAGACAGGCTCCGATGGGATCCCATTTTCAAATTGCGTAGTTTTCAAAGTGAAGACATGTTCTTCACTTGTATGACAGGAAATGCTTTGCTTTCCCGTCGGCTTTTGGGGAGAGAAACAGGAGGAGGAAAATGTAATAATGTATACAGATACATCCATAACAGAAGAAAATGCCAGTGCCCGGACTGCACACTTCTTTGCAAAAGCTGTGCATTCTGGGCAGGCACAAAGTGCTGGAGAAGACTGAGGGCAGCCACGTGCTGCTCCTCCCCATTTATATCCTTGGTCACGTTTCTGCTGAGAGTCCTACCAACCAAATCATTTGCAAAACCCCTATGTATAGCTTTGATGTAGCAATTATACAAAACACATTTGCAAACGCAAAGTTGCCCTGTTTTCTCCTTTTGCCAGCTCTTAGTGTTCAGTAGGGCATCGTCTTTTCTTCCTACTGTTGCCTCTTTGGATGCCTCACTTTGTCTCTGATTTACTCTTCGGTATCTAAGTATCTCCACCTTTTCTTCCAGCTCTTCTTCACTAATATTCCAATTGTAAATGCAGTTTGCCGTTAGATGTTGTGCAATGGGAGCTGGCCTCTGCCAGGTGAGGATACAGCAGGAGGAGAGAAGGGCTGGTAAAGGAAAGCTGCCTGGTAGAAAAACTATGAATGGAGTTCACACCTGGGACTCAAACACTCAGTTGCGTCGGGGCCAGTGAGGTTCTGGTCAGAATTAGACCAGCAGTCCCAATATGCACAGCAGAGACCTTTATTGGTCGTTTTCATTTATCAGAACTGAGGTCAGCATTTCTTCTGCCTGCGTTTGAAATGCGCTTGAGAACGGCTCAGTTTGCTGTCACACTGATCGCACAGCTGGGTACAGACGCTAAGCCACGCTGGGAGCTTGGTGGGGCGGAGCCAGCCGCGGGCGGGGCGGGGCCAGCACCCCCGGCGGCAGATTTAAACGAGGCGTAAACACGCCAACGGTCACTCGCCGAGGAGACCAGCTCCAGTGCAGCTAAGTCCGTACTGGGGAAGGGCATCGCGGCAAAAAAGGCCGGCAAGGGGCTCGTTTTTTGGGGCTTTTCGAAGCCTGGAAAAGCGTCCAGGCAGGGCCGGTACCCGGCCTTTCCGGGAGGCGGTGACAGCTGAGGAGGCGCGGGGCGCAGCCAGCGTCCCCGGCGGCAGGTCGAAACGAGGCGTAAATTCCCCTCCCCGCCCCCTCATAAAAGGAGCCTTTCGGGAGCGCAGCGCTTGAGCAAACGAGGGGTGAGCGGGCGTCGCCTGAGAGCACCGCGACGCAGGCAGTCATCCCACTCTCTAAGGGGCTGAAGAGCTCAGCTATGGCTTCCACCCGCAAGGAGGTTGTGCGCTCAGCCTCAGCCAGAAAGGATGTGGGAACCCAGACGGAGCTCCCACAGAGACAGGCGACCGTCCAGGTCACCGGCTGCAGGCAGTGATGGAGCCTTTCACCAGCAACGGGAGGCAGCTATGGGAACCGCTGCATAGGTTGTGCACAGGTAGATGATGTGCTCAACCTGGTGGCAGAGCTGAGAGAGGAAGTTGAAAGGTTAAGAAGCATTAGGGAGGCTGAGGAAGAAGTAGACTGGTGGAGCCAGGCTCTGCCCTCCTTGAAACAGAAACAGGAGCACCTAGCAGAAAGCAACTGGGATCAAGAGGCCTCTATACCCTGCTCCTGCCTGGCAGAAGCCTAAATGAAGGGAGTGAATGGAGGTGAGTTCACGGTTGAGGCAGTGGGTAAACCCTCTTCTTGACCCCCCTGTCTCCCCCAGTACCTCTGAACAACAGATATGAGGTATTGAACAAGGAAGGCCAGTCGAATGAGGATGTGGATGATGGGCAATATACACTAGAGACATCTCCACAGTCAGAAAGGTGTACTGCCTGTATTATTACCACACCCACAAGGAAGAAAAGGGTTGTAGTCATTGGTGACCCCACCTTGAGGGGAACTGAGGGTCCAGTATGCCAGGTAGACCCTCCTCACAGGGAATTCTGCTGTCTTCCTGGAGCCCAGGTTAAGGACATAACTAGGAAACTCCCTAGTTTGATACAGTCCTCAGACTATTACCCATTACTGATTTTCCATGTAGGTGGAGATGAAGCTACAACTCGCACACCAAGAACAATCAAAGGGGACTTCAGGGCCTTGGGAAGGTTGGTAAAGGAGTCTGGGGCACAAGTTATTTTGTCCTCACTCCTTCCGGTTGCAGG
Source organism: Stercorarius parasiticus (assembly GCA_013396915.1). Lineage (NCBI taxonomy): Eukaryota > Metazoa > Chordata > Aves > Charadriiformes > Stercorariidae > Stercorarius > Stercorarius parasiticus. The sequence goes on from VWZL01005073.1 coordinate 531,192, forward strand.
CAGTGACACTGGAAGGAAAAGATGCACCCACTCCATTAATACATGGCTCTGTGG
>VWZL01005074.1:0-140961 GCA_013396915.1 Stercorarius parasiticus
TCCCCCCCATCCTCTCCTAGTTTGTCTCCTGCCTGCTGACAGGAGGGCAGGGGATCCTCCACCTCTTGTGGAGCCTCCGCCTGCTGCTTTTTCCCTAAGGATGGCAGGGTGTGGCTCCACCAATTGATTTCCCTTTCGCACTCCCAAATGGTCCTCAGTCTTTCCATTTCCTCCTTAAGCTCAGCCACCAGGCTGAGCAGATCATTTACCTGGTCACAGCACACACAGGCGCTGTCTTTACTGTCCTCCTGACAGAGTGACAGACATTCCATGCAGCCCGTCACCTGGACAGCTGTATGTCTCTCCGTCATGTCTGTGTTTGAGTCGTTTTATTCCTTTTTAGTCCAAATCTGGACTGAAAGCTCATGAATTAAGAAATATGGAGGATTATAGTATTAACAGTGTTTCAACAAACAAAATTAAGGTAAATTTAGTGCATATCTTTGACCCTGCAATGTACCTCCATGCATCTTTATGCAATCTTGTCAAAATCCAAAGGTTCATCTTAAGACTTGACCAGTGCTCATTTCATGTTACTACTTCCTTCACAAGACATAACTTTGAATGTCTGTGAACCGAACACAGTTTAATGGGGCTATGGGATCAAATATTGATTTCTGAGAAAACAGACTTTGAAAGAGTGTAGAATAAAATAAAAATGACTTGGGCTCAATAATGCTTGAAGGATTCACAATGGAAAAAAATGTGAGGTAATCAAAATGTCTTTCTTTCATGAGGCTACAGTCCAGGATGCCTTCTAGCAAAATAAAAGGGCAACCAAAATCAATATGGTTAAGAAGGGAGATAATGAGTAAACTGAAAAAAAACCTACCACTACCACCCAATCCCCCATGGCTTTTCAATAATATATAGGAATAAGTCTTCAAAGCTGATTATGAAGACTAGTGCCCAACAGGAAACACTACTACAAATTTTCCCAAAAAGTATGTGGCGTTCTGCCTACTAATCTCAGTGGTATAAAGAGTGCCACATGAGATGCCTGGGACACGAGCTTTGCAGGTCAAGACCAGAGACACTCATCTCTGCTAAAACCACACACCTCCCAAACTCCCCAAACAGGGATCTGAATCCTACACTTCTCCCTCCCCAATAACAAACCCTCAAAGGGGAACTCACCCTGTACTACCAAGAGACTTATTTCTGCACAGAAATGCGTAGTCACCTCTGACTTTCTCTGCCTACATTACAAAGTGGTCTGATACAAGCTGTAAACTGTGTAGTTGTGCTGATACGGTGCTCTGCCCCAGCTCAGCTTCAAAGCTGAGATGATTAGCTTGAGCACAGCATAACACTAATACAGTTTTTCATACAGTTTCCAGCACAGAAGCAGTTCGCACTGTTGGGAGCACTAATGGAGTGGGCTGTGGGCATGTGATGTGTCTCGGCCAAGGTCACCCAGGCAGAGTGAGCTAGGGCAGATTACTAACCTTTAAACTAATGCATCAAGAGTCTATGTCTTCAGAGGAATATCCTTCAAAAACTTTTCTTCTTATGAGGTTATTTATCTGCTTTTTGTTCAGAAATACTTGATTTCAGGCATTGTCATGTGGTAGGTGCTTTTAACTAATGTATTTTGCAGCTCAGCACTTGAAAGTCTGCTGTGACTACATCATGTGCTTCTCTTCACGTCTTCCCATTGGTTTACTTTTTAATGAGTTTTCAGGTATGGAAGTCCATGAGAAGCCCATTTAAAACTTGTCCTTTACAAGAGGAGCAATGTACTTCTCTAACGTTTACTTCTGTACAAAAAGAGGACAGGTGGGAATAAGCAGCACTGAAGCAAACTGGTTAAAACAGATGAAACAAATTTTTCACATGTATGTAGGTAGTGCAGTTTGGGGGACATACAAGGAAGTACATTTGAGAAGGGCCAGCATAGTGCCAGGAAAAAAATAAGCAAGAACATGAGAAGGAAGAAAATCAAGAAAAGTCAAAGTCTGTCCATAGCGAAAGATGCACTAAATAACATCAGGCTTTTGGCAGATAAGTTAAACTATGCAGTTGAGCCCAGTTGTGTTGTCTATGAATGCTTATCAAATCCTGGTGAGCTGATAGTTCCACAGTCTCCTGGTCACTCACGTATCTGGGGCTGCTGTTGTTCTCTGGTGGTGCCTGGAATTAGCAGGTCAGCAGGGCTGGCACAATCCTTTTGTTTAATCTTAGATTTCCATTAAGATCTGACAGCATGAGCTGGTCTGTTCATCTCCTCACCAGTGCAGGGTGGTGGCTGCCTCTCATGTGTTTCTGGCTTTTGTGGTTTCAACTGACTCACTTCCATTTCTCCTAAAGAGGAATGAAAAAACATGGGAATTGCCTTTAGAAACTGTTTAAAGAGCATGCCAGTAGCACTCCTGACTGGGAACTGAGCAGACAATGTGTCTAGTGCATCCATGAGACTCGGGAACATGAGATAAGCCAGACTCTTGGATTCAGCAGGGTATGCGTTCTGCTGCATTGCTGCAAAGCTGATAAGTCTCGTTCACGCTGGTCTTTTGCCTAGGGAGGTTGCAGTTTCTCAATCTGTTCCAGACATTGAAGTTGATGGAAAGAGTTCTGGCTCCAATCCTGAACTTGAAAGTCCATGTCATTAAGGATTCAAAGGAACTATTTGTGCTATGTATATCCACATTCTCAACTTGTTAGATGATTCTTTTCCTCTGTGTAATTAATTCTGGCAGATGTAATCAAATATGTAGGCTGCATAAGAGAAATCCCAAAAGTTGTGTTCCAAATCTATGTTTGGTAAAAATGATTAATGATTCACTCTGTGGAACACACCAGCAACTTGTATCCTTTATCTCGTTGCTGAAAAAGATGAATTCAATATCTTCATTTTTATACAGCACTAGTCAAAGGAATACTTAATTCACTGACAAACCCATACAATGAGGCTTTCAAAAAATCTTTGCCTAATTAAATGTGATTAAGAGAACAATAGTTAAAATTTACTGCAAAAGATCTAAAGCTTTAGTACATCACAGAGCAAAACGGTGCTTCAGGGCATTTTATAGTCACAACAATTTGTTTCAGTATTCATAGCTAGTTACTTGCTGTAACTGCATCTCACATTGTGAAATTCTGTCTTATCTATTGTTTCCATTCCAAATTACAGGCCATTAAAGACTAGTTGTCCTGTGAGCAAAGTCATAACCAGGTTGTCCTTCTGTGATGTAACATCTATAGCCCTCTCGTGAAAGATGAATATTGTAGAAGATAGATTATGTGCTTTTATTAATTTCAGGTCAGATTTTTTTTTTCTACTGTCAATTTTAATAGGATGTTTTTCACTACAATAGTAATCTTCCCTTAGTACACAGGGGATGGTTTTTTTCTGAAAAGAAGGAATTAATAAATTTCTTAATTTAATGAAAAAATATGCTCTGGAAATGTATGATATCAGTTTCTCTGAAAGATAAACTACTTGGAGTAATGTCAACATCTTTGCAGAACAGAGACAATGGAAATTTTCCTGATTTGTTAGTTTTATTTCAGTTTTGACTTCATAATTTTAGAACATATGTGAACAGAAAAAAATAGGTTGTATCTTCTTCAGACATACAATGACATTTAACACTTGGTATAGGAAGGTTGCATTAAAAACATACCGGATATTTTGTGTTCTGCTTCCAGATTAATGGTGATAGCTGGTGTGACAAACTGCAGCTGACCATGCTATGTTAAATCTGATCTAATCCTGTGCTAGTGAAAAGACAGTAACATTCAAGCTGGTGTTGTTTTGTAAAATCATATGCAAGGATATTTAATAATGGCAATAGGCAGTTCTGTCTGTATATATTAATTAATCCCCTACATGAAATGCCAGGTCTGCACGTATTCTCAAATCTATCTCCCTAGTCTCCTTGCTGCTATGAATAACTATTTGACTATTCTATAGGGGAAAATTGCATTAATTTACTGCTGGCATCCACCCCCTAAAAATATTTTAGAACATCGTTGGAATGAGATGGTATTTTAGATTTTGCATTGAAGCACTTTCCCACAGTTCATGAAGGCTTAGGAACACAAGAAACGCCCTACTGGATCAGAGCAGTGGTCCATCTAGCCCAGCAGTCTGTGTCTAACTCAGCAGGGAAAAGCTCTGCTATCTCAATGGAGTTACTGTTCCATTTTTAAAATTTAGCATGTCAGTGAGTATGTTTAGCTGGGGAAAACATTAGAAACAGCTTCTCTACCAGTATAATTGGTTCAGAAAACATGTTATCCATGGCCATATAAGAAAAAGCCTTGGAACTCCCTTGGTTTGGGACAAATCTTGGTTTGGTTTTGAGATGGAGGCAAAATTGAAGAAAATGCTTGGGTAACTGTGGGGAAAAAAGCAAGCCCATTTGTGGCATGGATCATAGAGAAAAGCAGACTGCTGAACTTCACAGACCTCTTTAGGTATGTTTTGAGCTTTGTGTTTAAATTGCTGCAGATAGTGTGCAATTATCCGTGTTTTAACAATCTTAAAACTGGAGCCAATAAGTAAGCTATTGGGGGACTCAATATATGCATCCATGTTGCTCATTGAAGCTTATAAACGAGGAAGGGTAAGTCAGGATCTGTAGTTTCACCTCAACAGCAGGAAAAAGGAGCTGGCAAAGACAGAACTTTAGTCTCCATCTAGCCAGCAATGATCCTGCCATCCGACCTAAGAAATTGTATTTAGCTAAATAGATTAATTCTATTTATTATGCACAGAGTTTTGACACCCGCACCCAATACAGTGAGTATCTCTGTTTGCTTCAAGGGGGCTGCTCAGGAAGGAGTTCAAGGAGATGAGCCATCCATTTTATCCACAGCAGAGAATAAGAAACAAACTGTTCAGAACTTCCAGGTACGAAGGCCTGAATGCTGCAGTGTTCATCAGCAGAGGTGTCCTCTCTTTGTGCAATGGGCTACCTCCTCTGAGGTTAAAGCCATAGAGACGCAAAGCCATAGTAAAGAGAGGATTCTGGAGAGTCAGGCACAAAGTTTAAATGGGCTATTTTGGGGGCCAGTGGTAATTTTTGTTCAGTCCCCTCACTCAGCTTCATTGAGGAGGATGGGAAGGGAAATGAAGGTGAATGCAGTTGCTGGGACCACAGCAAGATCTGCTGGTCCTGAATTAGCATGTGTGAGGAACAGAGCCTTCATGTCAGGTACACGGGCCTGTCACGTCTCTCATAAACACCTCTCCTTGTTTGAGATTCAAATGCAGTAAACACACCGCTTCAAATGACGCCCTCTGTGTTAGTTAATGGACTTATGTGATGCATCTGTGCTGATAAATTCACAGCCCTTCGCTTTTATGTCTACTCTGTGCCTCAGAACTAGCATTAAAAACATACCCCAGCTCCCTTCTGGCAGCACTGATGTTATAAATGGGTTTGAACTTCCTGCCCTGGGTCTAAGGATGTTTTATGAACTAAGAGCATTGCTCAGCAGTGACAGCCCTGAACTTCTGTCAAGCCTCAGTGCTAGAGCACACTATGAGGCTATCCCAAGAGGACAGTCTTATGGTGGGCAGTATTTATTTTTCTTTTTTGTGTGCAGAGATAAGCTGTCATTTTGCTTGCTTACAAGTGCTTGTCTTCAAATTATTGTCTTGCTTTGTATAAAAAAGAAAAAAAGAAATAATGAGCCACTTTTAGCAGTTACGCTTCTTGTCTGTTTTGGAAACAAAGGTAGAAGAATGTACAAAGACAATCCAGCCAGTTATTTGTTGTTTGTATTTTGTTCAAATGCTCACGTATTGTGCTGCTGGTGGTGGTGGAGCAGGAGCAGGGAAGGGAGAGGAGTATTTTAAAATTACTATTGACAACATGATCCAGACATGATCCAGCTGGGAGAATGACTCAGAAAGCATCATCCTCATTTCCTGATGATGAAAGTACATTTGCTGTAGGACAAACCCCCACAAAGTAGGTATTACACAAGGTTCAGCCATTAGATAAAATAGATTAGTTCAAAGAGGCAAGCTGAACCTATTTCCTTTGTCTGGGAGAGCAGGGATTCCACACCTGACCTCCTCAAAGATGCCTGTATACAACCAAACCTCTCTTCTTTCTAAATAGGATGGTGCTGGAGACTGTTGTTATTCTTTCAGGAATTGCCACAACCTCTGTTTCCTGTGCAAGATTTTTTGGGTTTGGACTTGTATGGCTATGGAGGACACGACGGTCCCGCACATGAGGAGTAATATCTCATTGGGTTTTATAAGATAACAGAGTATCTGAGAATCCCACAACTAATGAAAACACTGTTGTGATCCTGCTTCATGACCCTCAAACTGGTGGCTATGGCAGAGACTGTGGTTTCATTAATTCAGTTCAGAGAGTGTTGCAGACTACAAAGGCACCCTTCAGTCTTACTTCTGTAGTAGGCACAAAGAAATGTTACAGGCAAAGCCTTCCTTTGCTTGTGTTTCTGTACCCTTGATGTTCATAGTCAAAACACTGAAGTGCACGTAGAAGAGGTGAACAGACAGAAGAATGACAGCTTTGCTAGCTCAGTGCACAGAATAAGAAAAAAATGTATTATTTAAAGTACCCAGCTCACTCAAGAAACAATTGTTCTAGGCCCTGTGCAAAAATTGAATAAATGATGGTCTTCACTTCATAAAGTCCATATAGTCAAAATAGCGAGGACTGGAAAAACATCAGAGGGAATTGTAAATTGAATCATTTGCCTAGGAAATTTGTCTAGACAGGAGCTTTAAGTAGATTCCATGTCTCAGAAGCCCTAGTCTTGCTGTTGTAATGCAAGAAAATTAAGGTTCTGCTCTTGCTGTTTAGTGTAATATATAGCCCTGGACTCAATTTGCACGTCAACTGTAGGCAAATCTAGCAGTCATTTAAAATTTTGATATATTCACTTTGTAAAGATTTGCTACTTTATGTTTGTACTTATTCATTCTGAAACTTGAGCCTTGCATTGGATTATGCTCTCTTGTATTTCCTCAAGATCAGTAAGTTAGTTATAATTTTAAATAAAGAGAAAGCACAAATCTCCAGAGTAAGAAAAAGGCATGTTTACACTTCAAGGCAAAAAAGCCATGCAGGACTCTTTTGGTATTGCTTTTTATGGCATACTTAATGAAAACAGAAAATGCTAAAGCATTGAATTACCATCAGGAAACCCTGCATTCTTTTATCATCAAATTGCTTCTCTTTTGTTTCATCTATCACAACGTGAACTTTATAAAAAGAACAGGCAGCCTTTAAAATTCGTATTTATTTAAAGTGAATTTATCTGTGACCTTTAGGCAAGGAGGAGCTAATTTCTTTTGTTATCTTTTGATAATGTCTGATTTAGTCTGATTCTGTGATAAAAATGAAATTTAATGCTGAGTCATGCAGAAAATAAGTAATAGAACAGTGGGAACACGCACAAACTGAACAATGCCATCTTCGTAATTCTGCCACTTATAATATTTCAGTTGTGTTTTGATTCGCATTAGAAACTCCATAGTCTTCATTATTTTTGTGATTCAAAACAGGAAGCTAGATAATGGAAAGAAACAGGAAACCATGTTAGAAAACATGCGTTTCAGGGCCGCATAGAATTGGATAATTCGTTAGAGTTCTCTAGAGTAATTGATAACAGATTGTCACCACTTGCCTTTTTCTTGCATGTCTTGGGAATTCCTGGTATAAACTTTAATAAATTAATCTTCACACAATAAGAAAGGGGCAAAAGAAACTTAATCTTATAAAATATAACCCAGTTTATTTTCTAAGTTCTAGAAGAGATCTATAAAAATTTTAGCTTTTTTTCTTTTCTTTTTTCTTTTTAATTACTGCCGATTTTCCCTCATTATTTGCATTTTTGTTGATTAAAAAATTATTTGTCATTTTGGGCATAGATCTCCTTTTCTCCAATAACTCAGCAGCCCTACCAGAGTGGGTACGCCTGTTTCTCTTTGGACTCTTCAGCAACAACTGTCTTGCATATAAATAAGCCATCACAATCTTCCTGTGTAACCTCTAAAAGTAAGCTAAAGCACTTTGTATCATGAAATTGTAATTCCTTTTCATACAACCTGAGTTCATGAAATTTTCCTTTTTTTGTTTTTTTTTGGTTTTTTTGTTCACCTTTTAACATTGACTGCTATAAATTGAAGTTCATTAAAGATGTCAGTGTGCACCTTTTTAACCAGCTATTTACAGTCATAATGAGAGCTAGAAATGCACGTGACCCAAACCAATTATGGCTGAATATCATGGACCAAGGGTTCTTTCTTAGTGATTTCCCCGGAAGCTTTAACACATTCAAAGCAATTCAGGTGCAAGAAAACTACACTGCACTGTCTTCATGAAAAGAAGTGAGTGGATTGTCTGGGAAATAGCTTAATAAAGATGCAAAATGGAGTTGCCTTATGCCTGAAATTAGTATTCCTAGAATACATTCCTGTTTTATGGTTTTGGTTTATTTTGCCTGTTGAAGGGTCGCAAGACTCCATTACAGGGCGTGCCAAGTTCTTACGTGTTCTCTAGCCAGTCTCATTGACCTACAACTACAGAAAGGTTGATTTTGATTATATATGTGCGAATTTCTTTTCGTTTTGTGTTGTCAAAAACAAAATATAGAGTGAAGCTACTTTACCTCTAACTGATACTGCCTGAAATAAGATGAGCTTAGAGTACTGAGAAAGGATGAGAATATTTCAAGCAGGTGATTACTCAGTAAAAGGTAAAAGTAAGTTAGAAGATTTGCACAAAAGGACCAAATCAGGGAGGTGGGTGAAGAGGAACTGTACTAGCTGAAGTAAAAAATAAAGATTCTGACAATTTTATGAAAAGTACAGCTTTTCACTGTAACTTCCAGTGAATAACATTCATTCTCTCTTCCAGATTATGTGATAGCTACATTAAGTTATGAAGTGGATTTGAGAAATGTGTCCAGAAATACTTCTAGGCAGGACTGTGATGACAGTCCAGTCTAACGCACAGAAAAATTGCAACTCAGTACTACTTAAATCTTTTTGAAAGTCTGGTCACTGATGCAGTTGAGACTTTAATGCTATTTACTTTGCTTACATCATCTAACCTATTTATAAATACAAACCTCATGTAAGGCAGACAAGCAGTGGACCGTCCAGGTAAATTGAGTCAGATAGAGAAGAGCAAACAACTCTATCTTTAACCAGGGAACAAGAAGTAAAACATTTTTCATACACCTTATTTGGCTGATTTCTACGGTAGCAATGACTAAACTCATCAGAGAGAGATCAGAAGTGAAAACGAGAACAAAAGCCATCAGCTTTGAGATGATCCAAAGCACCTCTGAACAGCAGCAACAGCATGAAGCCAGGCCAGATGAACATACAATTTCCATAAATGTCATGCCCATTTTGTGACCAGGAAAAGATTTGTTTATAAAAATGCAAATTGACTTTCATGGAAAACGTTACCAAAATAAATCCAAATATATATTTTCTTCCAAAATGGAGGCATCCAATTTTTTTTTTTTTCTCTTAAAGAGAAATAGAGGAGCGAGAGGAAGGCCAACAGAAATAACCCTGGTAACTAATGTTTTCTTAATTTTCCTCAAAATTTATTCAATTTGTAATTTTACAGGCAATCGGAAAACATAAGCCACTGGAGTTCATTTCCTTTGGAACATAAAACCCTGCCTTTTTACTGTGAGAGTGGCTGAGCAGTGGCACAGGTTTCCCAGAGGGGCTGTGGAGTCTCCATCCTTGAAGATATTCAAAACCCCGACTGGGCATGGTCTTGCTTGAGCAGGGGTTTGGACAAGATGACCTCCAGCGGTCCCTTTCCACCTCAACCATGCTGTGATTCTGCAGTTCTTGAAAGAAAAAGGAATTTCACTTTTCTCGAGATTCTCTTTTCTATGAATTACTATTTAGGAAGTTAGTAATCTCATTAAATAGTAATACTAAATCTGATTTACTCAGTGACTTTTATAGAGTCATGCTTTTTTTTTTCTTTATGCTGGAGAATGTATCAGATCTTGTTCAAAGATGTCAAGTCTATTCTGAGCCTTTGAAGGGGAAGAAAAAAAGAGAGATTTATGACTGATAATCATGATTGACCAAGAGGCTAATGGCCCCTCTTTCAAAGCACAGAGTAGTAATGAAGGAAACAGAGTAAGATGAATGCTTGGTAAAAGCCTATGGAGTCCTGTACAGATGAGTACTAGAGTTCTTCTAGGAGGAATAGTGTGTTTCAGTTCACTCGCTATTTTGGGAAAGGATATTTTATAGTATTATTTTAAAACGGAGTACTCTTGGAACCTCTATTTCACGGGAACTGAGTACTACCTCTTAAAAAAGAAATATTAAATCATATGGGTGCTCGTTCTACAGATCCTTTATTTTAGAAACTCCTAGGAAATCAAATGAGAAACAATGTATGTGTCACTGAGTTTTTAATGTGCTTTTAGTATAAAATCTTCCACTAATGTGTAAGACACCTAGCATAAGTTTAACCAACCATGAAAATTACTGTCTGAGCTGCTGCTTGTTGAACAGAAAGCAAAGGATGCAGACATTGAAACAAGTTGAAAGAATACATTTCCCATGGGAATCTCTCAACATTTTAGGTTTCCTATTTGGATTAATTTTTCACAGTGAAATCTGTGCTATGGCCACGATAATTTTACACACTACCCACAGATTTAGAAAGCCTAAATTAAGGGTTAGCAAATAACCAGTGAAGAGTTCTTTGATAAAAGCATTCATAAATTTTTAAACTTTTCTGAGTTATGACTGCGTAGGAAAGAATGTTTCTCCCGATTTCCAGCTGCTAGCCTATGCCCTTTTATGCTTAGCCATTATTAAGCAAAGCAAGGTATTTTTCATTAGTGATAAACTGAAAGCTTGTCCTTCTAGATGACATCTGAAGATAAAGATTAAACTGGAGTGAAGATAAATTACCTACTCAGTTTCCACTTTAATTACATTTTGCATTGATAACATTCTGCATTATTCAGGAAAATAACACAGAATGCAGTAATCAAGTAATACACTTTTTTTTTTTCACTATTTACAAGTAATGTTCCTGAATAATATTTTTACTTTAAGTCTGATTGATGTGGTTTGCATTTAGCATGTTAAGGTCATTCCTGTATGCTATTTTTGAATTCTAGATGTCTGAAGTATGGTGGTTTTGCTTATACTACTTGGATCTTATCATTTATATTCAGCTTATTTGAAGCAACAGTGAAGACTGAGATGATAGTCAGAGGACGTTGCCCCACAAGAACTTGTTTTTTTTAGATTTATGCACTTAAATTTATGTGAAAAAAGTATCCCAAAGAGGGTTCTGTAAAACAAAATCAAACATAAAGCAGGCAAATTCCTAAAAGATAGACATGTATTCCTTGAAGCTACTAAAATGCATTGGAAAGGGTAAGCTGGCTCACTTCTGCAAAATAGATAGAGTTTGCTCTATGTTTATCAGCTGAAGTGAAGTGCTCATGAAGACTGAGCTTATGAGAGGATCCACATGTGTCATGGTTTTGGCTGGATTAGACAATCAGAATGACAGATGGCCCTCCCCACCTTCTCTCCTCAGAGAGGAGAGGAAGAGATAAGGAGATTTACGAGTTTAGAAAAAAAACTAAACTACTTTAATGAAAATAATAATAAATAAGGAAATAATAAATAATAATAAAATAAAAAAAAAAAGTATACAATATATACAAAACCGTATCCAGCTCCCAGGATGACGATCGCTTCACCAGCAGACACAGGGAAAGTCCCAGACCGGAGTCAGCGACGGACAGGAGCTGAATTCNCAGACTTTAGTCAGTTAGAAGAGGCCCAGCTAAAAAGTAAAATTACAAATCACAAAATTGGTTCTGTTTTACCTCAAACCAGGACAACATGTCAGTGGCTGAAGATACCAAGGATGCTGGAGTACCTCATGAGTTAGATGAGTGCTTCCAATTCGAAGCTCCAATTATTTCAGAAGTGCGTGTATGTCTTTGTGGATCCTTCTGTTACTCTTCTTGTGCTAAAAGTAACTTTGTGGAATAACTACTGAACCCTTTAGGGATATTATGGTGCTATGCAGTTATTTGTCTGAGTGTTGTCCACATGCACTCATATAGAGAAAGTTGCACTATTAAAAAAAAAATGGAAAAGGCTTCCTTAGTTGATATGGATGGTATGCTGACACATATTATTCAGTATGTGTCTGAGCTGGTGACCACTTGTTATCTGCAATAGGAATTCCAACATACTGTCCAGATTTTGCATGCATAAACCGGTCAGTGTTTGCAAAGCCATTCAGTGTGTGTTGCTGACAATTCCCCATCAAATTTAAGAGTATGAGTACCCCAAAGCTAATTATTAAACCCTCAGTTACTGTTCTTGAGGCTGGGAAAACCTTGATGTTGATGTAGTAATCTGATGTCTTTGATATCTTTGTGACAGACATTTCACCCAAAAATTCCTTTTGTGAGGCGAATACTTTAATTCCTGAGAAAAAAAAAATCTTTTCAAAAGACACTCAGAAGCGATGCTATGACTCAGTGGTAGATAATTTCCCATATCATTCTGTGAGGACATGTTATTATCAATAACATTTTACAGCTAAAACTTCTCAGCTTCATCATTTGGATGACAGGTCCCAGATGCTTGTAACACCTTGTCAGTTAACCTCCCAGACTGGCTCTGTGACTTACGACCTTTCTGCACAGTTATATAAATGTCCTCTTACATGACACTAGTTATATTCTGTCATTCTGTAACATCTTAACCTTCCTCACTTATAAACATGATGTGAGCTCCTTCAGTGTCTCAGAGAAAGAAAAGCTGGTGGGTTTTTTTTCCAGAGCTGGAGTAATCGCAGCAGTTTACTGATCCCTCTCTATTTTTCAGGGCTCCCAGCCCCCAGACGGTGTAACTGGATGCAGTGTGCAGGTAGCTGGCTCGTTCCCCTGAAGCGTGGAGGTAGCAGCCTGGCCCGAGGGGCTCACGGGGAGGCTGTGATCTCTGCTGCAGCGAGCGAGGAACGGAAGAAGAGAACCCAGTGGGATGCCTCTGGCAAGTACAGAGAAGATTTCTAAGCCCTTTCATCAGTGTTTCTGGAAGGCTAATGTAATGTCCCTGAAGAGCAAGCTCAAATTTAGGCTGATGAAAGTTATGACATGTTAAAAAGTACTGGTGATACATAGCTTCAGTTTCTTTTTCTCCCTAGAGCTGCAGTGCTGACATGCTATGAGGATACACATGCAGGCTTTCTTCTCAATATACCTAAATTAGGCAGAGATTAGAAAACAACAAAAACACTGCTTAAAAGCATCACCAGAGCTTGATAAAAAGGAGCACAAAGGCATTTTATGAATAATACATTAACTTAGTACTATTAGGCAAACATATGAGGCTAGACCCACTCACAGCAAGGTGTGAGTGCAACCTCCAAAATTACTGTCCTCAAAATCCTGGCATAGCTGCCACCCCACCCTGAAGGTGCCTCAGTTCTTAGCCTAAAAACATCACATGTAGCTCAGGACTGTGAATGCCATCCCCAGGAACTACACATTTAATTATCAAGGTCTAAAAGGCTGGTATTGTAAAGCTCAACAGTATTCCTCAATTTTCTTTTTGTCAGGACCTTAAAGGCAAGCATATAACGTTGGTACCAGAGTAATTTCAGTGATGCTGGTGGAACCTGGCTGATTTACAAAAGCTGAGGGTTCACTGCAGTATGTCAAAAATTTTTTTAATGAACAAGGGAACTGAGTTAATATAAAGAAGTAGAATTCTTTCACACCTTGAACTCGCATTTTAATAACTCCACCTGCAGATACTTCACAAAAATAAAAATAAACCTGCTTTTTAGGAGTTTGAATATCGTAGGGTTTTAAGATTATGTTTTTGTTTAGCTTCCTGAATTCTGACTGTAGACTGAGAAGAGATGCATGAGTTTTGTAGCATGGGTGCATGTTCTTGAATATGTATGTGTTAATAGCAATTTTCTCTATGAACTTCTCTGTCTGCACAACGGTGATACATAATATTAGCCTTTCCTCTGTAAGGTTCTTACAAGTTAACATCATCTACACTGAAGGAAAATCCTCCCCTTTGACTGTTTCTCTGTACTTTAATTAAATACAGCAACAGTCTAAAAGACATGACAAAGTTGTTAGAGAGAACGGAGACAGTTGTTGAACTCTGTAAAAGCTACATTTCTTTAAGCCTTTTTATGTACGTCACTTCTGGTGATCCACTGCGTTGTATTACAAGCCTCAAGTTCTGAAATGGAACACGCAGCAGCAAAATCCAGCTTTCCTATTTAAATCACTTGTATTTGCTCATCTCTCGTATCTAACATGGATGCCCTCTTTCATGGACCTGCATAACTATGGTTATATTCAGGTGGTCCAAATTCCACACACATCCTCAGGTCTAGTGTTCTCTATTGACTTGAAGGCTTTTTCTTTTTTTTTTTTTCTTTTTTTTTGCACTTAGCTAATGGGTAATATGTCAGACACAGGAGCACAAGCAGAATTTAGGCTCTCTTCACGAGAGCTTTTCTGCACCTAGAGTTTTGGACTGTGCTATTTTACAGGTTTTGGCAGATGCATATAGAGTTTGAATGGATCTGCAGTGTTTCTAATCCATTATGGTAAAAAAAGTGAATGCATGCTCTGTTTTATACTTGCACCTACCCACTTCAAGTAAAGCAAGACCTCAGCAGGATCACACAGCTTGGTTTGGCACGTTACAGAGGCTTCAAGTCTTGCAAGTATGCAACAGCAAGAAGACAGCTCTTAGATCTCCCTCGAAATTCTCCCCGTTGCAATTTTCTTACTTGGACCAAACAACTCTGTATCACTCAGTTAATTTCCATGACTTTTCACCCCCAAATAGAAAATATCCTTCTCTGGTTTAGCTCGTTTTTGTTCTGGGGACATGATGCATGACTGAAGAAGATACTTGGAATAAGATTTGTGCTTCTTGCAGATCATGAAGCTGTTAAAATAGTGGTGCTCATAGCTGCACTGTGAATTTTCATACTAGAGGTTTGCATAGGTGTAGGTAGAAGATCTTTATGGGAACAATAATCATAAATTGAGGACTGACATCGATTGGTCAGCTTTATTGTATGCATTAATAATACAGAACCATGAGATAACTTTGAAACATTTCTAGAATGTATTTAGCCTCTGGTTTAGATTCTTGAAAAATTGCACTGTGCGTTTTTTGCTTGCACACGTATGCACGAGGAAAGCAAACCTGACTGGGAATCAGATATTTCTGTGCTGCAGCTACTGCTGTGTGTGACGGCTTATACCTCCAGCTGCCAAGATGCAGCAAGAATGAAAATAACCTTTCATTAGTCCTCCAGTTGTATTCAGAGGATACTTTTGCATATTCGCAGGCATGGCTTCAATTACTGTGAGTATGTAGGGGCATAACTAATAGAACTTTGTGATCCAGTGACTCTTGTGATGCCAAACCAATATGCTTTTGATGGAAACTGGAACACGACTGTTTCATTTCAGTAGTTATTGGGTGCCGAATCTGGTGAATGTAAAATATTAATGATTCCCTCCTGCTGATTTTTGCTTTTTTTGTTTTTTTCACTACTAAGAAATGAAATGAGCTATCTTATTCACTCTGTGGTTTAGTATATTTTTTGCCCTTGCCAGGGCCAGTATGAAATTGAGTAAATTGAGTTGTCAAAGGGACTGACAGGTTCTCCTTCAGTGCACGTAAGTCTATGGCCCGAAAGCTACTTCAAGTTTGTATGACTTCTCCAGATTGCAAGTATCAGTAGCTTGATCTGACAGTGTATCAAAATTGCAACGGAGTTGCATGCACTACAGTATAGTATTCCATATGAAATCCTGAATCCGTTTGCCAGTCTGTGTGTGTGTGCACACGCACGCACGTGCAGGAAGGATGGGGGCAGCTTACCTTGTTTTCTTAGAGCTTACCCCAGAAATGTTTGGAATTTCTTTTAAAGAGATTTCAGAGATCATAAAACTTTGACAAATCTTCCGTTAACCACAGCGAAAGTAAGAAGGAACTGATTCTGTAATATTATACTTGGCAGAGCAGAGAGGAAGTAAATTGCTTCTATTAAGGGAGTGAGCACAGTATTTCTGAAATTGTTTGTGTCCAAAAGCGCCTAGTTCACATCTGCTAAGCATTCTGAAAATGTTCAGTGTGAACTACAGGGAAAAACTAGCCTGGCATCACTTTATTCATATGCTAAAAAGCAATTTGGATAATAATAATTATAATAATAATAATAAAAATAACATGTTTTTTTCTCTTAAAGGGAGTAAAGATACCTCTCAGTCTCAAATTCTTAACAGGTGTTTAAGATGGTAAAATGTTCTCATTAATAGGCATATTTCTGTTATGAAAGAAATAAGGCTTTATGCTTTTTTCCAACATTAAGCCCACATGATGTGTTATAAGAACTGCAGGCATACAAAAGTTAAATAACAAAAAATAAATAATCAAAGTGGTTTTGTGTTAAAAAAGGAGGTTTTGCTCTTCCTAAGTTCAGTAGAAAAATTACTGCCTATTTTGTGAGGAAGAGAATCAGGACTCATATTACTTTGCTGATGAATATTCTAGCTGTGCTGCCCTATATAACTGACTGTGCTGTAAATATAAGAGAATTATAGAATTGCTTGGGTTGGAAGGAACATTAAAGATCATCTAGTTCCAACCCCCTGCCATGGTCAGGGACACCTCCCACTAGACCAGGCTGCTCAAATATGGATAGGAAAGAGGATGGGGATGTCCATCTCTCCCCGTAATAAGTCAAACAATAGGAATACAAAGATAGCACCTTTCTCTGGTTTACTTAGATGTTCAAAGCTATTAAATTGAGAAACCGGGCCAGCTGAAAGTTCCTTACTCGACCTTGTGAAGGTGGGTGGAAAGAGGAAAGAAGCAACTCATCTGTGCTAATCAGCATGGGAAATCTATTGCAGAGGAGCTACCTAACTGTAGAAAAATCTTTCCAACTAAAAAAAATAAGGCAGCCAGAACTTAACATTCCTCCTGCTTACTTAAAAATCTTCTTTATCAGAGCTTGTATTTGGGAAATGTAGGCATCTGCAGCATGTTAGTATCTAGAGCAGTTTCTTGTCAGTCAGGGTATGTTAGGAAGGTTGAACATGATATCCAAGGTGATAGGAAACATCCATCCTTTTGGATATATAGCAGAGCGGTGAGAGAAGTTGTTGCTGTGATTTGGAGGAACAGACTATGAGGAAGTGTAACTTTTCTTCCTCTTTCTAATGTAGCACTGTGCTGCCCTGAACACATTTTATCATTTCTTTCCCTTTGCTTTTACTGCATCGTCCTCTGGGGAAATACAGCTTTGAAGACAGAATGATGCTGAGGAGCAGCCAGCTGGCATTTGACTTCAAAGTAATGCTTATCCATAGTGGGAGAAGCTACAGAGGAGAAGAAAGAAAAACTGTAGCAAAGGGTCTATCATCCAGTGGAGACCTAACTGTACCCTCTTCGCTCTGCAACATTATTTGTGCAGTTCTGTCCAGTACTACTCCTTGACTAGTTAGCACTCATCAGCAGTACCCATGAGCAATTAGCATATCTGTTTGGAAAGATGATTTCCAAAAAAATGGTCCTTATTTTATCCATGCCAACTGACATATGATTTGTTTTTCTGCATGGCCATCCCTCTTCTATAACTAGTAATGCTTACAAGAAAGCAACTGTCTGCAATTATTCTTGGTTGGGCTAAATCCTGTTTTTAGTTGGGTTTCCTAAGTCAAGCAGATAGACTTTGGGTAACTCCAAATTATAAAGAATATAGGTGAAAACTAGAATATGCTAGTTTAAATCTGGGACAGAGGAGCTTTGGGAAAGCTTGGACAATAAATTACTTTTGACATTATTTCAATCTGGAGGAGAGTTTAATGTGCTAAAAATTCATCTGATCTCTTTAAATGGCATGCAGTAACTCCTAGAAAAGGGATCTCTCCTGACGTCGTCACACATGAAAAAAGAGTCTGCCTGCTGTAACGAATTGATAAGTTACACAAGAACTTATCTCATAACTCCAACTTCAGATCAGAAAAAAAATCCACATTTTTTATTGTAGTTAAGGAAAACCCTCTGCTACAGAAAGTCTCTGGAACATAGCAGTGTTTACAAAGAAAACAAATAGCTGTACATTTTCAGTGAAACTCATCCAGATGTGTACCATGTGTGAGGCCTATAGTGTATGATAAAGTTGCCATTGTAAAAGTGGTGGGGGGGTTTCTGATATGAGAGCTCCTGACCTACCAAAGGTGCAGAACTCGATAGTATGCAAATTACTGCTACCAGGGACTGGGCCAACAGCTACAGTTTTGCAGAAAAATATTTTCAATTGCTGCCTCCATGGGATTTGGAAGGAGACATTTGGGAAAATATTTTGAGACTTATCCTGATCCTGTTGGCATGCAGGAATGTATTATATGTGGATGAAAAGTACAAAAGTCAAGACTGTTTCTCTTTTCCTGGCTGTCTGAAATGAAAGTGCATAGAAAGTGAGTAATTAACCATTTTTGCAAACTACTGAATTTTGCAGGTGCAAAAAGAGCTATCCAAATGCTTCCTGATTAATTTTTAATGAATGGCTATTGCTTATGATTGTTGTAGATAATTTCTAAGCATTATGCAGAGGATTCACCATACAAACAGAAAAGAAACGTAAGCTTCTTAGGCAAACCTTTCATATTGTTCTGAATAGTGTAATATAATGTAATAGCATTAGCAAAATAAGCTCAGAGAACTAAGCATCACTCATGCAATAGCATAAATTCAAATTCCATTAACCTTACTGACTCATACTTCAAAACAGATGCAGACCAGTTGGAGAAAGTCCAGAGGACAGCAATGAGAATGACCAGAGGTCCAGAAAACATGACCCATGAGGAAAGATTGAATGAATTAACTAAAGAAAAGCTAATGAGGGATATAAATCCAGTAGGTAAACATAATACATATTAGGCAGTTGCACAGGGATAAAAACGTTTTTTTTTCAGGTCCAAGGTGAGAAAAAAAAAAGTGGCCATAAATTACAGCAGCAAAGATTTAGGAAAAACATTGTGAGAATAACATTCATGCATAACAGTAGAGAATCAATCGCTGCCAGCCATCTAAACACAGGTTGGAGAGTTGTCTGTCAGGGATGATATGGATGCACAGAGAGAGTTGAAGATGTCTGACGGCCCCTTCCTACCTCATGGCTCCTCAGGGGATTAAACTCTGGGTTTAAATGTCTAACCTAGAATAAACCAGTGAAGGCTATCCACACCTCCTATATTAAGGTATCGAAACATACATGTAACCCTGAGAAAGTGACAGATATGTTCGTTGTTAATGCCTTAAAAAAATAATAAACGATGTAAAAAAGCAAGGAGTCTGAAGATCAGAAAATATAACTCGTTGATACTTCTCTTTCCCCCTCTCTGTCAAGAACCTGCTGTTGTTAACACTGTCCTGGATCTCTGAAGGAAGGTAGAGTCTGCTCTTTCGCTTAGTTGCTTTTTTGTCAACCACAAGAGTTTGGAGTGTTTGTCTTCAGCTTCACACTTCCTGCACCACTCTCATATTCCTGTAGAGTCTTTGCCAGGTGGGACAATGTGCACAGAGATCATCCATGGGCAGTACAAAAGCAGCAAGAGCACCACTTCCATTGATTATCACAGAAAACTTTGCATACTTCTTTCTATGTAGTAGTCACCTATAAACATGCTAACTGGCTAAAGTAATGAAAAGTTATATACTTGTGTTGAGGTGAAGATCAGAATCACCTAGTTTTTCTCGAGCACTGCACACTGCCAGAGTAAGAGATTATTCACACTGGAATAATTTGAGAGTTATTTAGTTGAAGAATATCACAAAACATGTTCTTTACCCAGATCTATAGCACTGCTTACGCTTAGTCATTGGCATCTGTATCACTTACTTCTGGTAATCTCTGTGAAAAAAAGAAAACAAGTGTTGGGGTTTTTTTGTTTCGTTTTTAATCTAGGTATCATTTTATCAGTTCAGTGGTTTGTAGTTTATCTCAGCTCCAGTCTGTTTCTCTCCGCCACATACAGTCTCCATTACCCTGACCAGTAGGATTACCTAGAGCATTTACAAAATCAGCAATCTATCTTCAGCTTACTTAAATCAAGATTTTAATGATCAGCAAAGCTTGCAATGTTTAGAGTTTAATTTTAGAAGCTTCACTGAGCTCTAACTTGAAAAGTTTCTAATGAAATTCTCCAGTACTTGGCATGACTTCCAGGAAATTATCTAGAATTGTTATTTGTGTATCCACCATTGCTATTAAGACACAGCTTTTCTCAGGTGAGTGCAGCAGAAGAAAAAATGTGATGACTGGAAAAATCTGCTGATTAGAAAGCGGTCAAAGGGAGTTGGGTATTTATGCTTTTTATTGAAGATAGGTCAAGACTAGTTGTTTGTTGCTGCTTGCTTTTTAATCTTGTGGCAGTGGAGGAGAAAGAAATGTTCACATATTATTTTTTTTTCAGAGGATTGGAATCAAATTAGCTTTATTTCATCTTGGAGAAGTCTGTTAGCCCCCATTCCATTGTTTTGTTGTACTGATACAGAAGTCTTGTAGCCTGAAATTCAAAATCTTGTGCAGCAAAGACTTTATCCCCAGACGAAAAGGCATGGTTATGCAATGGCTAGTCAGGGCCTAAACATTGGTATGAACTATGTAGTTTAAGCTTATTCACACGGAGGAGGAAGACATGAGAAAAAAAACTTTCTTTCTAAATCTCTAGCAGGAAGTCATGCAGGAAGAAAGGATTATATACTGATGAGAGGGATCAAGAGAGCATCTTGAGGGGGAAGGAGGGGGATTACAGAGGATGAACAGTAGCATAGCTCTAGATATTGGCACATTCAGTTGCTGAGGCGAGCAGCTCCGGTGCCAGCATGATCCTCAGTGGAGCACTCTAGCACGGTACACAGGGAGGTTTTCTGAACCAGGGAAACCTCAGGGGTGCAGAGAGACCCACCAGGATCCTGCAGCTTATGTGACAGCAGCTGACAAGACCTGGGCAGGACCAGGAGCAACAGCGGCCAAGCCCCCATACCTATAAAGGAAATCCCCAGGGAGGCCAGCAGCTGGGGCGTGGTGCAGCAGTTCGAGAAGGAAGGTCCCTGTAACTCTGTTGGCTGGATCAGGGAGCAACTGTATCCACCTGGCAGAGCGCCATGGCCTCTCTAAACTCACTACAACTGACGCAAATTCACAGACGGAGCTCCAGTGGGAACACACCACCACCCAGGTGCCAGGCAGCAGCAGTGAGCACAACCGTGGGAGGTGCACCCGGGTAGAGGAACTCCTCTGCTTAATGACAGAGCTCCAGCAGGAGGCGAGTAGGTTAAGGAATATCAGGGAGTCTGAGAGAGAGACTGACCTCTAGAAATGCACCCTACCTTCCCTGGGACAGGTCCCACAGGCAGACAGAACACATGACACGGAGGATTCCCTATCCTCTCTCCACCCAGCAGAACGTGGTGACTTAAGGGACAGGGGGCAATGGCGACAAGTTCCTGCCCAGCGCAGCAGGCAAATCTCCTCCATGATACCCTGCCTTCCAAGGTGCCCTTGCATAATAGGCATGAGGCTCTCCAAGTGGAACCAAACAATGACGAAGATGATGGTTCATCTAGGTTGCAGGTGTTGCCAAGATCAAGTCAGCCTATGCCCTGCAACAAAACTGCTTCCATAAAAAAAAGTGATGGGTCATTGTCATAGGAGACTCTCTTCTGAGGAGAACAGAAGATCCAATATGCCAACCTGACCCACTTCTTAGGGAAGTCTGCTGCCTCCCTCATGCCTGGGTTAAAGATGTTACAAGAAAAAATTCCTACCCTGGTACAGCCCTTGGAATATCATCCATTACTGATTTTTCATGTAGGCAGTGATGAAGTTGCAATACGAAGTCCAAGGGTGATCAAAAGAGACTTCAGGGCCTTGGGACAACTGGTTAAGGGATCAGGAGCACGAGTAGTGTTTTCCTCTATCCTTTCAGTTGCAGTGAATGATGTTGGAAGAAAAAGGAAGACCAAGCTGATCAATACCTGGCTCTGTGACTGGTGTCATTGCCTGAATTTTGGGGTTTTTGATCATAGGTTGGTCTACCTGGCACCAAGGCCGCTGGGGACAGATGAGGTACGCCTGTTTCAAAGTGGGAAAAGGATCTTCACGCAAGAATTAGCTGGGCTCACTGAAAGAGCTTTACACCAGTTTTGAAGGGGGAATGAGATAAAACCAGGCTTGCTACAGATAAGCCATGGGTGGCACGCCAATGTTTGAGAGATGGTGTGCTAGCAAGGTCCATCAGTCTGCCCCACAATATCCTGAGTGAAATGTCTCTATACTATCTGCACTATTTTTTGACAGTCTGGAGATGTTCTAGTAAACTGGAAGCTGGCAAATGTCCCCGTTTTCAAGAAGGATAAGATGGAAGACCCTGGTAGTCACAGGCCTGTCAGTCTTACTTCAGCGCCTGGTAAAATTATGGAGATGGTTATTCTGGTAGTTACTGAAAGACACTTGAGAGATAATACAGTCATTGGTCACAGACAGCATGTGTCCATGAGGGGAAAGTCCTGCTTAACTAACTTTATTTCCTTTATGACAAGGTCACCCATCTAGTTGACCAAAGGAAACCAGTAGATGTGGTGGTGTTGGATTTGAGCAAAGCTTTTGATACGGTCTCTCACAGTAGCCTTCTGGACAAAATGTCCATCACACAGCTAGACAAGTCCATAATACCTTGGGTGAACAATTGGCTGGTGGGTCAGACTCAAAGATGTACAGTAAATGGAGTCACATCAGGTAGTCCTGGGAGGAGCAGGGAGCTGGACTCGATGATCCTTATGGGTCCCTTCCAACTTGAGATATTCTATGATTCTCTGACCAAAGGCTGTTTAGTGCAATAGCTCTCCACTGACGGTGATCAGCATTTGATATTTAGAGAAAGGTCCAAAGAAATCTTGAATCTTCTGGTCATGGATTAATTTCCCCTCAAGTAGTTAAAAATCTAATGACTGTTTTGATTTTGATCCCAACCACCTGCCACAGCCTATGAACAGCTGGGACAATTTACATGACTGCACCTTGACAGTGATGACTGAATGCTGCCAGGCAATGTTTTCTGTGCGAGAACTGCATTTAAACTTGATAGCAGAGCCTTCATAAGACTGTTGCTAATTATGACTAAAGAATCAGTTTCTACTGGAAGATTTTGTGACATATGGCCTAGCTCACGGTATTATATAAAATGCTTTTATCAGAGATTCTGTGCTAGCAGTTTTAAAGAGAATCTTGCAGTGGGATATAATCACACAGTCTGCTTTTTGAAGTAACCCAACCTATAGTAAACAAAAAGAATACCTGAAGTCTACACCTTGTTCGCATGCACTGCCTCTGGCAAAAAAGCAGCAGAAATATTTTTTCCGCATCCTAAGAGGTCATGGTAGGTGCATGCAGAGAGGGAAACCATAGAATCCAGGTGGAGAAGTAAATTAACTGTGAGGGTAAGGTGATAGCCAAATTCTTCTACAGCTCTTTATTGCTGTTGCTAGGGTAATAAGCCCTGTGCTACAGGGGCAAAACACTGCAGATCTGGGGCAGAGAGGTGATAGCCATTTTATTGAGAAAGCCAGCTCTGCTAGACTGTGCCCTTACACTGGGAGAGAAGGTCCATTTTGTTCTCCTTATTTTGGCACCTGCTTTCCAGTACAAGACATAGCCTGACAATAATGCCCATGCTCAACTATTTGAAAATATTTTTGTTGTGGGGCCAATGATTTAATTTGACTTTATTATTATTCCACCCCACCCCCACCTCCAGTACTTTATATCCATTCCTGGGAAAGGCATATATGTTTTTCTGTAGTGGTATTTAGCAGAGAAGCACCTTAATCCTGACAAAAACACTGATAATTTTGTTCAGGGATGAATTTTGAGACTGAACAGCTCATTATCTAAGCCTCTTTCCTGAGCCATAACCAGCTATTCTGTCTGCCTTTGGAATTCATGTACTTTAAAAGAGAAAAAGGGAGCATTCAGTGCGTTCACCATGTGATTGTACAGCCAGCAAAAAACCTGGGATCTTTCTATTGCTGCATGCGCTGCTTGTTGCTTTAGTTGGTGTTACAGATGCTGTGCCCTGGTTGATGGGTCTCCTGGCACTGTCTAGTGAAGCAGAACCACAGCAGATTAGTTTCCCTCCTTTCAGAGATGCAGTTTGGGTTAGCTGATATGGCCCACTTCAGAAATGACTGCTGAATGCCCCCAGATATATATTTTGCACACTCAAACGTGCAAGTTAAAGAAATACCAACACGCAGGTATATTATACTACTTTTCACCCTTTTTTCTTATCAGCTGAAAGTAATATACTGAATAATTATGGGGGTTTGATGGTTGTTTTGGCTGAACCAGAACTTCAGGGCAGAAAAAAAGAATTGGGATTTGCCCAAAACACTGCAAGTGAAGAAGAGAAAACCTTTTTGCTTTTTAATTTCATTTCCTCTTTTATGATAAAATTTGCTAAATTTTAATGTGAAAATTTTGAACTGGAAAATAAAATATATTTAAATGTATTTTTTTGCTACAAAATATTTTTGACTGGAAGTATTAATGATAGTTTATTAGTTTTTTGGGATAATTTTGGACAATTTGAGATAGCATTTTTCAATGAATAAAATATTCTATGAAATAATATTCATCCTTCACAGATAATTTCATATACTTTTCCATATTATCTGAATTTGCAGTAGAAGAGCTTAGAAAGAATGATATTCAGTCAATTCAAGAACAAGTTAAGAAAACTCTTACCTTGAGAGAGAGAAGCTAAACTTCACACATAGCTTCTAGTTTATGTGCACAATTCTTTTTATGCCAAGAGATTAAACATCACAGAGTGCATTGCTCTGAAATTCTGGTTCAAAGGGAATAATTTGCACATTAGTTGAATTTTACGTGCTCATTCCAAACATCAATTACACATTTATATAAAGTTAGGCTTTCTCAGTCTCGAACAGTTTTTTGTGACACATAATTTCAGGCCAATTTGTTCTGTGTTGCTTTGAAGAATGCAATGCTACGTCTGGCAAAAGTTTGCCACGTTCATTCTAATTTAATGCTTTTATAAAAAAGGGAATAATGATACTCTTTTTCACCAAGGATGAATTATTGGTTTCTCAGCTATTTGGAAAATTGAATAGGAACATACACTTCAGAGTTTACTTTCTCTCTTTTTTTTGTTTTGTTATGTCCTAGCTTGATTGAAAGATGGCAGTCAAAGGCAGACTTTGGATAATTGATTTGTAACTAAGATAGACTTCTAAAAGCAGGATTTTAATGTATTATTAAAAATTTTGCCATCGATTTTGAGAGAGCTTCCACAGCTGAGGGATGACTGAATGTTCATACATTTAGAATGTATTTGCCATATACTAGGTGAGCTTTGGTAATATATTCATCTGAAGACACTGCACTTCTTAAAATGATATCGCTAAGGAGTTTCAGAGCATTACTATTGGTAATTAAATACAAATAAACTTTTATACTTTTTTTTTTTTATTTTATTTTCTTAGAACAAGCTTGCCAAGAGCTTGACAAGAACTTAGGGAACTGAATGGGTATTTCAGAAAATGAGCTGATTCAAATGAAGATTTAAAAGTATAATTTCTAACAGGTTCCAGAAAGCATTTCTGCCTGAGCGGGAAACCTAGGTAGTGTCAGAAAAAATTATGATCCCTACTGTGTATGAAATAACGTAAGAGCAGAATGTACAACTCTTTCATGAATGTAGCCTTTCACGAATGTAGCAATGGGAGAGTAAGAAATGCTGATGTCTCTATCCAGCCATAAGGTAATAGGTCTAATCACCACTTTTATTTCATTTCAAAATAGCAAATGAATGAAATTCAGACATGAAAAAGGTAAAGTGTATTTACTGCCTGAATTCAAAGAAGCAGTCTGTACAATAACCCCCACTGAGGATAAGAAACTTAGCATACAAATGTAGAAAAGGGGATACCCCCTTAGGCTGGAAAGAAAGAAAATAAATCAATAAAAAGTCCTGAGTTAGACTAGAATATTCATGAGAGTTTGGTAGCCTTCTAAAGGCACATGTAATTTTTTTCAAGAAACTTGTTGTTCCAAAGTGTAGCTTATTAATTGTACTTGCCATTAACCTCTATAGTGGAAACGCTGTTTTGAATAGCAAATGCCATATGATGGAGGCAATAAAAGACAATACAGACTCCTATGAATTTTGACCTTTTCTTTAAATGGCTTACCTTTTTGAATTTTGATTCAATTTGGTCTCTTGTCCTAGAAAGTGCCCTGACTTAATAGGAATAGTAAGAACTGCACCATATGGAGTATTTTGTGAGATTGGTTGCACTATAAATCTGCAGTTTATGTGGAGATTGTAAAGGCCAGGAAAGGATTACTATCCCCATGTAAAAACCAATCCACTCTGAGATGCCAATTTTTCTCTTAGGAAGAGACAGACTGTATTTTGCATAGTGTCTAGGACAATGGTGTCCCATTGTCCCTCCATAAACGTGTCAAACACTTGATGTCAAATTCAGTCATTATAAGTGACAGACCACTAATTCTGCAGATACCTGCTCTGCAGACAGCAATAGACTGTTTAGAAATCACATACCTTTAAACAAAATTGCCCTTCATACTACTGCCTTTCTAAAAGCATTAGAAAAGTTTCAACTTACTACTTTGATTAATTCTGTGCCACTATGTATGGAAAATTGTCCCTGGGGAGTTATGGCAAATGTAAAGAAAATAATATCTTTTTTCAAATGAGAGAAAAATATTTCTGCTATTCAACTGAACTAAAACATCACGGGCCTTTAAACTGCTTGCTTGGTTAATACAAAATACTTAGATATTCTCATATAGCAAGCAGCAGGAGCACATGGAATCATAGAATTGTTAGGGTTGCATCCTCCTATCTGATAGTTAAAACAGACCTATAAGGCTTCAACCTTGTTTCTTTTTTCTGTCCTTTAAATTAATTGGAATGTAACTACCGGTCTTCCATGATCCTAGCATAGAAAACTACTCTCTTCTGAATAACTTTAATGCAAAACATCGTTAGCTTGAATTTTAATGACCTTGCTAACTGTCATTTGTGTGGACTTTGTACTAGGTGAGGTGGAAAAGAAGCTGATGGCCCTCAAAAGGAGCTTGCTATACTTCATTGCAGAAAATCCTTTTCATACTACTAGTTATCCATATAGAGAGATGCTTATAAGAGCTATTTTTAAATAAAAGTCTTCCAGGACTTATCAGTGCTTGCTCTTCCTAAATAGATGAGAGCCACACACGTAACTACACCCAGAAAACTTGAAGGAGAAGGTTGTGCCCTTCCCACCCTTCCCAGCTTCTCAGCTGAAGCTAGGGCTGCTTTCCTTCCCTGTCTGATTTTCCTTGCTCCTCAGAGCCTCTGTGGGTTTCACAGGGGATCTTAGCTGCTCTACCAGCTACAAGAACATCTCTTTATAATCTGAAGCAAGAAGAGGTACTCCATTTTTCTGAAGAGTTCTCTTAAGGAAACTATGACCTTGTTTTAAGTGAGTGTTGCAACTTTCTCTTTCTCAGTACTTTTGGCCACGATGTGGAATTATGCTTACAACTGAATTAGTCCGTCACTGAGCATGTGATAATTCATATAGATTTAGTAACACAAATAAGCTTGTTCACTCCTGTATTTTACTATTCTCCTCCTGTTTTGATAAGCATTTTCTAAAATTACAAAGAAAACCTCTTCACAGGCAGAGAAAAAGTTGCTTGTTTGATTTTTTTCAAACGAGTTCTGAATTTCATTTATTAAAGAAAGAAGGATGAAACAGCATTTTTTAGGAAAATATGTAATATGTGATCTGAGTTTACGTAGGTAGTCTATCTGACTGAGTTTGAAGACAACCAGAAAAAAACACTCAGAGTTCTTAAAATAAGATGCCAAGGATTAGCAGCGATGATTGTTGGAAACTGTTGCCTTCCTCAAAAAGAAATTTAGATCAGACAGTTCTCCTCAGGATGTAGTTATATCTACCATGTTAATTCTGGGTAAGCTTTTAAAAGCTTCCCAGGGTGATGAAAAATCACTTTGGTTGTTTGGCGTTTGTTTTACAAGTTTTTTTAATTTTTCTCTGATGTTGTTTACCTAACTAATTTCTGAGGTCTTTCCAGTTTTTTTCTTTTGATACTTTTTTAGTTATCTGCAGCAATGCACACTATCTTAAGGTGTAGCACACTGGCTTATCGGTCTATGTTCATTCAGGCTAACAGTCCCTGGAGGGATTTTAGCTTGTTTTCTCTCTTCCTTTACCGTAGAGGAAATGTGACATGCATTTAAATTGTCTTTGTTTCCCCTGCATCCCATGTTTACAATTCTCTGCCTTGTTGTTGCATATCATTATGTGAGGAAGAAATCTCATCTCTGTTGCTCACACAGAGTCAGAGTAAAATTCACTCTGGAGTAGGGGGCTAGCTCAATGAGCCTGCCCACAAGCCAGTAGACATCCTAGTTCGCCTGGTTCCAGAGACTCCCTTTCTCGTTGAAGAGTCTGCCATACGGCATGTCAGGATCCTTTGGTACTTTCTTTTTCCCTGTTCTGCCACAAAGTACTGGCTCCAGCAAGGAGTGTGGAAATCTTCCTACTGTTCTAACCTCTTCTTCCCTGCTTACAACAGCTGTCTATGAAAAGTCTAAGTGAACATCGACGAGAGAAGATATCTCTGTGTTTTCCTTTTCATTTTACGGATAATTTTTTTTTGGCCTATATAACTAGAAGGTCTTCTTCACCTGTTTCAAGTAGAAGATCTTGGATAGCCTAAATTAATTTGTCTTCCTTCCACCTATAAACTCCAAGATCTTTTTCTGTGATTTCAGGGTCCAAGTGCAGTGTTTGTTTTGCCACAGCCTCCACTACTCTGGCCATTCCTATTTAACCCCCAAAGGTTTCAATTAACACTCTGAGGTATCAATTAAACATTTAGGTTCAACAAAATCTCTTTCTTTTCAGTACAAAGACGCATGAAATATTATTAATATGTTAAAGGATTTCAAGTCTAACTTGAGGCTTGGTCACTTCTCAAAAACATACTTTTACCCACAGTTCTCTACCCAAAAGACTGCCTCTGTGCCCGCATTAATCTTTAATTCACTTACAGGATTTAGACTCCTACCAGGACACAGTGCTATCTATTCTGTTGAATAAAATGTGTCTTCTAGCCCAGGTTGATTTCTCAGCCATCCTGCTCTGCACCATATCACAACAAGGTGATTCACGTGCTACTTTTGTACCATGGCTAGCTGCTCTCCCTCCTGTTCTTTTTCTAACAACCTTAAAATACAGAGTTTTGAACACCATAAAATCAAGAGCTACTCCATTTAATTTATTGCACTGCTCTCACATACTCATTCACCCTTTGCTTTTCATGAAGGTCTGCTATGACAGAAAATTATCAGCCTCTGTCACAGGCAGCCATAAAAACTGTACCCCATCAGTAGAGAGGAAAAGGATTTATAGTGCACGCTTCCTCATCCTGAAAAGAAAAGAAAGGAGACTCCTCCTGAGATTAATAAAAATGACCCTTCGGTGAGGACTGGAAGTTCTGAGTAATGACCTAGCACAGACCATCTCTTCTATTCAAAAAAAGGAACTGGTTCATGCCCCTGAATTTTCTAGGAAGACTTTTTGTATGAGGGTTTTGTAAATGGAACATTTCTGCTTTCCAGTGGGTCAGCTTCACTATCAATACAGTCTTCTAATTCAGACTTTTTAAAGTACCAGAGATCTTTGAAAGAATAGCAGCAGTTGCAGCAGCCGTCACAAGATGAAATGGGGTATTCTTGTCACCATATGTTGATGACTTATATAAAGAGATTGTCAAGAAACCAAATTGCTGCAGACACACTATAGCTCTTCAAAAGTCTAGGTATTTTGTACTTTCCCTTTCTGTGCTCAATTCTTAGAGAAAACCGACAATTTTGGATTGCGTGTCAGTGAAGATGTGCTTACCTCAAGACAGCACTCTCAGGTTTGTCCTTTAATCTAGAGTCTTATCCTGACACCACTGCTGGCTAACTCACTCATTTGTCATATGACTCAGTGCATCTACTTTATGTCTTATACCAGATTATGACTTCAGTCATATTTCTAGTTGTTTTCAAATAATTTAATTCTTATGGAGGAAAACAATTCACAAGGAGGTTAAGCACTCCCTGCTGAACTGGCAGAATCTGTCCAGGATTTGTTCAATATCTCTATTTAAAGACACAGTGCTTTGAGGAGCTATGAAAATGGATGGAAGCCATGACAGTCCACTCTGCAGCTACACAATTGGAGACTACCTCTGTTAACAGAGCTCAAGTTCAGGGCTTTCTTGAGGAGTAGCTCCTACTTCCTGTACACGGAATTACATGGGAGAGCACAGGGCAATGCAGAATATGACTGCACCATATGGAACTGAGATGGAACTAACTGCTTACATACATATATATTTATATATGTGTATGCAGAACATTTAGGAAGGGTTAAAATAAACTGGTTTTCAGTAACTGTACGTATGTAAGCCCCTCCAGACATAAATTATGCATCTTGAACAGTGGCTGCTAAGCACACAGATATCTCTGTAAAGGTACTAAAGAAATTATGTCATGGTAACAACAGTAGCCTAGTAATTTCTGAAGCTGTCATATGCACAAAATGCATAATCAGAGAATCAAGGTAGAAGTGAAACAATACAAGGAATTCAGTATAGAAGTAAAGAAAAAATTCTTATAACCATAAATATCAAACACAAATCAGTTGTATGCAAACATAGGTCCCATAACTGTAAACCATTGGGAGTGTAAATTTTTGATACTGAATTACTGTGTTGTTTGGAGTTTATTTTGGAGTGAATGGAATGTATTTCCTCAAGATACTTTGTTCTGCATCAAGTTCCTGTCAGACTACGGTTTCTGTAGGATTAATGTTCCCTCTTATTTTATCAGACGTGTTCAGATCTAACTGCATGTCATTGCTCCCCACGCCTGTATCATCAAAGGGTTATAGTCCCCCAAACTCTGCAACCATAAGGCTTTTAGGGCATGTGACATCCAGCATGGCACACACACTAGAGACAGGACCCTGACCGCAGCTGCTGGTATCTTCCTTAGTTCAGAAAACAAATAATCCTGATATACAGAGGCTCCTAATCAATGGATTTCAAACCTGCTAATCTTTTTGTACATGTAGCACCAGTCACTTTACAGCATGAGTTGAAGTGGCTGTATGACTTTTCCATTGTAATAACAATCACCCTCAGAAGTGAATGGACTCTGAGAACTTTTCTGAAAAACTGAATTGAAGTGACCTGACGTCATATAAAACAGCTGCTTTTTTGCCACAATGCAACCTCGGGCTGTCACTAAATGATGATCTGTCAATTTTTCTGCCTTCGTTCTCTGCTTCTCATTCAACTATAATGAGACAGACCATTTTTCAGACTTCCATGGTTAGACAGCTGGACAGGCTAGACCATTTTTCTGATAGAATAAAATGCTACTGCATCTCTCACACAGAAAAACACTGAATATCATTATGGTAGAAAATGGAATATGATAAACTGGAAAAGTGAAGTACATTATAAATTTCGTAATATAAAATGGTCTCATGATCTAAAGTGAGAGAAGCAAGGGTAGTGCTAAAAACTGCTTTTTTTAGGAGCGTATAGTGAGTGAAGAAGAGCACGTTGTTGTTAGGAGTATTTCCTCTGTTGTGTTTGTATACAAAGGTCATGAACAAAGGAAAAGGCCAGGTTAACAGCTTATTTTTTGGCAAGCAAGGAAGTCACAAATTCAGGATTATTGTTTTTTTGGTTTGCTGATCTGGATGAATGGTAATGTTTAATTTGTACTTAGTCCTGCATGCTGCTTTATGTCTTTTGGAGACATATTTGGAGAGGGATATCAACACTATGGAGATTGTGGAGTAATTTGAACAAAGTGCTTCAGATGAGTCTGGACAGACAAGCACCTAAATCTACAACAAAGTAAAAGAAAATCAATTATTTGGGAGGGATGGAATGGGGGAGAATAAACTAGGACAAGGATGGTGATTGCTGCACTGACTGCAATGTAATGAAGTCCATTATCACAACAGCGATCCCCTAAGAGATCAGGTGTAAACAGTTAAGTGCTTAAGACTCCTGTGTTCCTCTTGCCATTTTAATGGAAAACATTCCACTTCTGCACATTTACAGCATCTTCAAGTAAGTGTAAATGTATCATTTGCCAGCAGAATATACATTTCTGTGCTTTTCAGTGCCCAGACTGGCTAAAGGGTTCTCCTGCTCTTCTAACTAACAGACATGAGGAAAAGAGGCAAGCTACAGTGATTCCTGCCCTCAACAAAGAAGCTCCTTGATTTAAAAACTCCTTTCACCTCAAGTGAGAAAGGTTAAAAATAAATTAGTAAGATTACAAGACGATCAGCACTCCAAAATAGAAGGCTAGATGAAAATGTATTAGACCAGTTTTCCACTGACCAGTGTTTCCATTTGCGTGTCACAGGTGGGTTGCAAACGGCTTGGACTGATGGTCTCAAAAGGTAGTGATCAATGTACTGAATACTGGGCAACAGTGCAGCTGATAGCTGGCAGCAAATGGAGTACCCTGGGGTCCCTACTGGCAATAATTGTTTTATATCTCCATCACTAACAGGGATGTTAATACGGAATGCAGCATCCACAAATTTGCACATCGTAGTAAGTTGAGGGGGTGAACGGTGGACATACTAAACAGCAGAGCTTTGATCCAGAGGGACGTTGGGAGACATGACTATTGGGCCAACAGAAATTTTATGAGGGTAACAAAAAGTACAAAGCTCTTCAGATGGCCTGGAATAGCCCCCTGCATCAGTACACAACCGGCGCTGACTGCCTGAGTAGCAGCTTTGCTGAAAAGGGCAGGCACTCAGCTGCATTAGGAGAAGCACAACTGACAGACTGAAGTAGGTGATTATCCCCCTCTACTTGGTATGGGTGAGGCTGTACCTGGAACAGTGTTCAACTTTGGGCCCCCATAGTTCAAGAGGGATGTGGAGAAACTGAAGATGGCTCATCAAAGGGCTGTCATGATGGGCAGACATTTAGGTTACATACCCAAACCACAGTCTGTGACTGCTGCTTCTTGTTATATTCCTTGACAATACCAAGAGAAGCTTTCATTAGCTATTAGATTAGATTAATCTGCTACTAGATCACCCCTTAGACTCCTCTTCAACAAAGTTTACCAGTCTAGCTCTCTCTACCTCTCCTGTAGGGCATGCAACCTAGTCTTGGGGGATTCAGATTAGGAAAAACTTTTTAACTAGAATAGCAATGCAGAATGGGTTATCCAGGGAAGATTTGTGTTCTCCATTCTTGGAAGTTTTCAAGATTTGACTAGACAACACCACATCTGATCAACCCAATACTGGTGGCAATCCCACTCCAAGAAGCTGGATGAGATGACTTCCAAAAGTCAAATCCAACCAACATTTCTGTGACTCTGAATAGAAGCTTGACTACACAATTTACTCTTGATTGACTAAGACATCCCACTGATTCATTACTTCTTCTTTGAACTTGTTTGTATAAGCACAAAGAATAATAACTTATTGGGTCTATGTTTTTTTCTGTGAAGTAACATTACACATAGACATCTTAAGTTCTGTACTGCAGAACTAGTGACCTTATACCATGTGGGTCTTCTTTGCTATCTGCAACAGACATCACCTTTACTTCATCTAAAACCAGTGCCAATTCTCCTCAGTATTCCTACATATATTAGGGAAGCATCTGAAGGTTATGATAGTCAGGTCTGTATTAATATGTCTTCATATTAACAATCTTCATGCTTGTATCAGACTTGCTGAAAAAATAAAGAATACATTCAAATACCAACTTAGAAACAACCAATGCGAATACAAGAACAAACAAGTGTCTCCATATTGCTGATATGATAATTTACTGGAGCTAGAAAGAATCAAAGAAATGTTTCTTCCAGTGACATCTGTGAGTAGGATGGAAAAGTACATTGCATTATTTGAACCATTTTTGGTGAGTATTTTGTGTGTCAGGAAGAATTTACCTTTGCTGTAATATAGAAATATAATGCAGGCTAAAACCTCTTAGAAGTTTCCAAAGTTGAATTGCCCGGATCCTTTCATTTTTCAAAATCAGCATGCTAAAATATACTACAGTGTTTTTACTGTGTCATCTACCTGAGGTTTTGAATGCACTGAAAAATTGGATCTGAGCACATGTACCAAAAACTTCTTTAAATTATGCTTGTGTATATAAATGCAGCAGCACCCTTTGGACAGTACTGGCACACTCACATGACTCTGACGGATTGATTGAGTGCTAATAATCTGCTTTTTTGGCTCCTCCTTAAACCCAGCTTCTCACAACCCCTCCTCTGTTTCCACCGACAGCTGTTGAAGCAGTAAATATCATCACTGTGCTTGAGCAACATGGACATGGAATTCGAAGAGCTCTTAGACTGTGCATTTCAGCAGGGAAGTGCCTGTGCTAACTCCCTCTACCTTTTTTTTTTTCTCCCATAGTGGACCTATACAGCCTGCTCATGACTCTACCTGTCTTCCTGTATCACTACTGGGATTTTATCTCCTTATTACTGATTCCATTGAACACTTTCTTCTGACTTTCAAAAGCAGCTGTCAGAGGATAATTCAGCTCTTCAAAATGTTGTGAGGTAGAGATGGCTGTAACCCCATCTGGAGGGTGGGCGTTGGGGAGCAGCTGGGAACAGAGCATAGGACATGGGGGAATCGTGTAGGAGGAAGTCTTAAAATTGACATTTTTAAAGACAGGTAAAAAAAATATTTTTTTTATCATATGATTCCTCATTATGTTGAAAGGGGAGGCTGGTATCAAATCTTCACTGATGTTTTATTTCTCTTAAGAGCTGGAGCTCATATTAGTATATCACTGTTATCAGTTTATAGTTTTCTGCAGTCATGCCTGTTTTTCCATGGCGCTGAAAATCTTGCCAGCTACCACTTTTGAAAGAAATATTAGCTCAGCTTTGGTTTTTAAAATTTAATAAACAGTTTAGGCAATGTATATTAAGCAATACTCCTGTTTTCTATGACTAAAGAAATTGAAATATTGACATATTTTCAGGCATAAGAGAGCTAGGATCCTTTGAACAATTTTAATGTTGTATGGTTTGGTTTTTGTTAGTAGGAGCCAGAGGCATGTATCCATTTTCTACCATAGAAGCATTTAGACTCACATGCATCTTCTCATGTTTAAAAAAGTGCTCATATAACTTGTTTTACTTTCAAGTCAGAGCAGGCTAATAGTACATCACCTCTTCAGTGCCTCAACAGAGTTGCTAAGCTACCATAAGTCTATTGCTTCCAGTCATGTACCCTCATACCACAAATATGAATGACTAACACACCAAAACAATCTTGCCCCAAGAATGCAGACCATAAGTAAAAATTTTGAGGTGAGTGGCGGCTCTGGGTAGGAGAGAAGTGTCCTTTTCTTTCCTTTGCTATAATCAATGTTGCATTTTTATGACCACGTCCAGAGAAAAATCAAGCACGGAGCATTGTTTGGATAGTTTCTGGGTGAAGAGAGAGGGTAAATGGAAAGATAAATGGGGATGAGTACAGAGATACTGTGCAGAGAAAGGGACGAGCCGGAAGAGGGATAGACAGACAGCTGGAGCATAACAGGGCAGTATCCTCTGGAGATAGCTGCTCTCTATTCTTGACAGTCAGTCCTGCTCTAGCTCCACATGGATCCCTGTGCCATGGACACTTCCAGCATGGAGGGAGGTGATGAAGGAAGGAAGGAATTCTGAGTGTCTGCTTCCCTGGGATAACTTGAAGATTGCACATTTCTGGCTGCAGGTGTAGAAAAATACCTTGTCTTCAGAGATACTGATCTCCCGCATCAGTCTTTATATAAATTTTCTCCCTGCTCTCACATTGTAGCTATGTCCTTAAGGGTTAGGTATGCAAGTCCTGTCTGTGGCAGGAGTTAGTGTATACTGTCCCAGAGATCAGTAACGAGATAATAAATCTTTTTGAATCCTGGCTTGCATTATGTCTTGATAGGAAAGTAAATCTCACCCTCTCAGCATTTAGCTGTTCTTTCATTGCAAGCTGCTGGTGATGCTGTTTCCCAAACTGATAAATGTGGGATTTCCTGTGCTGCAAGTTATTTTGTTTGTCTTGGGTGTTTATGTTTCAGCTTTATGAAGCAATCTGTCTGGGGAAAGGCCCAGAAATGATGGGCTGAGGCTTTTCTTCTGATATAGGTCTTTAGAACCATAGATCTATAGCAAATACAAATGTGAAAGTAAAATCATGCTTCACCCTGGTGCTGGGATGTTGAATACAGATAGTTGTGCTTCCACGGACATGCTGTATTCCTTTATCTCTTTATAGCAGTTTTAAAACCAGGTAATGCATGGAAGATGAAAAAAGTTTGAGAGGTTGAAGAAAATAGACTCCTGCTTTAGATACAGACCCCTCCATAGCCTTCCTGGTAGTTGACTGAAAATGTTCCTTCAAATGACTTCCTTGCAAACGTTACTCTCAGGTGTAGTGACTGACTTTCCTATAGCTTCCATAGGTTTAATATCTACCTGTACTTTAGGCTTTGTTCAGTATATTTGCTTTTCAATCCTCAGTTGCAAATGCTTGAAGAGAAAACAGCAAAACCACATTTGTCCCTGTCTCTTCATATTGATTTGCCATTTTTTTCCTCCTTCTTCTCAACGGCTTTCTCTGGCAGACTGCACACAAGCTGACTTTCACCTCGTGCCATAGGAGCATCCCTCCAGATGGACTTTTAGGAGATTTATTGACAACTTTGTGTCATTACCACTGTATGAGCCCCATTTCTCACAGGTTGCAACTTTTTCTTCTTTTGCTTTCCTTCATCTGTTCTAAATACTGACTTTTCTTTTTCTGCCCAACATGTTAATTCTTGATGGCTACAGGCTTCTGCAATCAACTGTATCATCTTTTTCTTCCTGGAAATAAGATGATGAAGACAGCTATTACCTCGAAAAAACTACTTTCTTTAGGACAATTTATTAAGCCATGTGTGACTTTGGCTCCTTGTTCTGTTTTTGATCCTTAGATGGTGTCCATTTCTTAAAAATTGTAAGAAGTTTAGAGAGTATAATGCAACCTTGCAACAACACATCTTGCAAATGGATAACTGAGGCACGGAAAAGTTAGAAATGCAAGGGAGATCTGGGAGAGAGAACCAAGAGGAAATAAGTATTGTCTTGTTTCCTTGTCCTTTTTCTGTTTTGCCACATATACAAGGCGAAGCAACTTTGTGCCACGGAATAGGCAAGAGTAAATCACAGTAAATCACAGTCTGAAAAAAAAAAAGCTATCAGTTCAGCTGCAGGAATTCTGTAAGATTGCTAGTACAGTTCTGTAAGGCTGCTAATTAAAAATCAGTATTAAAACACTATTCTGAGAAGTTAAAGAAGGAAAATAAATCTCTGGTAGCCCATCGGCTTTCCTGTAGCTACTGGTAGCTCGTGCTGCATCTGAATCTGCTGTGCCGTGTGATGTTTCAGAGAGGCTCAGTATCAGCAGCCCCTCGACTTTCTGCGGCTGCCGAGCCCCATTGGCTGGAAGGCAAAGCAGAGGCGGAGAGTGCCCTGAATATTTTTCTCCTCCACACACCATAAAACAGGCAGCCAGCATGCACTGTCTGACAGCGAGACCAGTGCTTGCAGTTTGAAATTAGTTTCTGCTCCGCAGCAGTCACTTGGGCATTTTATGTTTGCCTCTCTTAATGGAAAGGAACAAAAAAACCTTGCAGTATACCAGTGAACTAAACAGGAACTGACCATAGGGGAGAATCTGATGCAAACTTACAGACTGTTGGGACTCTGTGGCATAGATCACCAAGCTAAATGTGATGATCAGAAACTGCATCTGTGAGAGAGTAAACCAGCATTTCTGAGTTTGAACCCTTATTTTGTAACGGCAGTCAAAGTGTTCTGAACTGCTGCCTGCCTCGGCGTTGGCTTATTTTTCTTTTCTTCCCAAGCTGAAAAGCAAAAGAAGGTTTTCAAAAGAATGCAAATGGAACAGGAGTTTTAAAAGCAGGAAGCTGAAAGGGGGTCTCCATAAGATGAATTTCACCCAACACCGTGGGACACTCCAGCCACTCCGTTTCTGGAACCACAGCTACGGACCACCCGGAGGTGCCAGCGAGCCCAATGCAAAGGGCCATTCCTCGGGAGGCTGCTATGAGCAACTCTTTGTATCCCCCGAAGTGTTTGTGACTCTGGGCATCATCAGCTTGCTGGAGAACGTCTTGGTCATTGTGGCGATAGCCAAGAACAAGAACCTCCATTCACCCATGTACTTCTTCATCTGTAGCTTGGCAGTGGCTGACATGCTAGTGAGTGTATCTAACGGATCAGAAACTATTGTCATCACGCTGCTAAACAATACAGACACAGACGCACAGAGCTTTACCATAAACATTGACAATGTCATTGACTCAGTGATTTGCAGTTCCTTGCTTGCATCAATTTGCAGCCTCCTCTCAATAGCAGTGGACAGGTACTTTACTATCTTTTATGCCCTCCAGTACCATAATATCATGACCGTGAAGCGTGTAGGGGTCATCATCACATGCATCTGGGCTGCTTGCACAGTCTCAGGCATTTTGTTCATCATCTACTCTGACAGCAGTGTTGTCATCATCTGCCTTATTAGCATGTTCTTCACTATGCTCATTCTCATGGCATCCCTCTATGTCCACATGTTCATGATGGCTCGGATGCATATCAAAAAGATTGCTGTTCTTCCAGGGACTGGCCCTATTCGCCAAGGGGCCAACATGAAAGGGGCCATCACTCTCACCATCCTGATTGGAGTTTTTGTTGTGTGCTGGGCTCCATTTTTCCTGCACCTGATTTTCTACATCTCCTGCCCCTACAACCCTTACTGTGTGTGCTTCATGTCCCACTTCAACTTCTACCTCATCCTTATCATGTGCAATTCCATCATTGATCCACTCATCTATGCATTCCGGAGTCAGGAGCTCAGGAAAACATTCAAGGAGATTATATGCTGCTGTAGCTTGAGAGGGCTTTGTGATTTGCCTGGCAAATATTAAACGGAGTGGATATGTTACTGTGTACACAACATGCAGCACAGACTTCCAAGCATTCAGATCCTCTTTCTCAGCAGAATTTGGGTTAAATCCTTAAGAGTGAGCATCTCTTTTTGTCTCCCCTCCCTCTCATCCTTGTATCCCATTCACGTGTAATTCATATTTCTGCATAATGTTTGTGATATCTACAGTTTGTAGCTTATTTGGCTGGAAAACAAAGTAGCACTTCATACCAATTTGTAAGTAAGCAAATAAATGTAATGACGAATGTGAAATACTAACAAACATGAGGAGCTGTATGTTCTAACTGATGACAAAATAAATAACTTGCCTGACTTATTTTTGCTGTTCCTTATTTTGTTGAAGTAATTATAGCTATCCGTTACATTGTATACAGCTAAAAATAGAACATATGCTTCTCTATTAGTAGACTAGAGGTTCTCTGGAATTAGAAAGCAGATTTTTCATAAAGGTTACTGCAACCAACAAGTTGTGTTCGTTCATTTTGAACTCCTTTATTCCTACTCCACAAGCAGCTATTCTGTTCTTTGTTACAGTTATTGCTTACAACAACAAGATTTTTCAAACGCCTGCTACCCAGACAATCAAATGCTTGGGGTTTGCTGAGTTTTTTCCAAGATGATGATTGCTGTATGTCTGAAAGTACCTTTTGCAAAGGTGAAATTGCTCCCTGCAGCATCAGTTAGCCCTGGATATATTTGTTAGACTGGCACTCAGGTAGACTAGAAACCTCCATTCAGCCATGAAGCAGGTACAGTATTGACAGAGCCAGCACCAATGTAAAGATTCACTGAGAGATTTACCTGACGAATAAGAAGAGGGACCTTCAGTCTGAACATTGAGTCCTTCCTTGTTCTGAGGTGCTGTGGGGAACAAGGACTCTGTGCTTCAGAAGAAAATACATCCTTGTTAGAACAAGCTGCCCTCTCTTCTGAAGTGTGGTGTTAGCAGATGGGATCCACTGCCAGGATCCCAGAGGAGTCAAGGCATGTGCTAATTTGTCTTGAGCACTTCAGGCCATGCTGTGGAGCATATGAGCTATGCGGGGGCAATGCTGTCACACGGAAGGGATGCTGGCCAACGAGCCTGTAAACCCATGCTCTGTATCTGGCAGCCCTCTGTGTTACTGCTGCTTGAAGTCAGTTCACCTTTTCAGGCATCTAATGGATGTGTTCTCAGTTTCATGCTAAAATGCCACTCTCTCTCCCCTCAAATTATAATAGGGACCTCAGGTCCCTGATTTTAGCACTTTTGGAAGCGTTTAAAGTATAAATGTGAGTACACAGGATTCCATGAAGGTGTCCCTTTATCACCTCCACCATATCAGCTTCTATGCAAAGGCATAGAAAACTTAAAATATTTATTTCCAGAAAGTATAAAAACATAGTGGTAACTGGTAGAAGACCTGGAAAGTTCTGATTTTAAAAAGTCAAAATTGAATGTAAAGAATAATTTCAGTTTTAACCCTGGATGCCTGATTTTACCAAGATGAGTAGTAAATTAGTTGGATGAGCAGTCTTATTAATTTTCTTGGAAACAGCTTGTAACATCAAGCCACTTGTTCCCTCATTACAGACAGACATACAATGAAAAGCTGTTTGTGAGAGCCAAATGTTTGCTACCTAGGATTCTTCTCCAGACAGAAGCTGATCTTTCATTTGTTGGTAACTTTTCAGGATATCGTAAAACTGAAAACATTTGGCCTTCGGTCACAGAGCATGAAGGACTTAAGGTGGGTCTCAGTATCTTTAACTTCAGTTTACTTACACAGAGAGCGAGAAAGTCCCTTGGTAGACCAGCAGCAGAGAAATCAGATCTTCTACACCCTACTCTTGCATTTGAGCAACCATCCACCGCACTGCTTGCAACACACGCCTGTTACCTTCTCTCAGCTTTAGTAAATGATACTGCCGCATCATAACAGTTGCTGTGTGGAAGATGTTGAAATATATCTACTACATTAACTCTGTTTTTTTTTCTGGAGGAAACTATAAACATTTCAATAATACATCCCTGCCTGGTTCCACTGGGTAGAGAATAAAACATGCCAAAGAAGGAGGATTAAAGCTCAAAGTGAGAAAAAAAAAGACTGTATTTAAATTAAGTCTATCCAAAAATCCAATGGACTTTATTAGATGCCTTTCACTCTCCCACAAGACATGATGACAGCAATGCAAAATGCTCTGGTAATAATGCAAGAAATTGCTGATGCCAGTTTGAACAAAATCTCACTGGATCTTTGATTTGTCTCATTTTCTTCAGCTATTTTAGTACTGTAAATTATGATATTGGGCTCCAGATATTATCTTTATAGTCTATGGATGCAGAGCAGGTCCAGTGGAAAGTGGCACAAGGTGCTCTGAACATTGCCTTGAAAGTCTCTCTCCCCTTAGTCTATACAAGGATCAGACACCTAATTTAAACACATCTGAATTGTGAAGAGGCTGTGCTTCTGTAAATTACTTCGTGAGCTCCCAGTTGATTCTTAAAACTAACAGCCTCACTTCTTTTTGCAACCCAGGGGGAAGAGAAATAACCATTAATTTGTATAATGCTATTGTGAAGGTTTTCATCAATGGTTTTCTTGTAGTTTCCAAAACCAGTGTGTATCTCTTTTGTGCTTATTTGGGCTAAGATTAATCAAGACACTAGTGACCCCATTAAGCTCCAAATCTCATTTAGAAATCTAATTTTTAAAACTAGCTTATACTAGAGTTTTAGCAACTCTGAGCCTCTTTGCAGCTCTTCTGTCTTTATT
The DNA here is from genome assembly GCA_013396915.1 of Stercorarius parasiticus. Lineage (NCBI taxonomy): Eukaryota > Metazoa > Chordata > Aves > Charadriiformes > Stercorariidae > Stercorarius > Stercorarius parasiticus. The sequence continues at coordinate 41,980 of VWZL01005074.1, forward strand.
TTATAAAGCTAAATGCATATACATACTTTTCTTAATAGACTTTTTTAATTAAAGAGGACTTTTTCATTTCATGGTACTATCTTTTAGAGTGTAATTTATTGAAATTGCTGGCAAACCTCCTACATAGATAATTTTCCTATTCCCAGATACTCCGTTCCTTCTGAGTAACTGAATCAGTTTCTGTTTGCCTATAGCTCTGGCAGCTTTCCAGCAGGGAGTCATAGAAATTGGTGTTGTGAAAGATAAATAAATTCATCTAGCTTGCTAGAGAGTGGGGACAGTGGAAGATTATTTTCCACATTCAATTTGCTGGACCTTTGTTCTTCTATTTAAAAATCTTCTCAGAAAATGAGGTTTCTTTCTTTTAAGTATCTGGGACCCTAATCACTTTAGCACATAGCATTTTAGTCGTGTTATGTAACCATGGCACATTCCTCTGTGGCAAGGAAATGGTTTTGTCTCCACTTTACAGGTGTAAGGATTTACATTTTCACTTCTGCTGGATAAAAGGGGCTAATGGATTTCCTCAGTCTCCTAGAAGGCAGTCTTTGCTTGAGCTGGAAATTGATGGTAGTGTCCTCTGCCCCTTCCCAATAACTGGCTTTAATATAACACACAAAACTTTTGAAACAAATGTCTTTCTTCAAGAGGGACATTTCTTTAGCTTTGAAGTAGTTTTTGAACAAAGCAAAGGACTCCAAAAAGCACTTAGGAGGCTGCAGTTGGTCTCAGTAGAGTGGATTTTGAATGATGATCCAAGATCCCCTTTACAACCGAAAGATACTGTCATCTGGAAGCAAAGAGAAATGCACTGATGGACTTACTTACATGTTATTGAATGTGCAGCAACAACAATGCCTTCAGTTATGCCTTTAATAGATGTGCAGAGTACACAGTATTGATGTAATTCTAAAATGAATTTGTTGTTGTTAAACAGATCCTATTTTACAACATGCTGATTGGGGGCTCCTTCATTCTCAAGCTGAATTCTGGTGAAAAAGAACTATAATATATTGTATTACTTATAGGCTTGAATAAAAATTGCAGTCTCAATCCCACTCTAAGGAGCTCTCAGAAAATGTAGCTTTAGGGATGAAATCTTCATTGTTTGTCCAGAAATTACTCCAGATTTTAAATTAATATTTCGATCCCTTCAATCATATTTCAAATATCCTAGGGTTTTCTCTTTGGATGAAATACTCCTCTCACTTATTAAAAAAAGGGGACCATGCTTGGGCTTTTTTTTTTGTTTCAAATGGTTCTGTTGTCCTAGTTGCTTTTCATATTTTTGCCCACTCTGTTCATAGAAGAGATTTTCAGATTTGTGGGTTAAAAACTGCCCTCTTTGAGTTTGTAATGCAAATGTATTCATCAGTTCCACTTTGACCTATTTGTTCCCTTACGAACACTGTTCATTTGCTCCAGTTGTTCTCCTTCACGCTTGATGTATTTCTGTATTTGTGTATTTCTGGACTGCCATCAGTCTGAGCTCTCCGAGCCATCCCCTGCCTGTGTGGTGGGTTTGCCTTTGGCCAACAGCAAAACCCCCACCCAGCTGCTGGCTTACTCCCCACCTTCCTGGGACAAGGAACGAGAAAACTCATGGGTCTGGATGAAGACAGAGGTATCACTTACCAACTACCGTTGCAGGCAAAACAGACTTGATTTGGAAATAATGAACTTAATTTATGGCCAATTAAAATAAACATTTAATTACTGAGTCAGCTACTGGGAAACAAAAAGACAAACATCAAAATAACTCCTTTCCCCCTGCCGCTTACTTCCCAGATTCAGCTTCACTCCTTCATCCCCAACTCCCTGACCTCCTCCTGCCGAAGAGGCACAGAGGGATGAGGAATGGGGGTCTGCGGTCAGTCCATGGCAGCTCCTCTCTGCCGCTCCTGCCTCCTCACACCTTTCCCTGCTCCAGCCCGGGTCCTTCCCAGGGGCTGCAGGGAAACCCCTGCCCCAGCGGGGTCTCTGCCGAGGCCGCAGGGGCAGCTCTGCGGGGGCGCCTGGAGCCCCTCCTCCCCTCCTCCCGCTCTCCCCTCGGGGCTCGCAGGGCTGTTTGTCACCCGGTTTCCCTCAGCCCTGGCTGCCGGGCAGCGTCTGGCCCTTTCTGACACAGGCTTTCCCCGCGGCGCCCGCCCGTGGCTGAGGGGCTCAGCTGTGCCCTGCGCTGGGGCCGTTGGAGCCGGCTGGAACCGGCTGTGTCCGGCACGGGGCAGCCCCAGCCGCTCAGGGCCCACAGGGGCCCACCCTGCTGCCAAAACCGGGGCACCTGCGCTGGGCACAAGATGGTAGGCAGCAATAGTGCAAGGAGAATTTCAGGTGAAGTCCCATTGCTCTGTACATCTCAGTTCAGTTCCACAGACAACCCCTCACCTAAATTATTAGCCTCTTTCATGTCCGCAGCTTTGGAGTGACTCTTTTTTTGTTGTTGTTGTTCTTTTCCGGCAATGAACTAATCAACCCAAAATGTTCCCCTCTTGCGCTCTTTCCAGCTGAAGAGCTCTCACTGTAGAGCTTCAAATCCTGTTATTAGCTTCCAAATTAATGACTCCGAACACCGTACTGTTGAATCCCATCCCGTTTCTATTATTTTGGTCTTCAGAATGATTCACTTTCCCTAACTGAATTTCAGATGGGGTTTTCTGCAGAAACAGCAGCCAGCCTTTTACCACCCAGATCCGACCCTGGCACATCCCTCCTGAACCAGCAGGCTGCAGCCTCTACCCGCCGTGTAAGTGGAGAGCCAGTGTAAACTTTACATATGTTGTGCCACGGGTCAATAAAAAGCAATTTACATAGGTTTCCGGGGGGCAGAAGGACAACTGTAAAACCGAATACGTGTGCAATTTGCCATACTTAACTATTTTTGAAAGAAACACGTTATAGCTTATTAGAGCTTTATTCTTTGCAAAAGGTAGTGGATGAGTAAACAAAAACAGAAGTCCAAATACATTTGTAGCCAGCATCAGCAGAGCATAAACACAACACTTTATTCATGCAATAATCTGCAGCAACCGTTTTGAAATGCAGAGAAATCCAAACATATTATGAAGATAATATTTGCTATAAAAATACCTCTCTGGGGATAACTTCTCTGTGCGGTTCTGAGATTTCTTCTCATGCTAACACAGGTCATACGGAGTTCAACATACACCCCTCAAGTATATCATAACAAAAATATCCCAGCAAGCCTTCTTAAATTTTATTCAGTACAGTCTGAAGGCTGATTTATTAAAAAAAAAAAAAAAAACAACAAACTTGGTTTTCCCCTCCAAAGGCAAGACAAAAGAAGGTGTCTGAATTTTTTTTTTTAAAAGCAAAATTAAATTGCTACTATTGAGTAATCACTTTCCACACTTTCCCAATTTCAGACTAGGGAGTGTGCAAGCTTTCTGGAAAGCAGGAATTGTGCAGATAGCCACATAGTTCCATAGAATTAACTGGCTGTGCATAAACCTGCCGAGTTTCTGATTGACAAGTAGGTTTTTCCAGTAAAACATTTAAATTCATCTCACAGTGTACAACATATATTATCACTGGTGCTTCTAATCGTCTGGATACACATACAGCCACAGTAAAATTGGAAAAAATCTTGGCTGTGCATGAAGACAAACACAAATAATGCATGTTTGGTAGAAATAAATATTTATTTATTATCCTGAAGTTTTTACTGGGGACCTGAAGTGGATGTCATTGCTTTGTTATTATTATTATCTTCAGCTTTACCGATGGAAATGCAACAGTCACAAGTAATACAGACAGCCTAATTTTCCCCTGTTAGACAAAGATGCTGGTTCTCAGTACGAGTTGCCTCTAGGCCAAAGAGGATGGTATTCCATGCAATATTAAAGCTATCGTTGGTATAAACTCTCCTTATTTGTGAACTGTGTACCAGTGCAGACCAGCATTTGGGACTATTCATCACCTACCAACTGCCCAAGGCAAAGGATTAAGATAGTGAATCCTCGAGGGATGAGCAGAAGCAAGAGATGACCCATCTTTATTGCTTTTCAAACAACTCCTCTCATACTTGAAAATCTGCTTGCTTATCAGGAATTCAATACCCAACAGCCGGGCGAGTCAAGGTTTAACTATGGATATGGACTGTAAATTTGGTTCTGGCCTCATGGAGGATCCATATCTGCGAAGCTTCCATCATTCCTGCAGGAAATCCCGTATTTCTTACTACCTTAGTAGAATCAGGTGACCCAGGCTGTTCCCTTCCCTGAAAGCAGAAGATAGCACTTGGCTGGCTCAGGAGAATGGGACAACGGTAAAAACTCAGAGGTAAAATCTGAGTAACGTAGATTGATGTTAGCTCAGGTTATTTGCTAGAAGTGGTTTCATGTTCTTACAGGCCTTGTTATGGATCATGTTTCAAACATATCTTTATACCAATAACATCAGAGCTAATGTCCCAGTAAGAGCTTGGTCTGTAGTAAGATATCTACACTAAAATGAAAGGAGTATGCGTTTTTAAACACCATACGCACACCGTAAGACTTATAATTTTAGCCAAATTTTACCTAAGTTTTCAGAAGGCTTTACCTACTTCTGAATAACAGCCAGCCAGAACTTAATATCTGTGATTTTGGATGCCACAATGTTAGGATCCTTTGCATATCCAAATATTCTGAATACTCAAATATCCTTTAGGTATCCAAATAGTGTGGTCACTTTCTGAAATCTCATTCACCTCTGCCACATGCAGTGCCTCATCTGTGAAATACAGAATTATAAATGGTGCACCATCTGATAAATTCCCAGCTTTGAAGATTCCCTTGATCTCAGTTATTTTAGCTCTGAAAGAAATGTTGTGATTGACTGCACAGAACAGAAATGCTCAAGATGCTTTAGACCATATAAATTGACTGCATGTATATATTGAAAAACAAAAGCACGGACACTAATAAGACTAAGAGTTAATTTTTTTCCTTCAAAGAGTTGTAATTTTTTTGATTTGTCTGTGGGAGTAAAATCAATGAGGTGAATAAGATGTTGTCTTATTAAATGAAGTTTAGTTAGAAGGAGGCTTTCTGAGGCAGGGTGTAGGATTGTTGTTTTAGTTTTAATGAGCCAAACATTTTCTGAAGAAAAAACAGTTTCTCAGACAGAAAAAGTTGCAAACAGGTCATAGAGCAGTGCTATGTTTGTAGTGTCTTACTATAAAATTAATAGATATAAGTACCTGCTGAATATTGTACTTCAGGCCTGGACTCTGTTTTTTCATTGTTTTCAAATATTGTGACTAGTGAATTAACCCTGTCCCTAACAATTTAAGGGGGATGTCCATAAAAAGATGCATGCCAGGGAAAAGACAGATGAGAGGCAAATTCTTTCTCCCAATGAAAGCAATAGGTGGCACTTCAGGGAGCTGACTCAAGCAGGATTCAGAAGATATGATGGAAGCTAGCTGTAGATTTAAGGAGCTTACTGCCAGAGAGCTGTGGCTACTTAAAAGTGTGCATGGTTTAAAGGAAGGACTGCCCAAACTGTCGGGAGAGAAATCCAGTGAGTGTTACTAATGGCACACATCCAGAAACAGCTCAGAAAGTCTATGAGCTGTACATAACTAGAGACAGGAGAAGTATTATGGAGCAACATCATACACACTTACTGCCTTCCCTCGCCAGTTTAAGGGCATACTCTTCCTATTGGTTTCCCACTTAGAGAAGCATTCTTAACTATATGAAACGTCATTTCCCATCACCTAAAATTAATAAGAAGAAATAGAAATAAAAAAAAAAGAGAAGGTGAAGTGGAGGTGTAAAGACACAGACCTGGGGAAAGCCAGATGATTGTTGGAGATAACAAATAGAGAATGGTGAAAGGGTGAGGACCAATGGAACAAAAACATAAGTTATGTGGGACTGCAGAGAGACACAGAGCAGAGTATCCTGACTATGCATACCCCTCCCTTAGGTTACTCAATGTAGTTAGTGATGGTGCCAAATGATGTTTTGGCCAGAGATGTGGCTGGGGGAGGGAATGGAAACAGGCTACACCATCATCAGGTCACCTCTATCAGGCTTCTTCCTTTAGTGCTGAGGATAACCAGAACGGTGAGAAGATTGGCAAGAATGTGTCTTGTGGGGACTTGGATGGGCACTGCTTGAGGTAGGATAGCTTCAGACTAACCCCATATGGACAATGCTATGCTCTGATATAGGACAACAATGGCTGTTCTCAGAAGCTGCTTTCCTATAGGAATCCACCTGATATCCTGATATGGAGCTGCCTGGGAGATGAGGCCAGTTGCCAGTTTGCTTACATATGTCTTAAGGTATGCAGGCATATTTTATGTAGGCAGCATAAAATGCATAAAACAATGTGTGTTTATGTATGTGCTTGTGTCTCTTTGGTTGGTAACCCCCTCCCCAGCTTCTCCTGGAGGAAGTGCTGCTCCTGGAAGTAACCAGGTACCCAAAGCATTGCTGTGGGTGTCCCCCGTGGCTGCCTTCACCCCAGTGAGAGCCAGGCTCATTGCCACTTCTGCTCTTTGCCCTGGATGTTGCTGCTCCTGGGGAGAGCTCACTTGTGTCCTGGGCTACCCAACCACCTTCTCACCACTTGCTAGGCCTCACAAACTCTAAGTTTATCTCCTTCCTAACTGGAGTATATGCACATCCCCTCTCTCAAGTTGAATTCTGATCCAAATGAGCTGTCGTTTCCCAAAAAATAGTTCTCAACTGTGGCAGTACATTTTTACATGCTAGAAATATTAAAGCATTTAGTGACACTTTCTTTTATCTGTATTGTCACTGGACATTTGAATTTGCAGCCACAGAGATACATTGGGAAGAACTACCACTCCAAATTATATTTAAACACTGCCAGCATAACCATCTATCACTGAATTAATTACATTTGGTGAATGGCTTTGACGTTTCATCAATCATAGAGTTTGATCTTAAACGTGGAAGGCTCATCTCACCTGCCATCTTCATCCATCTTTTACTTCCACCTTGAGACTGCTATTCAAATGTTGGGATGCTCAAGGGATACAGCTTTAGATGCTCAATGGAAAAGTTTAGTTTATTCCAAAATGAGTTTGGTTTTTAACCATCGTTTAGAAGGATGCTCTGAGTTCAGGAAATCCCAAGGAGAGATGCTCAGGGAGATGAGCACTTCTCTGTGCATCTGGGTGTACAAAGAAAAGCAGAGTTTTGAATTGTCTCCTTCTGAGGTACAGCCTTCCCCTCCCAAAAGGTATTGTGGATACACCGGTGTAGCCAGTGAGTGCCTTGGAGTACACTGTGAAAATATGTTTTCATAGGGTCTCGTCTTTCCTGCAGGCCATAGAAAGAAGAGGTAGAACACATTCATAGCCATTCTTACCTTTCTATGTTGCCCTAAGAAATAAGGAACTAATATTTCGTTGGAAAAATACACTTTACTACAAAATCATTAAGACCATATTTAAGGCAGAGGAGTTTTGATCTCCTCTTGGGCTATATTTCTTGCCTTCTGAGATTTAGTTTCTTAACCTGAATGTTGTACTCATCATATTTTCTTATTCTATTCCCCTAAAGAACATCAGTTAAACTTCCTGATTTGCTGTATCTGCTGTCTAATGCAGGAATTAAAAATGCCGACAGAAAATATGATGTGTCTTTGGCATCCTTCTGTTCTTTTGCAGTGCCTTTAGTGATGACAGGGAAATCTCAGCTGTAAACATTAGTTTCCTAATGATGACAACAGGGACAAGAAAAGACTGATTTGTATATGCTTTTTCACTCATTTTCTGGTTTATAGGTATCATGGTTTAACCCAAACTGGCAACCAGGACCATGCAGCCATTCACTCACTTCCCCCATCCCCAGTGGGGTAGGGGAAGAGAATTGGAAAAAAAGAACACCTCGCGATCTGACATAAAGACAGTTTAATAGAACAGTAATGAAAGAGAAGATAATAATAACAATAATGGTAAAGGAATGTATAAAATAAGTGATGCAATACAGTTGTTCACCACCTGATGACCGATGCCCATCCCATCCCAAGCAGTGATAGTGGATTCCCGCCCCCTGGCCAAATCCTATTTATATACTGAACATGACGTCTNCATCCCCAGTGGGGTAGGGGAAGAGAATTGGAAAAAAAGAACACCTCGCGATCTGACATAAAGACAGTTTAATAGAACAGTAATGAAAGAGAAGATAATAATAACAATAATGGTAAAGGAATGTATAAAATAAGTGATGCAATACAGTTGTTCACCACCTGATGACCGATGCCCATCCCATCCCAAGCAGTGATAGTGGATTCCCGCCCCCTGGCCAAATCCTATTTATATACTGAACATGACGTCTATGGTATTGGCCAGCTTCTCCTGTCTATGCTCCCTCTCAGCTTCTATGGGAAGTTGAAAAATTCCTTGACTAAATACAAGCATTACCTAGCAACAACTAAANGTAAAGGAATGTATAAAATAAGTGATGCAATACAGTTGTTCACCACCTGATGACCGATGCCCATCCCATCCCAAGCAGTGATAGTGGATTCCCGCCCCCTGGCCAAATCCTATTTATATACTGAACATGACGTCTATGGTATTGGCCAGCTTCTCCTGTCTATGCTCCCTCTCAGCTTCTATGGGAAGTTGAAAAATTCCTTGACTAAATACAAGCATTACCTAGCAACAACTAAAATACTATGTGTTATCAACATTAGTCTCATACTAAATCCAAAACACAGCAGCTACTAGGAAGAAAATTAACTCTATCCCAGCTGAAACCAGGACATTAGGTTTTCTTGGACCTTTCTTTCTAGGACACTACATCTTCTTGTAATACAGATTTTATAGTTTATTTTTCAATGAAGGACCAGCCTTAAAAAGATTGGATGCAATTTAGGGAAAAAATCAATTAAACTCCAATTCAGCATGATAATATTGCTTATTTAAATCTGAGAGGCACTCAGGCTCAAAGTGAATTGCTAGCTGTACAGAAAGTAGTGACCAGATGTCTTCAACTTCAGCTTATAATGCCATTTTGAGGAGAGGACATTCTCTGATATAATTTCATGAAGGAAGACTTGAAGGAGACACAAAGAAGTAATACTTGGCATATCCTTCAAAACAGTGAAATTCTTTTTTCCGTATATGATGCTGGGACTGCAGAATGCAGGTTCTGCATTTTTGCATTTGGGTTTTCTCTCTATTTCCTTTTATTAGATGACATTCTTAAAAGGCTTTAAATATCCCAGAATCTTCTAATTAGAAAGGCAAAGACAAATGAGAGAGGGAAGCATTTTTGTAGGCCAGGTAGCTCTACCACAAAACTCTTGAAGTGTTGAGTAGAAAATCTTTGTACCTGATAAATCTTACCTAATAATGAATTTCTTTAGATGTTTTAGTCTAATTTGTTCAAATTTAGTCCAGTTTGTTCAAAATGGGTGTTCTAGAGCATTAATGTGAGTAAAAGCAGTCTCGGAAAAGAAGTGATGTAGAAATGCCAAATGCTTTTATGTTAGATGTAAACTGCAACGTATGATGCACCCTTAGGGTAGCTGAATGTGAAGATCTATGGTTATGAAGAATGTCCAGGGACATAAGTTCAGTGCCTGACAAACGGGAGGAGAAGCATCTCTTTGACCTGAGACTATAAAGCTCTGTAACTTACAAATCCCTCCATCTAACAGACTAACACATAACACCTACTAAGAGAAAAAAAACCCAAACCAATCCTGTCTGTCACACGTGCATTTATACGCCAGTTTTTTGCCATGCAGTTTCAGCATTTTAATTACTAAGAAGTGGTAATGTTAGAGGAAGGCAGGCATTCCTATATTTTGTGGTAGGTGAAGAATTTCATTCTGGTAATACTAAACAGCTGCACTTCTAAGAGATCTTGTTACAAAGACAGTGTATCTTTTGGCTCACATGCTTGATTTCTTGGGTGACATCTCCAGACTCTTCCATCATTCAACCTGTGTTGCCCTCTCCAAGCTCTACATTTGTCAGAAAAGGCAAAAGTGGCCGCCTCTTCAGTAGGTAACACTGGAAAAACTGTGTGCTCTTGCTGCGTTTCCTGGCTCACAACAGAAGAGTTCTCAAGCATGCCCCTTGATGCTTCACACAGCTGTAGGTACTGTTTTATATGCCACAGACACAGTAGTAGTTTATTGAGTTTACAGTTTAGGCCAGGGGTTAATTCCTCTTTCTATTATAGCTCTGCAATTCCAATGAAATAATGAGAACTAGCAACATTTTTTCACAAACTGATTTTTAAAATCAGTTTGAAAAAGAAAAAGTGTGAGGATCCCTTTGATTTATTTTTTTTATTTGCACAGCCCCATAGCCAAAGGAATAGACTGGTTTTAAAGCAATCCTTCCAGAAGAGACTGTGCATTTTGTTCTGAAAATGTGCTCCTTTTGGCAATCTTAGCTGGCATTTCTAAGTGACTGAAAGGAACTGCAGTTTGGTGATCTAGGCAATGAATGATTTTCACAGCTTCCTATCCCATGAGGTATAATACACAGAGCATTTGTCTCTGAAATTGAGTAGGTTTATCAGCTCCTGAGGGAACTTTCAGTAGTTCTTCCAGGCTATTACTATGCTTCAGAGGTCACATAATGCTTTGACATTAGCAGTCCAAATAGCTTAAGATGAGCTTCCATTTATTGTTGCTTTATAATAGAGAAAATTTAGTTCCAAAGTGAATTCTAAGATTAAATGGCCTGAAGCTAGTAAGAATTTCAGCTTCTGAAAGGGTTGATAGATAAATACGTTGAACAATTAAGGCAGTATGAGTAGGGAGACTTTAATCTCTTGTGCTAGCAACAGAGATTCAGTTTAAAGGAATTTACTTTGAGTTTCTGGTTAAAAAAGTACTGATACTTAACAGGTGCTAACTTTGATAGATATAGAACAATAGAACATTAGAAATACGCAGAAAAGCAGCATTTTTTCTAGCTATAGATAGTTTAATGATTGTTTCTAATCAGAACCTGGCTTCTGATTAGACTAAAAATGTACTTCACTGAAATCTGCCCTCAAAATGAATTTTAAAAGAAAAATTATAATGCCACTTGATTCAGGAAGCAGTACCTTTTTTTTTTGTTTTAGGATGTCATTTGCGTTGCTTTTACTGGTTAATTCACTTGGCTGTGATTAGCATCCATGTTTTCTTTGTTACTGTATCTGCAGCAGTTCAGGATAGGGTCCTTACATGCATTTTAGCGTAAAATCTTCCTAACATACTCCCAGGTGCTACCCACAGGAATATCAATATCAAAGTAGGAAATACATTTCAGCTCTCAGACATGTCTTTTATTTCTTAGATTTCTGGCCAGAAAATCAGTGCAATTTAGCACTTTTGCTAAAATATCCCTATAGAATTGCATTGATAACTAGAACAAGTCTGCAATAGTTTATTTTAAGTATATTGCATGAATCTTGTGTTGTCCCAAAAGCATCACCAATTTAAATCTGTTCTCATCCATTTTTGGATATTGAAGTCTTTGACAATTTTCAAGCATATCTGAGCTTGCTTTTGTTTAATGAAAACCTTTTCTCCCTGCCCAGCCCCAGAGGAGTGAGAACTCTGCAAAACTTTCCTAGTGATATAGCAAATTCCTTAAATGCTCCCACAGAATCACAATGACCTCTTTCAAGTGATTTAGTGCTCCTTGTGTCCCATTTCCTTGTCTGTAAAACAAATCTAAAAAAAATTAACTGCTCTGTATGTCTATAGAGAATTTTATGTTATTTGATTTCATTAAAGGGGAAATATTTATGTTATACTAGCCCCTAAACCCTGCAACCATATTGGACCCCACTGTATTAAGTGCTTTACAAAGGTATGATGGACAGATGCCATCTCAAAGAGTTTCTAGATTAAATAACACCTAGATCATTTGGTGAAAGATTCTATATAAATGCAAAGTAGTTATTATTACAGTTGCTGAAACAGTGGAAGCTGAATTTCTTTTGTATGTGATATGCTATTGCAATCATTTCCCAGGAAATTAAAGTAATTTTTCTGAAAGGTGAATATCTCCCTCTCACGCTTCCCTCTCCCTCTTTCAGGAATCTCTGGGGCTTTGGGGATGGGAGCAGTTTGTTAAAGCATTTGCAGGAAAGCCTAAGAATACTTCTTTTTTTAATGATAAAAGTCAGAATGCTTCATCTTTTCATTCCAATGCATTGTGGAAACTGATGAGAAGGCATATGCTCTCTGCTTATCTTTAGTTTTTGAGGAACTTTTATGCAATACTAGTAGAGGAGCAGTAGAAGGAATACCAATATATATTTAGAGATTATAAAACTCCTTGCGAAACTCTATTCTAGTTCTGGTCCCTTTGAAGTGGATAGGAAACCTGAGCTGACTTCAGTGAAGTCTGGATTTCACCTCTGACATTTAAATGCCACTGTTGTTCACATATGGTCACCTGGAATACAGAAAGCGCATTATGAAATGAAAATAACCTTTGCACCAAGGTTTTTTATCCCAATTACAATATTCTCTGATTACATCCCATCATTTTTTCTTTTCTTGTTAATGTCAGAGTGACCACTTGAAAGACCTCAAAGGTCCAGGTGCTATTTGCACAAGTTTCTACAAGATCATAAAAAATAGATTCTAAACACTCATCAGAAAGCTCTGCCTTAACCTTTCTTTATCTCTTTTTCTTCACATGATTTATTCTTCCCCAATAAACTAAGCTGTATATTGTTCTTTCCTCAGCAATTCTTCCTCTAAAATTTCCTTCCATTTTCCTGTGCAACCTCTCAGAGGTTTCCTTACCTGTGAGGAGCTGGGCATGCTTAGCTGGAAAGTATGATGGGGTGGGCAGGAGGGAAATATTGCAGCTAGAGGAACATAACGCTTGGAAGCACCATGGGAAGAGGAGGGATTTGATACAGCTCAGGTGTAATGGAAAGAAGAGTGGGTTGCTTTTTGTTTGTTTGAATCGCTTTCCTTAAAGGTGCAGAGGGAATAGCGCAAGCTGCTGCAGCTCAGAAAGGTATAGAAAGTTGCTAGAAATGAGAGCAAGTATGGGAAAAAGTAGGAGGTACTTCCTCGCAAATTCTTTTGCTTTAATGCATCTTGTGTAGCAGAGCTCTACATTCCTTATGCCAAAAGTTCATTGTTTCAAAGTGTGATAAAGGGAACACTATCTTCAGAGCCTGAAAGCTTCTTTAGTGTTCCCATAGGCTTCCCATTAAAAAAAAAGGTGCAGATAGCATCACTTCAAAGCTCTGGCTAGCTGTTCACACAAGGCTGCCCATCATGGTCTACTTGCAACTGCATAAGCTCAAGTTTGGGGAAAAATTTCCACAGTTACAGCTAGCTAGCTTTTTTATGGATTCTTGTTTTTTGCTAAAAAATAAATGTTTTTCTCTGTCAAATTCTCTAAGTACATTAATGTTCTATTTTCACTGCCTCTTATGATCTGAAGTTTATCTGAAGTTTCTGGAAAAAGGTTTTCCAGTGCTTGCCAGAAAAAGGAGGTGTATTTTTTAAAGCAGAGTTTCCTATGAGATTAGAAAAGAAAATATTAAACAGTGTTTCAGAATTCAAAGCTGAATCTTGAGACAGCAGCAATGAATATGAAGTATCACAAATGCAGATCCTCTTTAGCCAGCTGGGAGGTTCTTTCAAGTAGTTTCAATAATATTATTATTTCAAACAGGTGAAATATTAAATTTTTAACACATTTTCTCATTTAACACATTAAGGGAATCCTGGGCTATATGACCTTGCTATATAATTTAAGGCCACTTCTAAAAATGTCTATATTCCTCATAAATGGGCTAAATTACTGCTAGATTTGAATATGCTGACTTTACTATGGTTAATTTATCTCAGTAGCTCTGTATTGAAAAAAAGTTGCTTTCTTTTTTTTTTAATTATAATACTTCTGAGATAACAGAAAATCGATACTGAAGGAAAATAAATACAATCTGTTAGGTTCCCTGTATTAGCTCTGTTTATTACTATGACAGTGTATGAATAAAGGAAATATTTAAGAGTTTTCTAGACTGGGCAAAAGCTTTGCAGTGAAAATATAAGTCATTTAAGGCATTGTTCATTGTGCTTTTAATGAGTAAGTACAAAAGAAACAAGTTTGGTGGAAAAGGGTAATTTGTGAGTATGTACAAGAATGATTATTATGCATAAGGCATCACTGAAGTATATTGCAAAAGAAACTTCAGTTTCTTATCTTCCCATAGATGGTTTGAAAACTCTTAGTTTTGCTGGCTAATTTATGATGATTGCAAGTGTAACTTCTTAGACTTAGCTTTGAGGGAGGTGGAAACAACTGCGTATGCGGTAAAGGCATGGCCTGGCTTAAGTGTAGTAAAATGGGCTCTAAGATCTACTGCTTTTAAAAGAGAGGTCTACAGTACTGCTAAACTTAAGGTAAATGTGAACCAGAATGATCCCTTGGTGACAGTAGTAGGGAACTGGGATGTTTGAAATCTGTTTTGGGTGCTAGTTAATTTTCTAGCTTGCTATGGGTTCACTAACTTACTGTAGAGATTTGGCAATTGCTTTATACTTAGGACAAATTTCACAAACATAGGAACTGGGTATTGTTCATATTACTTGCACAAAGGAGGAATCAAGATGGAGTAATGACATTTGAAGTGCTTTTGGGTGATCTTAAGCATGTTGCAAAATTTGTCTTAGCCTTCTTAATCCAAACTCAGAATTTCATTGAGTCCTTTTTATTTTTTTTTATTTTTTATTTTTGCCTTACAGTCTCGTCAGATCCTTCTACCCAGAGCTGATTCTACCTATTATTTTCCCGATCCTCCTCTTTGATCAAAGTTTTCCTGTCTATGACTTCCTAATGTCTTTGTTATCTTTTAAGTCCCAGTGTCCCAATGTTATCTTTCAAGTGATTCTTGCTACCAGCTCTCAAATCTACAGACTGTCTGACAGGACAGTTTCTCCAAGTTTCATGCGTGCTCCCTGAAACTTCCCTGCTTATGAAAATATTCTGCTTTATACTCTAAGGAGACTTATTGTTTCATTTATTTCTGAAAACAGAACAGCACTCACGAAAGTGACTGGCAATTTGACAGCTGGGGTGTTAAGCAGAGATCTGGCTGGAGGGGCTG
This sequence comes from Stercorarius parasiticus, assembly GCA_013396915.1. Taxonomy (NCBI): domain Eukaryota; kingdom Metazoa; phylum Chordata; class Aves; order Charadriiformes; family Stercorariidae; genus Stercorarius; species Stercorarius parasiticus. Next base: position 57,063 of record VWZL01005074.1, read on the forward strand.
GGAGAGGAAGAGATGTTTGACGAAGCAGCTCCGAATCATCTGCTGAATATATTGGAAACCTTTTTAAAGATCAAAATACTATGGGCAATTAATTAATATTCAATTCCTAGGGAAAGGACTGAGATCATGGCAGGTCTTTTAAAAAATGTTTGTCTTTTACTATCTTAATAATTATCTGTCTTAAAGGTTTCAAATAATACTTTGCATTTAAACAAGCATATCAGTCTGCGGTTGTTGGTGTGTCTGCTCAACTATTTATAATGTTCTTTTAACAAGAAAGAGTAAACCAGAGGGCAGTCACACAGTGCGTATAGCTAATGACTGATAGTAGAGATTCAGCTGTCCTGACTTTAGTCTTTTAAAAGTTAGGTCTGTAGAGTAATTAATCATCTGCAGTTCCCTCTTCAGGCAGAACAAAGAGGGAAAGGTGCCTCTGAAGGGTAATTGATCCCATTTTCAGATAGTCTTCTCCAGATGTTATCTAGAAATCCCAGTCTGACTTCATTACCTAGTCTCAGGCTCCCTCTATAGTCAATCTGCCTGAAAGCTGAGAAGTTCGTGACTCTTAGTTCCAGTAAACAGAACAGGTATCACTTGCAACCAGGCACAAGCCCTGTGTTCCAATGCCCACTGTTTATCTGAATTCAGAACTGGTTATCCAAAATGCAGCCATGCTTTAAAAAAAAATGTCACCCAGAGCTGGGGCCTCTGGCAGTATTATGAAGCAAGAATTATTAACTCTGTCAGAAGGTTGAGTGAAGGAGCAAGAATTCAGATATGCTTACCACTTTGTCTAGATGGGAGTCCGCATACTGTTCTGCTCAACCTGCAGGATATTTGGGATGCTTTTTTACATGGCCTGTGTCTCCCAGTGAGCTGTGTGTATGGAGCTAAAGAATGTGACTTTTGGGTTTGGGATTTTGCATTAGAGGCGAGGTACCTTAAAGTAGGGTGATACCGTCCTCTGTTGTGTTGATCCCCTAAGGGCCTGCTGGAATCTGAAAGCCAAGGAATTTAATTACCTACTGAGCACAGCCTGAGCTTCATCAGCTTTCAAATGAGGAAAATTTAACTGAGAATATTCCATATGCAGTGAAGGAGCAGAAGAATCAGACTAGAAACTCTGTATACAGCAAAGCTTCCCAGATGTGATGAGTGGGAGTGAAATGACTCTGGAATTATTTTATTTTTTTTAATTTTTTTGTCATAAGCTTTTGAGTTCAGACACATATTATGTCAGATGAACCAGAAAGCAAATCTTTCTGATGGGTTTCTGAATATAATTGCCACTTGATAAGCAAAAGTCTGTGTCACTGAAAACTGTAGTCTCTGTTCCACTAAATTTGCTAATGTCCCCAAAAGAACGTGGGCAAAAAGGCAAACCAGGTTATTTGTATCACTTCTCGCCATTGTCTTAGCTTCATGTAGAATTTGGCTGAACATCAAAGAGGGAGGTGGGATTAGTTATTCATTGGTAGAAAGGTAAAAGCACTCTTTTCTAGATACGTATTATGTAATTCATTCTCATGCTTTAGATCAGATGGAAGAACATAATAAAAAGCATAAAAAAGAAAAAAACAAAAAAAAAACATTAAAAAGAGCAGAGCATGATAGTCAAATAGTATAGATACTGAGAGTATCGGTATTGTGGGAATGGGACAGTGCTGTTTAAAAATTTCAACCTAGTGGTCATAATGCACAGGCCCAGATGTGCATTTAAGGCTTCTTCCTGTGGGGTTGAAATAGCATACCTTGGCAAAGCTCCATTTGGCACAAAATACAGCAGCTGGTTGATAGCTATAATCAGATCCCACAGGAAAATTTGGCACTGACACCTCTCTGGGACACAGAGATTTCACAAGGTATTTGCTGTGAGAACCCCTGCAACTGATATCAACTACCTTAGAAGGCTATTCTCCGGCTGTGATCAGGACTTCTGGGGGCATCGAGTCTTACAGCAATGATCTAAAGTAGGGATACACTCAGTGTGGGAGACAGCAATTTCAGAGGAAGTTTATCTAGACTACAGAACACCTTCCAGTGAAAGACTGAAGGTAATCATGGAACTAAGTACTTACAGACCTAAATGTAAAACGAAGATAATTTAATTTTCCTGTTTGCTTCTACATTCATGAAAAGAGATCTATAAACTAATCAAGCTACATTTCCTGCTGACTATAAAGCAAGAAGAACACCCAGAAGCAATTGCAAGTACAGGGATTTTTTTATGAACATGAGGAGTCCTGAAATGCTAATGATACAGACCACAGGAGAGAAACAAGAGGACAGGCAAATGGCTCTGGAGAGGCTCTGAAGACAAGGGTTGAAAAGTACTTTATGGAAATAAATAACTATTATGAGCACCCTTAAATAAAATTTTTTGTTTGGATTTTTGGTGGGGATTTTTACCTGTCTTTTACTTGAAATCATAATATTGAACTATTCCTCTAGTCTCAGGGCTTCCAAATAGCAAATTTCTTTGAGAGCGGGGACACAAAAAAGGTTAATTGGAACTTTGCCTTCAATTTCCATTTTGATACTTTGTGTACGTTTATGCTTCCTGCTCTTCTGAAGTGCCTCAGCTTTTTATTTTAGGCTCATTAATGGTACTTCTGGTACTATGGTGCATGTCTCTCCAGTGAGAAGTGGCTATTTTGTTAAAACCTTTGATGGCTCCACTCTTACATCTGTTTGCTAATGCAATCGCTTTCTCTTCTGCATCATCTCTCTCTCATGCACTTATTTTCTGGGAAATGGGATATTCTGGTAGATGGGGTAAGAAGGTTTTTCTTATCCCAGGTCTTCAAGGGCAATTCCTGTGCCTCTTGCTAGGGATTTTCCTGTCAGTAGTGCACCAGGCTTTTGGTCATCCAGTGGCGCACCCCTTCCTGTAACAGAGCAACAAGTTTGCTGTTCCTCTCTCTCAATAGGTGGGTATCCATTTCTGCAAAAAGCTGATGCTGCTGTGTAAATGGACTTTATGGTAATAAAATACTTGTTGTTTCTTTCAATACTTTTTTTCCTATAAAACTTGCCCACTTGCATGCATTTTGGTAAGAATGTGTAAGGGTTCAAGAATAAAAAAAGCCAGAAAGAGGTACAGCATGGTGGTTCCTAGGAGTATTTTGTATACTGTGTCAATGAATGTGCTGGCGGCTCTCACCTGCAGCCTGAGATGCAAAACTCCTATGGGAGAATGAAAGATCTCAGCAGAGATCTAGAGCTGCTTTCTCATCTTGATGGGGAGCAAGGATGACATTGAGTCTGATAGGTAAAGTCATTATGATTAATGGCTAATATCCTGTGCATTACAGTAAAACAATTTTGTAGCTGTAGATTCAGAAATCAGTTTGGGGATAATTTTGGCCTCCAATTTATCAATAGATGAAGGCTGTGATTCCATGTGTCGTCCGGTCCCCCCCCCCCTTTTTTTTTCTTTCTGCTGGCAAACAAGGGGGATAATAATTGACCCAGACTGCTTCCCTGTGTATTTCCAAGACAGTAGTGTCCTTGAGGAGTAGATAAAGGGGCTTTATAGCCAGATTTTCCACACACTTGCCAGCACTGCGCAGGAGCAGAGAGGAGATGTTAAGATTTATCGCTAGGTAGAGCTTCTACAGGTTAGAGACATCAGGAAGCCTGACCAGACAAAAATATCATGGAGACACAGTTTTTCCTTGGAGCATCTCCCTTCCTGGTGGATTTCTAAAGTATCTTTTCTGTCTGGGCATTCTGGCCAAAATGGTCATTCTTCTCCCTTCCTTTTTCAGCCCAGTCCAGCACCAGGAATAGGTCTAGAATGGAAAATGTGAAAACTGAACCCAGAAATAATCAAGGTGAGGGGATGACACTTCACAGCCAAGGTAAAACTGAAAATCATGCATGATGGATTAAACCTCTAGGAATGAGTACTTACTCTAGCATTAATACTTCCTGTCACTGTCTCTTCCTTCTAATGCTTCTGAGGCAATAGCAGGAATTATTAAAAAACAAGGCATCAAAGAAATATCCTGCTTTAATCCACTGATTGTAGAAAAACCATCGGTCCTGGGTAAAAGTAGATGTGACACAGTAAAGCAGTCGTCCTGGATTGCTTGATATAATGAGAGGGTGATGGATTTCAAAATGAATGATACCCTGAGATAGTTCATAATGGAAAGGCAGAGAGATTGTGATTAAGCTGTTTTCTGTTGCCTTTCTCTGAATGAGGCTTGTTGTTTGGCTGGTCCTGGATGCAATAAAAAAGAAGAGAAAAACTCTCCCTCCCTCTAGAGCTTCCACTTCCCCTGTATTATAGTTCTGAGTACATTGTGTCCTTCTGACTAATTTTTTCTTGTTGAGGAAATTGCAGAGCTGCTGCTTTCAAAATCTCCCTTTGTAACCAATCTCTCTCTCGCTTGTCGCTATGTGCTGTCCCAGGGCACTGCTGCTCTGACCCTCCATCCCGACCCCAAGGACAGCTGTGTGCCTGCCGACTGCAAATCACTGCTCTGGACTCTGCCTGTAACTCCAGGGCCCTGCTTGTCTCACCCTTGCCTACCTACAGAGCTCTCCTTGCAGTGAGACCTAACGTTTAGTTTCCTTTATTCAGGCCCTATGGCAAGTATGAAGTGCGATATCAGGTGTAGGTGTTCATAAAGGACAAAGTGGGAACCAGCAATGCAGCAGCACGCTCCAGTCACTGTGAATCTCTGGCTGTCCTCGAATGTGTTAAATTGACTCTTGTGAGTTGTATGCTGTTACATTACGGCTCTTGGCTCTCTATAGCATGCATCTATGTATACATCCTAGCTGGCTGTCTCCCTTTGCAGCAGCTAATCATCTCAGTGCGACACAGGTATTTGAAGTGGCACATTTGTTGATATATTTGGCGTATCTTCAGCAGGCAGGTAAACTCCAGCCTTTCTTTTGTCTTCTTCTTTGACTAGTAGCTAAAACCACAGTCAGACTTTTGCAGATATGTTAAGGCTAGCCTTGCCCTATAATTAATGTCTTTTTTTAGGCATCTATTTTATTTATTCTTTTAAATAGGAGGGAAAGAATCCCTGCCAGGAACATGACGGACAATTGAAAGAATGAAAATGATGGATATAGAGACATTATACAGCTTCTTAAATACAAATAAGAAAATGGTGTCTTAATACAAGTACACTTGAAATATCAATCAGACTTTTTTCCCTATTAAAGTCAGTGCAATCTGAGAGACTACAAAAGCCATCAGAAAATGAGACATGCTTTTGTGATTGTTAAGTTTGCTGTAACATTACAGGCATAATTTCATGCTAACTTATCTTGCTGATACCTCATTTCAATTAATGTGGCCAAATTCAGTTATATTATTAGATTTCACAAGACTGTGTGCAGAAAAAGAAAGGTGAATTGAAACCAAAAAGTTTCCTGGCATCACTTTTTTCTGCTTGCCAGTTAAAACCATAGAAATTTGTCATTTACACAGTTAAATAGCTGGTTTTCCATAAAAATATGTGCTTAGATTCATGAAGTCTGCTGTTGGGAAGTGCATGTAGGAAGGACCATTAAGGTATGGACTCCAGCCAGAGACAATGAAACACTCTGACCTACAATAAATTCTGTAAGTATTTTAGTGTAAAAGAATACTAGGTTTTGATATTGTAAGTGAAGACAAGATTCGTGACCTGAGGAACCTGAACATACACAAGTCCATGGGACCTCATGAGAAGCATCCCAGAATCCTGAGGGAACTGGCTGATGTAGTTGCCAAGCCACTCTCCATGATATTTGAAAAGTCATGGCAGTCAGGTGAAGTCCCCAGTGAGCGGAAAAGGGAAACATTGCACCCATCTTTAAAAAGGGGAGAAAGGCGGACCCTGGGAACTACCACCCTGTCAGCCTCACCTCTGTGCCTGGGAAGATCATGGAACAGATCCTCCTAGAAGCTGTGCTAAGGCACATGGAGGACAAAGAGGTGATTCGAGACAGCCAGCACGGGTTCTCCAGGGGCAAGTGCTGCCTTACCAACCTGGTGGCTTTCTACAATGGAGTGACTGCATCAGTGGACAAGGGGAGAGCAATGGATATCATCTATTGGACTCCTGCAAGGCCTTTGACATGGTCCCCCACAACATCCTTCTCTGTGTTGGAGAGATATGGATTTGATGGGTGGACTGTTCGTTGGATAAGGAACTGGCTGGATGGTCGCATCCAGAGGGTAGTGGTCAATGGCTCGATGTCCAGATGGAGAAGGATGACAAGTGGTGTCCCTCAGGGATCCGTACTGGGACCGGTGCTATTTAATATCTTCATCAATGACATAGACAGTGGGATCAAGTGCACCCTCAGCAAGTTTGCAGATGACACCAATCTGAGTGGTGTGGTAGACAGGCCAGAGGGACAGGATGTCACTCAGTGGGACCTGGATGAGCTAGAGACATGGGCCCGAGCAAACCTTATGAAGTTCAACAAGGCCAAGTGCAAGGTCCTACACTTGGGTCGGGACAATCCTCGTTATCAATATAAGCTGGGGAATGACGTGATAGAGAGCAGTCCTGCGGAAAAGGACTTGGGGCGCTCGTGGATGAAAAGTTGGACATGAGCCAACAATGTGCACTCGCAGCCCAGAAGGCCAATCACATCCTGGGCTGCATCAAAAGAACTGTGGCCAGCAGATCCAGAGAGGTGATTCTCCCTTTCTACTCTGCTCTGGTGAGACGCCACCTGGAGTACTGTGTCCAGCTCTGGAGCCCTCAGCACGAGAAGGACATGGCCTTGTTGGAGAGGGTCTAGAGGAAGGCCACAAAGATGATCAAAGCTGGAGCACCTCTGCTATGAGGACAGGCTGAGAGAGTTGGGGTTGTTCAGCCTGGAGAAGAGAAGGCTCCGGGGAGACCTTATAGCGGCCTTCCAGTACCTGAAGGGGGCCTACAAGAAAGCTGGGGAGGGGCTGTTTGCAAGGGCACGTATCGGTAGGACGAGGGGCAATGGTTTTAAACTAGAGCAGGGTAGGTTTAGATTAGACATTAGGAAGAAATTCTTTACAAGGAGGGTGGGTGAGGCACTGGCACAGGTTGCCCAGAGAGGTGGTGGAGGCCCCATCCCTGGAGACATTCAAGGCCAGGCTTGATGAGGCTCTGAGCAACCTGATCTAGTGGGAGATGTCCCTGCTTACTGCAGGGGCGTTGGACTAGATGACCTTTAAAGGTCCCTTCCAACCCAACACATTCTATGATTCTGGGATAAATAAATCATTCAAAGTAGGAATATTTTTAACATTTTATTTTAAAAAAAAAGTTAAAATGTGAAAACAAGACATATGTGTTTAATGAGAAATTAATCAGTTAAATGCAAGCTTAAAATAAAGTACGCATTCTTTGTAAAAGCATAGGACTACCTGTGGGTTTTGCGTAGGTTTCAGTGCTTTGAATTTGTGTCTCTTTACTCTATTTTGTTCAATCTGATGGTGCATTCTCTAAGAGTAAGCTCTATATTTACAAGTTCAGCTTGGGCTGCCAAACTGAAAACCAGTACAGAAATGTTTTTCTTTAGGTTTTACACACAAAAAAAGGACTTCTCTTTTTCATTGTAATGAGAACTCAAAATGAAGGATAGTTGAAAAGCATTCATTTTTAGAGGTTTTCTTTTTTGATTTAAAGAGAAAATAAAGTAAATTGTGAAACAGTTTAGAAATCAATATAATCCCAGAAACCACCTGCTTCTTGCAGACCAGTGCAGGCAAGTAACCAAGGGTTTGGGTTTCCTCCCATGCAGCGGGCTGCTTGCAGCCTTGCAGGAGGCAGCAGGTCAGGCTGGCTGCCCGCCTGCACCGCCCGGTACTTTCTGCATGCAGTCTATCCAGGCTTTTGCATGTGGGTGGATTACTGGGTACTAATATCTCTTTTTTTGAAAAGCCTGAACTTTCTGTGTTGCTTCATCTGATTGTTACATAGTCCCTCAAGCAGAGAATCGCATGCTGGCTTGTCCTAGTGGAAAGTCAGGATCTAATAGTGATTTCTGGGAAATGTTTTTGTCTGTGACTCTAAAAGCACTGTTTATGTTTCTCTCTGGCTACTTCAGTGAAAAAGAGCTTAGTGCCATCTCATCTGTGGTCCTTCTATGCACTTACATTGCTGCCATAGGCTTTTGATTCCTATGATACAAACTCGATTTCTTATTGATCGGATTTGAGGAAAAATTACTCACAGTGTGTCTTTGTTGCTATTTTATTATAGTCTCCTGTAATTTACTTTGAAATAAACAGAGGTAAATAGTTGTTTTCTCCTTCTGCATTAGCAAGCCTACCTAAAGATTAAATATATACATATATAAAATCTTTTAAGAGCATCTTTTATTCTCCATCATATCAATTTTATAGGCCTATGACATCTCATCCTGTCACCACTAATAGGATGAACCTGGCTGCTTAACATCCAAAGTAACAGAACAGTTCATTCCCCTGTGCAGCACACACAAAAAGCAAACAAATGCTTTATAACGTGGGCAGTATTTTTAAGTTTCCTCCTCGGGGACTTTGTGAAGTGGGATTTCAAACACAGACAAGGGAAGAAGAAACCAGGGCAGGACCTAGATAGTAAGATGTCCATTCAGCTTGCCTCTGTGCAAATTTCTGCCAAGGTTTTTGTTGCTCCAGTGATGCTTCGTGAATATGGGACATCTTACTAAGAGGAGGGAGAGGTGCGGCTGGGAAGGGCATACGTGACAAGCGGAGCAAACTGGGAGAAATAATGGGGACACTCGTAAGAAGAAAGTGGAAATCTTTTCTCCTTTTTGATTAAGCTACTGTGACTTATTTAATTTGGGACAGGAAAGAAGGAATTTATCTGTATGTGCAACAAGCTTGTGGAGGCTTTGAAAGATTTTTGGAGAAATTTGTCATTGCAAAGTCAAGCTGTCATTGGCTTAAGTGGGAGAGGCAACTGTGGGATCACGGAATTGACGGAGAGGAAAAAAATATGATTTAAGAAGCTTGCCAGCTACTACCCAAATTTGTGTTTTAAAATAATAAATTGAAAGATCAAGGTAGCAGTAAATTAACGTTACAAACCAAATAGCACCTACGAAAATGTTCTTCACGTCTGCTGTTATTGCAGAGACAGAGCCCAGCTGCAGTGGGAGTTGTGCTGAACTAAGGAGCTGCTCAGCAGTCGCTCAGTCTGGGCTGCTCCCTGCCTCAGATCTACGTGACCGCAATGGTGAACTTTGAGCCTCTGTACAACACAGCAATGAGCTTTGGAGGTGTACTGACCTCCGAATTTCTTCCAGAAACAACTAATAGTACAAAATAGAATTTCTTAAGATATATAAAACCAGAATAATAATCAGCTGGTCATCTCATGCCCTAGGGCTTTCCTTTCCCAGTACATTCTGGTTGCGTTGTTATTTCAAACCTCAATGGGCAAAATGTTTGACTCACTTATTGCCTTCACCTCTTCTTGAACTTTGAGAAGATGATGTCTTATTCTTCTGTAATATGTGTCTGCTTGACTTAAAAAATACTTCCTGTGGTACACAACAGATTGATTTGATACTGGCCCATTTGAGTTTGGGGGATTTTTTTATTATTTATTTACCTAGATTGCTCAGTTCAGGACCCCTGTCCCCATCCCCCCTTCCCCGACGTCCCAATCCATACAGACGTGATAGCATTATTGGTTAGAAAATAGTCAAATCACATTCTGTTTTGATCGCTTCTGGTTTTCAGATTTCAGCTCTTTAAATTATACGTTTCTTACTTTATTTGAATGTTCCCAAAATGTTTCTGTTGCCATGCACAATTTTATGATGAACAACTTGTTTGACTGAACTAAATCACAGCTCTTAACACTCTTTTTTTTTCATACTGGAGCTCTGTAACGAAGCAGTGAATCTGAGCTCTGATATTCTTTCAGCCCTAATCTGTGCTGCTGGAAATGCCAGGAGAGTTTCTGTCACTTGGTAAAGCTTGGCGTAGCAATTTTATGTCACTCTCAGTACTTCAGCACATGTTTCTTTCAGAGATGAGGTTTGCGTAAAATCAAGAGTGGTCCCATAGCTTTCAGTCCCCTGATTTCCTTCATCCAGACACATATTTTGCTCTTCAGGCTTAACAACTAACAAGAATTTGTGATTCACCTTGTGAACTTTTGAGACTGCACGTGTCTTATAATGATTGTCGCTTGATTAGTTTTTACTTCTGACTGAACCAGTTCTGCTTTGGTTCATGTTAATTGAAACTCCAGGTAGACTTTGCACTCTTCTAACAGCATTTCCATCTTCATCCTAAATGCTTATTCAAGCATCCATTCCTAGCAGATCTTTTTTCCTTATCTTTTAGCTGACCCTGGTAAGAACTAAGGAAAAGAAGGGATTGTACGTTCAACAGAAATATCATAGAAGTCATGTTCAGCTATTTGTATCGAGAAAACTTTGATGTCATTTAACTGATACCTGTAAAATTGATCTTCTGTTAGAGGCACCTCACTCTGCATCTCTCAAATAAGATTTTGGTGTGAGATAGGCATGTTTTAGCAGACATTTCTGTATTCTGGGAATTGCTACAGCATGTCATAAATTGAAGGGCATTTTTTCAGGAGAGTGTAACTCCAGGCTTTTTAAAAAAAAAAAAGTCTAATAGCTACCAATAATGTCTAGCTTCTCAGCTTGAGCAGGCATTGTATGTTTCTGTACTGACCCTTTAAGTGCCAGCTACAGCATATGAAAATAAAGCATATTTCCCTTTGCCATCAGTCGCTGTGAGAGGATATACAAATCCAGCCTTACTTACTCTAGAAATTGTTCTGCTCTTGGAACCGCTATCATCCTGTATTTCTTCTGCAAACAGTGTGTTCTTGTTTCCATTTATTCTGAATTTGTTTTCCTGATCTCAGATATTAATTTTGTTGCAGAATGTATTATTTCCAACAAAATTAGTCTTCCTTGTTCTCTGCTACTTGGATCCTTTGTGAAACACTGGCTGATGCAGCAGTACTTTCCCCAGAGTTTTCAACAGTGTGTTCTATTTTTAACCAACCCTTGCAGGAGCCCTGCAGTCAGCTTACAGAGCGACAGACTCTTGCTCCACACCACCACAGAGTTGCTTTGCCACGTGACACATCAAACTAGACCATTTACTTGGATAAGAATTCTCCAAGATTATGAGCATGTTTTGATTGATGATGTGGTTGTTTCCACTACTATCTCTGTACAAAGCTTCAGCTCATTCTGGAGGAGTCTGTCCCTGGAACAGCCTGTTCGTTATGATTCCCTGGTCTGATTGAACCATCTCTACTGAAGAAAAGGGAGGTTTTTATCCCTGTCAGATTAGAGGAACTTCTTTGCACACTGTAATTGTTTTCTACCCAAGAGTTTGTTTCGCTCCTGTAATAAACTGCAATAGAAATACCATTTTATAAATAAACCCAAAGGTTATTGCACAACCCAATTGAACATACCCAGAATCAAATCAAGTATGATTACATTGCAGTGAGCTGGCACTTAGAAATCTGTGATGAAATTCAGAAAGGGTAATCTTGAGTCATTACCCACCTATTTGAATTTAATTTCCATCCAGTGCCAGAGTGACTCAGAAAGTGAATCGAAGATGTGCTAGTCGGTAATCTAGAAAATGTCTTACTTCCAAATATCTTCTGTACTAGGGATGGACAAGCCAGGGAGTTATTTATGAATTAGCATACCTTCTCTCACTCCTTCCTACCCTGTAAAGTAGCTCTTAAAATACAGAGCATTGAAAAAAATAAATAATAATTCTCTGCCCCCTTTTTAACTACAGAAGTTCCAGTTAAGGCTATGCAGATAAGAAAAAAAAAAAAGTATGTTTCAGGTGTTTTCAGGATCAGGGAGTGGAGAGAAACATGGCTTGCCTTGCCAAGATTCATCATTTTGTTTGTTGTCAGGGTGACGAACCTCAAGTGTCTACTTTTTTTTCTCTCCTCTTCCCCCTACAGTAGAAAAAGCAGGGCAGATTCCTTATGGATCCTGAGATCCCAAAACAGGTTTTGTTCTGTTTTCTTATTTTTTGACTGTGGTTTTAATAGATCCACCAGTTCCCAGTAACTCCCCCTTCATTTGTTAGCCCTAAAAGCATTTTAATTTGGGGGGTTTAGTTGAATAAATGCCAGGAAGTGACAACCATGTTTCATTGGTTCTGTCTTGCAGCTTAGTGCTACAAACGACAGAGTTCGGTTTTCTTGCATGTATGGGATGGTTTAATACAGTCTGGACTTTGACATTTCCACCACCTCTTTTTTATCAGGGTACCGGAGAAGACGTGTCTATCACTTATGCCCACAAAACTGGGGCTGAGGGGTGCATGTTGCTGTTTCAGGTCCGGTTTATGCATTTAGAATACAAGTGAGATGGCTGATCCTCGGTTTAGCAGAAACTGTGAATAAGACTACATTGTAGGGCAGTTATCATCGTCGTGTTTCCTTGCTATTGCTATGAGCTCTGAGCAGTAAGCCTATCTGTCCACTTCTTTGTTTAGATTTTGCCTTAGAAATAAGTTAATTTTCTTAGACATGAATCTGGGAGAAGTCCAACTCTCTTCCAAATCTGATGAGAATGTCCCTGTCTATTGGATGTCCCTTACAAAATCCTACATTATTGGGATTTGCTTTGGGGGCTTTTCTTTGTCTTTGGCAGGTCCTGTTTCTTCCAGGTATGCTTTTGGAGGGCTACTTCCTCCTCTCAGTCATTCCAGAAAGAATGCCACAGCACAAAAACTGGTTGGCCCGGTTTCTGGAGCTACAACCCTTAAGTACAGTCATGTGTGCTGGTTTTTTCTAAAGCAAAGACAAATTGCTCTTATTTCTGATCAACGGCTGAAGGTAAAATGAGCAGAATGTTCCAGAACATGCACTTGAAGTCCAGAGAGATCATGTGTTCTTGGCATCTCTACCTTGTACTTCCTGAAATTCGATCTTGCTGCTCCTGCCACTGGAGTTGTTGGTATATTTGCCCCATTTCATGCTCTCTCTGCAGACATGAGTCCCTCCTTCCCTGTCCTTGCTACACCTCTTCTCACAAAATTTCTATCTTTGGCAAAGCTCCTGTCAGTAGAGTTTTTATATCGAGGACTGACCAGCCCTGGACTCTGGCGAATATGTCCGCATGTCTCGATCTGCCCTTTATCAATTATCGTTCAGCTTTCAGTAGGTGAATAGAAACTCTCTCTCATCATCCTGAATTTATTGTGACAGCTAGACCACAAGAGGCGTGGAGGTCCATTTTAAAGTAGGAAAAGGCTAGAACAGAGCAAAGCAACTTCTGCATTTGGTGTTATTATACAAAAGGCTTAAAATTGTTCAAACGAAGAAGCTAACGTGGTTTTACCAGACTATTTTAATGTTTTTTTAGAACTCATAGTACTAGTGATAGTTCCTCACCTGCTTAGGATATAGATGTGGTCAGGGAGAATGAACTGGAAAACATTTTTATGCAGAAGCCAAGGGAATAGGCAAAAAATGGAGGAACCTGGACTACTGGGATGAAGTGTTCAATTGTGTTTTGTAAAGATAATATAAATTAGTTGTTTTTCAAACACAGGACATAAATGGTATGTGTTGTTCAGTTCAAAAGTGGTGAACTTGGCATGGACTGATGCCAAAGAAGTGTGATCAAGATGTGGGAGTACTGAGGTACTGAACAGGAAGCAGTAGACTTGGCTGAGGATTAGCTTATGGAGGCAGAACTGATAGCAGCAGCACAAAACCATAAGGTTGTATGTTTGTGAACTAAACCTCTTTATAAGCTGTGAGGAGCTCAGCTAGAAACACTTGAGGTGGAATAGACTTGTATGTATAGCCTTCATGACACATTGGCCAACTAGCACAGACATGGAAAATGTCAGCACAGTATGAAATGTGTGAAAAGAAGTATTTCTAGTAGAAGAGGGGTTACTAATATCATCATAAACAGCTTTGCTGAGGCCTCATTTGTATATAACTCTTTCGTTCAACTATGACAAAGGCTGACAGAAATAACAGGGGAGCATTGAATCCATTTTGTTAGGGTAAGCTAGGATGCTTTGTCTTAGCTAGTATAATGAGGGCTGAGAGGGGATGTGATTGTGGTCCATAAATGAGATTAATCATCAGGTTTTAACTGAACTGAAGGATAATGTCACCACAGGAACAAATGACTATAAATAGCCCATCAATCGATTAAGACTGGAAATCAGAAGCATCATGGTTTAAACAGTCTGAGGCAGAAAAAGAAACAAAAACAAAACCCTACAGTTAACTTCACAATGTAACTTAATTAGCTGATGAAAAGCTGCACATAAAGCAGTGCAAAGATGTTATGGGATATCGTTCAGTGACTCAGGACTCCTTTGGTTCCTGTGCTCCTGAACATAATGAGAGACATTTTTACCTGGACACTAGACCTAACTCATATTGCTGACAGCTATCAAATTATGAGGATATGAGATGTTGCTCCCAGCAGCCTGAACGTAACACAGAGTGGCTAAAAGCTGATTGTGCAGGTCTAGGTCGTGATTTACTCCACAGTTCTAGGAAGCTCTTAAAGCTGATGGGATCTCTGTGACTGATACTAATCCTAGCAGATGGGACCTGCCACATTCCCAGAGGTAGGGGCAGAGACACGGCTGCTGCGCTGCGTGTCCCTGTGCCCTCAGTCCTTTGTGCAGCCCTTGCCCCTACCTCCCGTCCTGCTTCCCTCCAGGCACCTTGCCCATCTGGGAGAGCTGTGCTGTGCTGGGGAGGTCCTCTTCAGCCAGCACTCAGGGCTCCTGCAACTCTGTTCGTCTAGCTGTGCTGTCAAATAAGAGGCTCCTGAGCACGATGTGTGGTCTGACTCTTTTTCTTTCATTTGCTTGGTCTTCTGTCAGTTAGTTATTGTCGCCTAAGTTCCAGGTATTGCCTGTCTTTGCTACAGATGTGTGCTCATCCTTCATTGCATTGCGCTGCTTTTCAGGAATGACTTTGTGCAGAACTGGTGTTCTGAGGACTAGAGTGATGGTCTGCTGCTATGGGTGAAAGTACATGTTAACAGTCCCTGTGGGAAGGAACCATTGACCTTAATTATAGAGACCAACCCATGCAATCCTAGTTCTCTTTTCCTTGAGACAACTAATATTTTCTAATAAATCCTACACATGGTCATAAGCAAAAGTAGTTAAAACACCTGAGACTAACTGAATAGCTGAGAAGAGCCAAGAAATGCTACAGAGCATTTCTCACAGGTTATTTCAAAATCATCATGCTGTTTATATAATAACCACTAAAATTTGTCTGGAAACTGTGAATGTCACCTCTCTTTCTTATGCTGTCATTAATCATAGAGTGTTAATGTCTACTTTACTAATGTCTAATTTTACTTTTTCCCTCTGATCAGATCTATTAATGGAAATATACTGTTGATGGATGTAGTCAACCATATGTATTAAAGTGAACAAGATTTGTAAAGAACTAAAAGCCTTACCAAAGGCTGTAGAAGAAGATAAATGCCAAAATCTCAGGTTCCTATCAACATAAGAATGCACTTGAGAGAAATTATCAAATATTTTGGGCAAATGATGGTTCAGACTTATGAAAGCATTGTTGGATCTTACTAACCATTTGGTATAGCAACTCAAAGGGATGCTCGGAGACATGTGCCCTGAGAATACAAGGTTAAATTTAGAATGATTGTTAGTTTCCACTTAATTCTATGATAAACTATGAAAATCAAGTTCCTGCTGCAAAGTTGTTGGGATGGTAATGGCAATAGGTTATGAAGCAGTGAGAATGTACATGAAACCATTCATTGCTCACATCCTTTTTTTTTTTTTAAAATGGGATTTCATTTCAACATGTAGCATTTTTAAAAGCTCAAGCTTTCTTTATGCTAGCTGAAATGTCCAAGGGAGAAATTCCATCTCCATTTCTGGGCCACGATCTAGAACCCTGAAGAACCCTACAGATGTGACTCGAATCTTTTACAGCAGATGTTGCTCAGAAAAATTTAATTCCACAAAGGTTCACTGTGTCAAACTGATCCAGTGTGGTTTAGTTGAATATATATTTATTTCCTGATTATTTTTTTATATGCTATTTATGTCTTTAGTTTCATTAACGTTATTCATTAAGTCTTACAACTGTTTCTATTAAAAGTTACACTGATAGCACTTCAGTATGTGGCTAGCCCATCTTTAGTGCCTTTTCTGTCTTTATGAAGGTCTGTAAGTCACTTTTATGAAGACATGTAAAGTTCTTGAATGCTGTTATTTTTACAGCAGTATTTTTAATTTGGCATACTCCTGACTGTCTAGAACCCCTCATTCCAAGCAATTCTGTAATGTTGCATTAGAGTAGCCAAACTAATCTTTCATTTCTGTCATCCTTTTGAAATCCTCTCTTTTCTCCCTCTGTCCACTTTACACACCTCCAGTTGCTAATGCTAACAGTTCTGAGTTGTTCTTTATCCCTTTTTCTTCTTGTCATATGGATTTTTACTAAAATTCTGTGTTTAATTCCTTCATAACTTCAAAACGCTTTCTTTTTTCCTCTGTGACTGCCCCCCACCCCAAAAAAACAAACAAACAAACCAAAAAGACAAAAAAACCCAAGCCACAACAAAGTTCTTTTGATCTTGCAAATTAGAATGAATGGTAGAATGAAACTAAAATTTTCAGTGGAAGGTTTCAGTAACAATTTGCTAATTTGAATAAGTCACAGTATTCCATAGGAACTACTGATTTGTTAACTTCTGCAAGAAACTATCAGAATATTTTGAAAGCTAGAAATACACTGTTTTAGACAAAAAAAAAAAAAATGTGTCTTGGGGCTTTCTTTCTTAACATGGGACTTAAATGTTTACCTGAATGTGCATATCACATTTTGCAATATTAAAAGTGCAGCTATATTTATCCTCCTTGAAAGTGTCATAAATCACTTATTTTTGATGCTTTAGCTTAAAGAAAACCATAACTGTGAAAACTTCCTTCACAAGCCTGCAGCTAGGTTGGTATTTCATCAGGGAATTATCTGAGTATCTTTCAGTACCAATGTGTTCAACAAACAATGCAAGTCATGCCTCATTTGTGTGTTCTCTCTCATCCTTGTTGCTCTAGGAAAGTAATTTACTTATATAAGTGTGTTTGGGTGGATTTGTTTTGGTTTTTTTTTGTGAGGAGGGACGATTTTTTTGTCTTTTTTTTTTTGTGACTCACCTTGACTCTGCTATTCTGAAGTTGCAAATAGAAGACTTATTCTTTCTTCTTACTTTGTATGTGAGTGGTGGTGGTGTTGGATGTTAATTTCATCATTCCTCATACACCTTTGGATGTCTGGCCCAGCCTAAAATATCTTCAATTATCACGAATCTGCAATTAGACTTGGCAGCTCCATTTCTTTACAGTGAGTAAAGTTCTCTCCTTAATTTTTAACTTAAGTATTCCCTGCAGAAACTTCACTTCATGCCTTTGTTCTGCCTGCAGTGACTAATTGCAATGGTAATAATCTGTGGCTAACCACCTTTTTATATACTTGTGTTTTAATATAGAATCATAGAATGTGTTGGGTTGGAAGGGACCTTTAAAGGTCATCTAGTCCAACGCCCCTGCAGTAAGCAGGGACATCTCCCACTAGATCAGGTTGCTCAGAGCCTCATCAAGCCTGGCCTTGAATGTCTCCAGGGATGGGGCCTCCACCACCTCTCTGGGCAACCTGTGCCAGTGCCTCACCCACCCTCATTGTAAAGAACTTCTTCCTAATGTCTAATCTAAACCTACCCTGCTCTAGTTTAAAACCATTGCCCCTCGTCCTACCGCTACGTGCCCTTGCAAACAGCCCCTCCCCAACTTTCTTGTAGGCCCCCTTCAGGTACTGGAAGGCCGCTATAAGGTCTCCCCGGAGCCTTCTCTTCTCCAGGCTGAACAACCCCAACTCTCTCAGCTTGTCCTCATAGCAGAGGTGCTCCAGCTTTGATCATCTTTGTGGCCTTCCTCTGGACCCACTCCAACAGGTCCATGTCCTTCTTGTGCTGAGGGCTCCAGAGCTGGACACAGTACTCCAGGTGGCGTCTCACCAGAGCAGAATAGAGGGGAAGAATCACCTCTCTGGATCTGCTGGCCACAGTTCTTTTGATGCAGCCCAGAATGCAATTGGCCTTCTGGGCTGTGAGTGCACATTGTTGGCTCATGTCCAGCTTTTCATCCACGAGCGCCCCCAAGTCCTTTTCCGCAGGACTGCTCTCTATCACATCATTCCCCAGCTTATATTGATAACGAGGATTGTCCCGACCCAAGTGTAGGACTTTGCACTTGGCCTTGTTGAACTTCATAAGGTTCATGTCTGTCTTTTCTGCGGTCTGAATATTCCCAGTTTTATCAGCCTTTGATCACATTAGATTCTTTTTTCTGCTTTATCTTTTATTTAGGTGCAAGTGGTGCTCAGAATAAATACCTTTTCAAACATAAAGTTGGACCATGCACCACAGGGTAAAATAATTCCAGTTGCAAGAGCTATTTGAATATCTGGAATTTCCACCCCAAAAGTATTTTCAGTGTTTTCAAACATTGTTATTTTTCCCTTAATTGAGATGGAAGAAATTAAAGTACTGAATGCATGGATGGAATGGAAACTTCTGGAAAATATATGGTTCAGAGTGTGAAAAGCTGCCCCTGAAATGTCTCATCTGGATTTACTGAAGTAAAAGGCGTGCCTAGGTTTGGCAGAATATGCCCTAACTGTCCAAAACCTGTCCTACATGTCCACATTAGTAAAAGCTGTAATTCAGGTGCTTTATGCCACTTTCCCATTTCTGAATTCTGTCTACAAGCGAGACTACATTACTTGCACTGGCTAAAAATTCTCAGTGAGCTTTAATAACACAGTAATATCTAAAAAATACAGATATTGCCAGGAAAGAATGTCAAGCTGTAAATAGCTCTGCTTTGCTTCACCGTGGGTAGGACCAGCAATAACAAGCACATCCTGCTGGGCAGCGAGCCTTCCCCTCTTGGCTTCCTGACTCGGAGAAAATAGCAAATATATCTGAGCTGGCCCACATCATTAAGGAAAATGATTCACACAGCAGATCTGGGAGCAGAGCAATGTTCAGGGACCTGAGACTGGGACAGGGTGGTGGGGATGTTCCCCCTTGTCGGAGCTTTTGCTACACTGGGATGCGTGGCCACACCCTTACTGCTTTCTTTTCCTTGTTGGAAAATGTAACTGAGCACCTGTAAAAGCCTTTTTGTGATGTATTAAATTTCTTCAGTAGAAAAACTCAGATGTCTGCCTAAAAAGGGGCTTTCTAACAGCTAGGATGTTCTCATTTTCATCACCCATAAGGATTCAGGTATCTACACTAATCAGTGGTTAATAACAAATAAAAAACCTA
Source organism: Stercorarius parasiticus (assembly GCA_013396915.1). Lineage (NCBI taxonomy): Eukaryota > Metazoa > Chordata > Aves > Charadriiformes > Stercorariidae > Stercorarius > Stercorarius parasiticus. Next base: position 76,401 of record VWZL01005074.1, read on the forward strand.
TGCATATGTTAACCTAAAGACTAGTTTTCATCATCTTGCTGAAATCAATGTAACCATGAATTTAAAAAATGACAGACAATATCATATGAACCATAGTTTCGTATAACCACATAGAGTCATAGAACCTTAGCTAATGAGAAGCCTGGTCTGATTTTTATTTTGTTTTTCTGCACAGAGGAAGAAATCCTCTAATACTGTGCCAGAGGAATTTGTAATCTACAGTGTTTTTATGATAAATTTAAAAGGATACTTCTGTTCCCACACAATGTTTGTTACATCCCCAGGGGGAAAAGTTCAGAGTAAGACAGGCAATAAACCTTCCTTCAGAATTGCCACCAGCCGGAGGGCACATTTGGTTTCTTCCAAATAAGAGGATAGGTACTGTTGCCAGGTTCATATCACTTGAGTCACTTCCATGTTTAGACTTGAAAGAATTCACTAGCTCAAAGTCAACCTGAGTGTGGAACCAAGGATTTTGGAGTCTGAGGAGACTAATTACCATCCGGCCCGTTTGATTTGCATGAATGGATGGTATGTTTGCATTTTAATACTTACCTGATTTCCTGGTTTATCCCTTTGATTTTATGGCTAGACAGTTACCATCAAAGAGCAGGCTGAAGCTAGCTGTAGTTGCAAGAGATCCCAGCATGTTTCTGACAGATGCAAATGGTGCCTGTGTAAGAGAAGTGTGGTTCCCTCTGAGATGATTGTTAGAGCCAGGGCACAGGAACCTGTTCTTAGTTCTGTATGAACCACCACAACTGGGACATACAAGCAGAAATAAAATCAGTGAAGTCTGACCTGTATGTTTGGTGGTTTTTTACACAAAAAAGAAACAATAGCTACTGACCTCCCAAACAGCTTGGTTTAGAATCACAGAATCATGGAATGATTAGAGTTGGAAGGGACCTTAAAGACCATCTAGTTCCAACCCCCCTACCCTGGCCAGGGACACCTCCCACTAGACCAGGCTGCTCAAAGTCCCATCCAGCTTGGCCTCAAACACTTCCAGGGATGGGGCATCGACATCTTCCCTGGGCAGCCTGTTCCGGTGTCTCACCACCCTCACTGTAAAGAATTTCTTCCTAATACTTAGTCTAAATCTCCTCTCTTCCAGTTTAAAAACATTACCCCTCATCCTATTGCTACACTCCCTGATAAAGAGTCCCTCCCCATCTTTCCTGTAGGCCCCCTTTACGTACTGGAAGGCTGCTATAAGGTCTCTCTGGAGCCTTCTCTTCTCCAGGCTGAACAACCCCAACTCTCTCAGCCTGTCTTCATAGGAGAGGTGCTCCATCCCTCTGATCATCTTCGTAGCCCTCCTGTGGACTCGCTCTGACAGGTCCATGTCATAGAATCATAGAATCATAGAACGGTCCAGGCTATGTTGGGGCCCCCAGAGCTGGACGCAGTACTGCAGGTGGGGTGTCACGAGAGCAGAGTAGATTGTGAAACATGTGCCAAAATTAAGCAAGCTAAACAGTTAAAACCTTTGTGGTATGGGGGATGATGGCTGAAATGTAAGTATGGGGAGGCTTGGCAAACTGACAATAACACACTCCCTCAAACCCGCCAGGCTAAGCACTATGTACTTACAATGGTGGAAGCGAGCAACAGCTGGTTGGAAAGCTGTGCCGTGCCCCATGCCACCACCCAGAATACTATCCTAGGCCTTGAAAAGCAAGTCTTGTGGTGATATGGCACTCTAGAAAGAATTGAGTCGGAAAATGGGACTCATTTTTAAAACAATCTTATAAGTAATTGGGTCAAAGAACATGGCATTGAGTGGGTATATCATATCCCTTATCATGCACCAGCTTCTAGGAAAGCTAAACAATACAATGGACTGTTAAAAACTACCCTGAAAGCAATGGGTAGTGAAACTTTTAAAAATCGGGACAAGCATTTAGCACAATCTACCTGGTTAGTTAACACCAGGGGATCCATCAGTCAAGCTGGTCCTGCTCAATCAGACCTTTCACATATTGTAGAAGGGGATAAAGTCCCTGTGGTGCATGAAAGGAATATGTTGGGGAAAACTGTCTGGGTTTTCTCTACTTCGGGCAAAGGCAAACCCATTTGTGGGACTGTTTTTGCTCAAGGACCTGAATGTACTTTATGGGTGATGCTGAAGAATGGAGAATTTCAATGTGTACCTTAAGGAAATTTCACCCTGGGTGAGAATACTCAATTTTGATCTGTATGATGTTAACTGCTACATAATGCTAACAATATTCAATAAGTGCTTTTCAGGATAACACAGTGGTGATGAAACCTGAGCTAGCTTCTTCAAGTGGCATTCAGCAAGCTCTTCAAGGTGGATCTGATATCCGTGGGCATGAACTACAATGAATTTCATACCATTTATCCTGCCCTGAGAGACTGCTCTGGTAGATGGAATCCTGCAATTATGAACTTAACGAACTTTTGCATATAAAGATAAATCATAAATTAGTGATCTGTATATGTATATGTATGTGTGTGTGAATATATTTGAAGATAAAAAAAGCAGTAGCCATCTGAGCATGACGCAAATGGTATGGAATAAGGAATGGAATGTCCCGGTTTGAGGTAAAACAGAACCAATTTTCTTTTCAGTAATTTTACTTTTCAGTTAAGCCTCTTCCAACCCTCTGAAATTAACGGTGTATTTTTCAGACGGTATCTGCTTCTAGCAGATAAGGTCTCATATTCAAAGTGACACTGAGGAACGGTATGCAGAATGGCTCCTGCTTATACTTGTTGCTATAACAACCAAGGTCAGCTAACTTTGTTATGCACCAACTTGGAGGGTTGGAAGCAGAAAAGTGTAGAGGGGTCCCACCTGCAGGGAGGAGTGGACAGGACAAGTGACCCAAAACTGACCAACAGGGTATTCCATCCCATTTGCATAATGCTCAGTATAAAAGCTGAGGGATCAAAGGGTCAGCCCTCTTTCTTCAATGGCTGGCGTCCAAGGAGGACTCTGTTCATCTGCCATTGATCTCGACCCGTGCGTTCCTGATTCCAGTTCCTGAGTTCATCTCCCGTCCGTCACCGAGTCCAGTCTGGCAGCCTCCTGTGATCATCATCCTGGGAGCCGAATATGGTTTTGCATGTATTTTATATATTTCTTTATTTTCTTATCAATATTATTATGTTTTCTTTTTATTATGTTGTTATTAAGATTTTATTAAAATAGTTTAGTTTCTTTTCAACCCGTAAATTCTCTCTTCCTCCCATTTTCTCTTCTCTCCTCTGAAGGGAGATCCTCTTCCTTCTCTGAAGGGGAAAGAAGTAAAAGGGAACATCTGTCTTTTGTTTTAGTGGCTAGTCCAATCCAAACCACAACATAGATGTAAATGGCAAGAATGTACTATTGTGTCCCATTTCCTTACCTCAGTCAAAATGAGCTGTTCAAATAATTTTGGAAAAATGATTTGCCAATGCCCTGGTTTTAATGATGCAGAATCCAAAGAAAATGGTTTAGAAGTCGGTACTAATCTATTAATGATATGAAAGGAATAGAGACTTTTGTAACATTCCTAAAAAAAAATAAATTGGCATCCTGTTCCATTCATATGAAGGTACAAATGTCCATTCATGTCAGGTACAAAAATAAAATTTATCATTTGTCAGACAAATGCTCTAATGAAATATACTGGGCAGCACGGCTTTACAGAGTTGGAGACCAACAAGCCAGAAAGAGAGGCTGACAGCACTGTGCTCCCTCTTTCTCCACTTCGTTCCCATTAAAAGAAGCCAAGGTTGCGGGAAAGGAGAGCTGGGGTGGGGGTAAAGCCCCTTTTGTGATGAACAAACACCCTTTCAGAGAGAAGCTGGCAGTACAGCTGGCTTCCCGCTGGTCGTCATCTCCTGCGACAAGCGGAAGAACAAGCGAGCTGCATCCTGAGCCGCAGTGCACCTAGGCAAAGATGCCTGCACCCTGGCAGTGACCTGGAGGGGAAACCCAGTGGTGAAAAAAGGTCTGCAGAGAGGAATGAAGCAATCCTGATGGTCTGTGACTAAGGAAAATGCGTGCCTTATACATCTCTGACCTTACCAGCGTCTTTGGAGTTGCAGAGAATACTTACCAATGATTAGTGGCAGATTTCACTTCACAGAACCATGGGAGCTAATTCTGTTGTAAATAATTCTCCATCACATCGGAAAGATGTTGTGAGCATTTGATACCATATGTGAAAGGCATATCCGTCCCCTGCTCTGCTTGAGCCTTAAAATGCAGTGCTGCACTTCACGCCCTGCTGGGCCCTGACATAGTTATAATCAGATCCCCTTTCTGCTTGAGGAGGAGTATGGTAGTTTAAGAGCTAACTAACCTGTGCCACTGAAAATCTAATTATGCTTGTGCTTTATCTTGCCAGAGCTGACAGCAGGTTGAAGCCTTTGGCAGAGCGTTTCATTTCCATATCTATCTGCGTGCTACAGCATGTTTCCTACTGAGCACACACAGTACCTGCTGGTCTGATGACCATAATGAGGGTGGCCAGCCGAGACGCATTCACTGTCTTCTATGATCACTATTGGTGAACTAAACAGCCTCACATATGGCAAGACTCACCCTGCTATGCTTATATTTCCTGCAGCCAGGAAGTAAAATTCATAGGGTGAGAAGATAATTTCTTCAGTGTTCCAGCTGATACAGCAGAAAGCAGTGGAAGTGCTTTTGGGTGCAGAAACATGCTTAAAAATGTAACTGGATTGAATTAGATGGGATTTATCTACATTATTTGTAAGAAAAGGGCAGACCTAGAGAGGGGATGACATGAAGTGCACTTTTGTGAGAAGACTTCTAGTTGCTCATTCTAGCACACACTACAGTAGCGTAAATGGGAAGGTAAAGTCGATTTACAGCAGAAAATCTCTGTATTTCCTTAGGTACTAATCTTGGGGTGTGGGGTGGTAATTTTCTAAAAAATTAGCTGTTTGCAATAAAAAGCCAGATAGCTCCAAAGAATACGTGATTTAGTAAATGTTGTCGGTTCTCTCATCAACAGTCTTTGCAGGGTTTAGTTGTTTGTTTGCTCTAAAGCTCACCGGGAGACGCAGGTGAAACCTGAGACTGGGATGGAGGCAGGCAGCCTGCAGAACTCCCGGCAGCTCAGGTAATTACAGCTTGCTCTGCAGGTGTGTAGCAGTGGCAGCCTATTTACACATCTAACAGATTCCATCTGTTTATAAATTGTCATGCAATGGCAAGAAGGGGTACTTGTTGCTGTTTGGTAGCTGAGACCATTCTATGCATCCCTATTTCAGTAAAACACTGAAAACCAGCAGTAGATGCTGCCCTGATACAAATGTGGGGAGAGAGACAATTTAATTGCACTATAGGGCTTGTTATACTTCTTGTGCCTTCCTCTTCCTTCTTGGTAGATCTGCTCTTGCAAACTGAAGAAGGCTGTGTCTGATGGGCCATCAAAAACAGGTGATATAGTGCTGGCTAAGACTAGCTGACAAGAAGTTATTAAGGGAGAGAGCTTCAATGTGTCAATACAGCTTTGATTCTCTGTATAAGGAAGAAGGAGATGATGTCTGTAACTTCAAGGAAAATCATCAGGAGGTATGTGAACTGATATGGGATTTTAGGAAACATCTGAAATGTCCACTTTTTCTCAGAAAACTATATTCTGGTTGTCTTGTAGAACTCCATATATAGTATGGAACCCTTCTCCAAATCTTCACAGCCAGTTGCTGCTGCCACCCAGGAAAGTGGTGGTTGCTCTAAGCAGCAAAAGGATCTTATGTAAAGCAGGCAAGTAGAGACGTACCTGGGAGTTGGCATCTGCTTTGCTTGTCCTCCTCTCTTCCTATGCACATCAAATCACCTACTATTGCGGTCCATGTTTGAATCGGCTCTCCTTGAGCTGCCATCTTGACCAATGAACTTGTAAACCACAAGACCCAGACAACCCTGGGGAGAGAGGCTTGGAGAGAAGCATACAGAGAGAAGGTGGGATCCCCCTCTTCCAGCTGCCAGAGGAGCCTGGGCTGAGACAAGCAGGTGGTCCTAGGGTGACCATGGCTGCAGCAGTTCCACCAATTTGCTTTTTCCACCAGGTAGGGACCTGGGCTATCACTGAGCCCTTGGCCTGCATTACTGCTGTCAGTTGTATGGTGACCCAGGCTCACAAGGGACACACTGTTCAAGACAACTGTACGAGGACACCACCAGCACGCTACCCTCCTCACCCCCCAGCAAACACCCTCTCCCCACAGAGAATTGCTAGGAAGAAAGGTGAGGAGTTTTGAGTGACAGAGCCATCCTCATGTGAACTGGTGTCTGTAGTTGGTGATGTCAAGCCGTTGATATCAGTTTTGATGTCTGGACTTTTTTTTTTCCCCTGCATGGATTCTCTACACTTCTCTCCTCTTATCCTTGCTTTCCTGTTCTATTTTTTCCTTTGATTCCTCTCTTTCCTTTCATTAATCCAAACCAGCTTCGGCACCCAGAATAAAAACCGCTGGAGGGTTTAATCTGAGGAATTATGTTTACTTTTCTTGCCTGTTCAGATAAGGCATATACACTTAAAGAATGCTTACGGATACTGAAAGACGCTTAACACAGAGGATTATTTCCAGGTGCCTTTGCTAGGCTGCCCTTAAGTGAGGGGAAACTAAAGTATCTCATTTTACAGCTGTAAATATTCACACGCCATCCTTAGGCTAGGAACACTCCTGGGGTTACCGGTGTATGAAATTTGTATGCTCTGGAAAGTGAACTGCAGGTGCTGGGAGAAGCGGCAGCAGGTGTAGCCATTTGTATTGGGAAGCAATCTATTCAGGTGGGGTCTAATGTGCTCTTCCAGCACGAACTTACAGTGATGCTGTTTCAGATAAAAACAGACCCTCTCATCTGCAAGTGAGTGGGTTTGGGTTTTTTTGGTTTTATTTTCTTTTAAGAATAAAATGTTATCCCTCCTGTTTAGGTAGGACACTGATCTCAAAATCTTCCTTCTATTCCTGAGGTAGGTAAGGGCTGAGAAAACACTCTACTATTTCTAAGCAGGCATAACGAGTCTGTTCTGTTACGGTTGGTAAAATATGAAATGTTTCAGAAAATCAGACAGCTAATTATAGACTTTAAAAATCTCCTACCTCAATAGAGCCAGCATAAAATTTCACTCGGTTTTGGACTGACTACCTTGTCACTGCGCTACAACCTATGTCTTACAAAGGCATTCTGTTCGAATAAAAAGTTTTCAGGTAATGGTAAAGCTCTTGCTGTTGTCTATTCTCATGTTTATCTGCCTTCATTGTTGGAAATATTTGTCATTTACAGTAGCAAATTTTCTAGCTTCAGCATTGTGGCAACTGGTTTTTGTGCTGTATGGATGTCCTCTGACATGCAGTGTCTCCTTGTCCTTTACTTAAGTCATTAATTGATTTTGTACCTCTTTCTTGAAGTCTAGTGATCAAACACAACCTGTTTCAATTTCATACGCTATTTTTGAAGGGTTTCTTTAAGTTATTGGAATTGTGCTTGGTCAGAAGCACTATATAATAAATTTCAGGGAGCTGAGAAAACAAGTAGAAGACAGGAAAATTTCCTCAGAACAAAATGTGCTTCGAATTAGGTCTTTAACTGTTTTTGTTACCATAACAACGCAATACCACAACAAAAGTCTCTACCAGCATTGTTCCAGGTATCCTACCCTCATAGTTTCTCATGGACGTTGAAAGAGCCATCCACAATATTTTTCCTTGCCAAATTCCAGATTGCGGGAGTCAGGGAGAAGGGGAAATTCCACCTCAGTGGTATCTTTTGGTGTTTCTTTGTAGGTGTCTCTATTAGTAGCTTAAAACATTTTATCACAGGTCATAGCTATATGCATGCTTTGATTTCATTCTACAAGTATAGCTGGCATAAATATACAAAAACATACTGAAATGAAGTTGAAGGGGATAAATCCGTGACTGGAAACTGCTTATATCACAGATATGAGTTCTGGGGAACTGGGATATGATTGTAAACTATGTGAAATGCAGTTAGATCAAACAAAAGAGGCTAAAGAAATTGAATGGGAAGTTGAAGTGCTGGCAAGGTCCACCACTTCAAACAAAACAGGACATCAGACACATTAGTGAAAACCTGGTTATTCACCTAAGCCAAGGTCAAAAGACAATGATCATCTAAAACGTTAGGGAGAGAGTGACAGTCTGGGAGGGCTGCTTCAAAGGAGGAGAGAAAGGCAAACAAGGGTTGCTGTTGTCCCAGCTCAGACGGATAAAGCGGACTTATCTCACCATGGAGGCAGACAAGCTTGTGACCCTGTTAGGCTTGCTGGCTCTCCAGCACAGGTCAGGCTGAGCTCCAGAAGAGCGTACCAGTTGGATAGACTTGTTCTCAGAAAATTGCCTGTGGTAAAGCTATGCATCAGTGAAAAGAGGTGGTTATAAATGGAGCCATTTAGGAGCCTACAGTTCTGTCAAACTGCAAAGAACTACAGGATAACATAGTCCTGCCATGGTTCAAAGCCTTTGGCTGAACTTCAGAGCACCTTATATTAGCCTGACCTTTGTTTTCAGATTCCTTTTAGGTGAGAATGCATAAGTGCCAGTAAATCAGCTTATCACAATTAAGGTATCTGTAAGCTTGTAAATGCTAGTCTCAGTGTTGTAAAGTTCTGTTCCTTGGTAAAAAACTATTACTGTGTTGTCATCTGTACAGCCATTTGTATTCTTCCATTACAGTGAAAACTGGTCCTTTGGCTTGATGGACAAACCTCAATTTTCTGATCTTACAGTTCATCATTTTAGCTGTCCCCTTATAAACTAATAATCAACTAGTTCTCTAGAGCTGAGTCATCTTTCACCTTCCCTTATGTCACCAGACATCAAAATGTATACTTCAAAACAGTCATAATGGAAATTGCTGTCTTTCTGCCTTCAGTGATGAATTTTGAGTTGCCAGACATTTCCTTTGATTTTCCTTTCACCAAGCTGAGCATGCTGTTGGAGCCAATAAAATAATCAATTTTTTTAACACTTTAAAATATTTGCTGTTAGTTTAGATGCTGCATTTGTACTAATTTAGGCACTGTATTTGTACTATGACTCCACTTGTCCTGAATCCTTTGACTCAGTTTTTGCAGCTTGGTTTGCCTAAGGATTTCTGTCATCATCGAGATATGTGTGATGCAAGGGGCTGGACATGCAAACAGGTGCAGTTCTTGTCCCACAGAGTTTGTGATCCAGATTACCACATTCAACAGGGGTTTCAAATAAATGACTAAAATGCTCTGTGATTGAAATATAGGCCTCTTGAAAAGTGTGCAAAAGAGAATAACCTTCTCTATTCTTCTTAGGTCAAGTTGGGCAGGTGGTAGACAAGCTCTCTTCCTGTTTCCTTTGAGAAAAGTGTGGACAATGGTTGTTGAAGTCCCTCAGTGACTACTGTAGTCAATTCATTTGCTTTATCTCTCTTATCATCCGTCAGTCAGGGCTCTTTGAATCTTTATATCTACACCAGTACAGAAAAAAAATATGAAACTGATACTTAAAAAATGTTTTTGTTTGTCATCTAGAATTCATCTACCATTTCTTAAACCAACCAACCAACCAGCCCACAAATGCTAACATGTCTTCGTGGTAAAAATCTTTACCAAAGGAACAGCTCAACATAGCATGCCTGTGTGATAATTTATCCAGCCAGAATGTTCTCCACTCTCTAATCCTCGCACTACAGGCTCCTAAGAGGAGAGCTGTGAGCACTATAGGGCGCAGTCTTTACCTTTGTCTTTTGAACTCATCTATGTGCTGCAAGTCTTCAATATCAAAATAGGATATGATAAAATTTGTAAAACAACATGTAAAGGCAGCATAAGCTTTCACCACTCAGGGGATGTGAACACTTCTCTTTTTTTTTAAAAAGAAGCTTCTATATGAGACAGGATGTTTTGTTCTTAAACAAAAAAAAGTTAAATCCATTAATAGCGCGATGCTTGGATTTTTGGTCTTGTAAGTCTAATGTTCAGATAGCAGCTGTTCCTACCTGACTGTCATAAAGCCAGCCCAAGAATAATCAGGAGGGAGAGGAGAGAAGGGTATAGTTTCAAATGAGTTTTTGACTCGCTACCTAGTTTTTGGCCTTTTAGATATACCAGCTATATATTTCAAATGCTTCTTCACATTCATGTTGTTTGGGCAGGGAGGGGGAGAAAAAGGGCAACCTATTCCTCCTCATCTCGCCCCTGCCCATAAAAAAGTTTCCAAGAGCTGGAGCTTCGAGAAATTGCACAGGTGCTTGGGCTTAGACTATTCATTTCTTCTACTTTTTAAGCCATCTTCCTCTCACAACAGGTAGAAGTGAGGAAAGCCTTTTGCTAGCAGAAGCCGATTGGCTTCCTTTGTACCTCTTCACTGGGATACTGATATAGAAGAAATACATTGGAAACCTGAGCAAGACAGCATGTAAGTGGTAACTTGCTCATTGCAAGGCTCAAGCTAAAATTAGTCTTTCCTGAGAATTGAGGCAAAATGTTTAGTAGTGAATATTTTAAGTGTTTCCTCCCTTTGCCATCCGTGAACCTGATTACTTTCCCCTGCCACCTTTCACTGCTTTGAGGGCAGCATTAATAATATTGACTCCTGCAAGAGAAATGGAAAAACGCCAAACTTTTTTCTTTATGGTTAAAGCCTATGTTCTTTCATGGTCAAAAAAAATGAGACAAACAAGAATTCTCAATTTTAAAATGTTACAACAAGAGTTGATCTTATAATTCCCATGATGCTTAAAATTTACAGCTGGTATCAGGCAATGAAATGAATGTTTCACTTGTAGGCTTATGAAATAGGAATTGGATTGCTATTAAGACCATGAAGCTGCTGTCGGCTCATTTTCCCTTTTACAAGATTGAAAGTGAGTTATGATTTTTTTAGTAGTATTTGCTTCTTAGCAAATGACAGTAAATATCATGAGTTTTGTCTGTAAGACCCAGCAAAAATATATGGGCAATGCCTGATTTTCAGCTGTACGAAGACGAGTTAGATGCTCAGTGCAACAGCACCCTCTATGTCCTATGACTTTAAGCGCATCTAAATATATCCCTCACTGACGTCAGGTGACACTATTATTCATATACTTTCTGGGCATCTACCAGCTTTTTAGTGTGTCCTCAAGAGCACACAAAGATCAAGAACAAATTTTGAACAGAAGAGTGATTAAATACACGGAGAACAGGATAAAAAGGAGCAGTAGTTCACCGCTGGGAGGCTGTTCTCTTTCTTTGCTTTGGAAGAACAATAATCCAGGCAAAGGATTTGAGACAGTATAATTCATGCTGACTACAATAAAGGATTTGGTACGATGTTTTGTGAAAATTTACTAATTTACAGAGGATGGGGAGTAGTACGGGCACTTGGGCAAAGTGTCAAAGAAGACACAACAGTGTGTTGCACCGAAATGAAAATCGGATGCTAGAGGACAGTTACTTGGAAAATTAACTGTGTATAGTAGTTGTTTGCAAGATAGGTACACAGGAGGCACAAGGGGGGCAAGGCAAAGGTAGTTCTAGGCTATATGAGACATATTAGTTCTATTAAAGTGCTTTGCCCTTGCGCAAAACATTGCTAAAACCTTCCCTAGCATACAGTGTATAATTCTTTCTTTTTTCTTTTTTTTTTTAAATAGTGCAAAGTCAAACAATGAACAACGAAAGAAAATGTATAGTGGGGAAAATGGAAAAATAGCAAACCTCTCTTCTGAGAGGGAAGCAAAGGCGTGCCTGCCATCTCAGTTTTTGATTACATTATAAAATGTAAATCTTCATATTTAAATAAATTATCCAACTTACCACAAGCTCCCTGGGAATTTTTTTAAAATACTATTTTGACTATACTCTGAACTGCTGTGAATAAGAATCTTCAAAATTTACCATAAAGTGAATGTGGGGAAATAAACTTCATTGTTGCTGCCTCTTAGTAAAGTTAGTGTTTTGTTTACTCTGTGGTTTCGGTGGGGAGAATAAAAAGCAAAACCTCATGGCCATAAAAAAGGGCAGAGAAGGCATGGAAATTGTCAACTCTTTTTTTTTTTTGACCCACTGAATTTGTTTATAGTTAGCAGAACAGCAGCTGTAGCTGTTGTCAATGTTTTCTTCTCTGGTGATACCTTTACCACAAGTAGAGGGTTTTTTTTATTGAAGGGTAAGTAGCAAGGCTTCCTCTTCTGTAAAGCAATATTCTTGACTAGTGGTTTTATGAAATGATACAGCTCTACAAAAATTAGTTACCTGTATGTTCGTCTTTGTGGACATAAATTAATAAGGTACTAAAGTTCTACTGCTCTAGCCTTGATATTTCACTGCTATATGGGCTTGTGTTGGCCTAAATTTATTGAAAGAGAAGGAGGTAACCTGCATCATTCTAAGGAACTCTTACACTTCTGTATTTGCAGTCACATTAGGGCTTCTCCCAATGTAGTTATTTCAATGTACAAAATTTCTCTATTTAAACTGTGCTTTGGTGACGGTGCTCTGTGTGTGTGTATGGGGGATACAGTGGCTTTACATCTTATTTGTTTGTCAGTCTCCAAAAGGGATGTATTTGTTCTTGGACTGAAGTAGCAGAAGCTGTTGGAAAGGTGTTGTCACTTCATTGAGCTGGACTTTGATGTCAATATCTCGCAGGGTTGCTCCGTTGCCACTGAGGTCCAAAATAGAGCAGTTTTGAAGATATTGCTATTATTTAAAAGAGTTGTTAGCAGATCCTATGGTGGAGGACATTGGTAACACTCACAGTATTTGTTTGCCTATTCAGTATACATAAAGGTGATGTTTCTGGTCTTTGTTAGTTTCTGCATTATTTTTGAATGACATCTAATTTTATTTTTTTTAAGCTGATTTTATACACCGTATGCGTTTTGAATCCAAGCTTCAGAGTCTTTGTTCATTTTACTAGTCATGCTCTAAGTCTGATCAGTGTGCTTCCAACTGTATCTTTATTCTCTTCAAGAGTATTTTTAAGAGAAGCTCACAAGGTGGCGCTGTTTCATTTTCCATCTCAGAGTTGGGATAACTACTCCATGATACTTTACATTTCAGTACACCAAATTCTTCTTCCAAGGCTGTTTTCTGTGTATCTGTGTTTTTCTGATGTTGTTATTAAGGTTTGGTTTGATTTTTTTATCTTTTTTTTTCCTTGTTCTTGGAGCAGAAACCTGCGGGAAGTGTTTGTTGGTACAGATCAGTGAGGGAAGACTATCTTTTTGATAATCTCTGAAGTAGTGTATAAAACAAACTAAATTAGGTTGTGTTTGGGATACACCCAGAAAACAATATTGAGTTCCTCTCTGAATGGATGCTCCCAAATACATACTTAGTTCTTACTTACTAGTGTTACTTTGAAGAAGGGAAGCATTATATTGAATGACTGCACAACAGGAAGTTACAAACCAACCAACCAACCAAAAATGCTCCGCGTATTTGGATGGCTTTAGGGTTGAAATTCTATAGGGGAAAAAAAATGTGGACAGATTTTAGGTTAAAGCAGTAGGAAAAAAAACTGGGGTAAGCCCAAGAGGTTTAAGTGATGAAGCAAACAATTTGGAAGCTCTGATCACCTGAGTCATAGAGAAAGCAAAAGCAAAAGATTTAATTCCCTGCAACACGTTTATATTTTGAGAAATCTTTTCCCTTTCCTCTCCCCTTAGCCAATTTTTAACTGTTTTCACTCCATGCATTAAATTCATTACACTTTAACTTCTTTTATCGTTTTCTCACCACTGCCACCATGCCCTCCAGCTCCAGAATTGTTGTGTGCTAACAACCACTTTGAAATAAGGTATTTCTAGAATTGTCAGTGAGGCACACATCTTGACCATTAAAAAAGGGAAGATGCCATACATGCTTTCAGATATAGAGGACATTAAAATACATTTTTAATTAATATTGTATTAATATAAGTATAGTTATATTACATCTTATGTCATATTTTACACTTTAATTTTATGAGTTTATAGTTAGAATAGCCAAACAGCATGACAGGGAAACTATGCTTAGTAAACTTGTCAGACAAGGAAGAAAGTGAGCCCAGAAATGTCTCTGGGCTCATTCCTTTCTAAATATGCAAATAAGAAGAAGCAGACAAAGGTGTTGAACGCTCTGTGCTTACTAAATGAACAATGACTGACAAATGCCCTTCCAGCCTGGAGATGCTGTGTGGCATGCTCCTTAAGAGGTGTGGTCAGAACTTGTGCAAGGATAGCTTTGTTTTCCAACAGCATAAACCAAATGCTTTGGTTTAAATTGCATGTTCTTTTGGAACAACATCTGTGTATAAGATATGGTTGTTCCCCCACCACTCTGCCCCAAGAATACCTAAGAGAAGAAGAACTCCTGGTGTTATCTGTATTTTTTCATAAGAACAAAAAAACCTCTTCTACCAATGTATGCATTTCTGTGTTGATACTAACACAGCATCAGACCAGACTGGATCTTTATTTTGCATGGATTGGTTAGAACAAGTCGTGGATAAGTTTGAGGTTAATCACATAAGTGCTCCCGTGGATGTGGATTTTTTTTCAAGATCAGGGCTATGTTGCTTTCTGAAATAAGATCTTACAACTGTGTAGTACCTAGGCTTCGGTGGCATCTCTTACATTCCTAAACACTCCGGCTCATGGGGATATACGTATGTGAGAGAGGATTATCCCTCTTCATGCCCAATCATTCAGCAATTGGTGCTTAGCATTTTGTACTGCTTACAGCATCCATGTCCTCCAACAGGCATGCCTGTTGGTTCCCCAGCATGGTTACAGTCACGAGGAATGCCTTCACCTGTTGGCTGCTATGCTTCTGTCTCTTCTCCTTAGCAGAAATGCAGGCCTAGCTCTGAGAAACCTTCCCAGGTCGAAGAAAGCTTTTTCCAAGAACTGTCATTCTTCAAAAATGGAGGGGAAAAAAACTTTAGGCTTGAAAAGATTATTTTCTTAAAGTCCTAATTGATTCTAATCATGGTTTTAAATGCATCTCAAAAGCTTTGACGGAGATCAAAGAGGAGCCACAAAATAGCAACACATTACAGTCTTGATTTCCAGTTTTCTTTCCCCATTGCATTTTTTTTTTACCTGTTATATTATTTCTTACATAAGGCTCTCTGAGGGATTGTTTGAGACACTTATTCCTTCAGCTGACCCTAGAGGTACAGCTCAGCAAGGAAAACGGGGAGGGGAATAAAGCAGAGGCTAGACCATGGTAAATCAGCTTGTAGTCTCTTCTGGAGGCATTAAATTTCTGTGCTGATCCCCATCTGGACCACTAGCCAAATACTTCATTTTGTCTTGAATTATTAAACAGAATAATTAAGAAAAGTAAAGAAGTCATCTTTACTTTGGGCTACAATAAATAACTGTTGATTTAATTTTGTCTCTCAATAAAGATAAAAGACCCTGAAGGAGTGTTTTGGGCTCAATAAAAGTTCAGAGGCAATATCCTGTTAAAAATGAATACTCTCCAAGCGAACTACAGGTTACACTTGCAAAATGAAAACTGGAGTTCTTTTTTGGACTCAATATTACTTAGAGGAGTAGTGCCAGCCTAAAACATTATATTTTTAAATAGTGCATGAACGTTGTGACGTTCAATAAGGCAAGTGCAAGGTCCTGCACTGTGGTTGGGGCAACCCTCAGTATGAATACAGGCTGGGGGATGAAGGGATTGAGAGCAGCCCTGCCAAGAAGGACTTGGGAGTACTGGTGGATGAAAAGCTGGACGTGAGCCAACAGGGTACACTCACAGTCCAGGATGCAATTGGCTTTCTGCATCAAAAGAAATGTGGCAAGCAGGCCAAGAGAGGTGATTCTCCCCCTCTGCTCCGGTGAGACCCCACCTGGAGTACTGCATCCAGCTCTGGAGACCTCAGCACAGGAAAGACATGGACCAGTTGGAGCAGCTTCAGAGGAGGGCCGCAAAAATGGTCAGATGGATGGAACAGCTCTCCTATGAGAAAAGGCTGAGGGAGTAAGGGTTATTCAGCCTGGAGAAGAAAAGGCTCTGGGGAGACCTTATAGTGGCCTTTTGGTACTTAAAGGGGGCTTGTAAGAATGATGGGGATAAACTTTTTATCAGGGCTTGTTACAATAGGACAAGGGGTAATGGATTTAAATTGAAAGAGGATAGTTTTGCAACGAGGGTGTTGAAACACTGCAACAGGTTGCCCAGAGAGGTGGTGGATGCTCCATCCCTGGAAACGTTCAAGGTCAGGTTGGACAGGGCTCTGAGCAACCTGATCTAGTGGAAGATGTCCCTGGTCATTGCAGGGGAGGTCAGACTAGGTAACCCTTAGAGGTCCCTTCCAACCTAAACCATTCTATGTTTTAATATCAATTGGGCATGTTTTCTTTAAACAACCTTGCAGAGGTACCTTCATGCACTTTGTCTTGGGGCACACTTCAGTAAAGAATCAATGAAACCACTAAAGCTGTTGACCAAAGAAAAAACACATGAAAAATTATTGCAATTGGGTTTTTATGTAGGGAGAAAAAAATTTTTAACTTTATCTTTCAGTATTTCTTTTTTAAAAGCTTAAGTTATTTCAAAATTACTATGTCTTTAGATATTAAGCATGATTGTAACAAAATATATTTTAACCATAAAATGACTGAAATTTGTCAAAATATGTAAACAACTTCAGTTAATTGTTCTGCTATATTTTTTTCAATATCATTCCTGGAATAGGAAAAAACACTTTCACTTACAGTGCAATCTTTTCAATTTCAATCACGATCTTTTAAATAAGAAATTATTTCAGTTTTATAAAAAAAAAAAATTAAGCTGAGGAAAATTCTTTCGTTGCGTTTTCTCAATTTTCTATGAAAAATTAAAAACAAAACAATAAAGCGCTTTCTTAAAAAAACAGTTTAAGAACACTTATTTTTACAATTTTTTAAAGTAAAAACATGTTTATCAATATAAGAATACTATTGTTTTTATTTTATAACCTCATTTTTTCATCATTCAAACTATTTGTTGCCTTGCACAATGTGAGTAACTCATTATTCTGTGATGCAGATTGTAGAATGTAGATTGCCTGATTCTTGTTTAGTTTCGGGTGTCTTTTCAAAGCATATTTTAAGCAATAATGTCATGGCTACTATTGTATTACACAGTTATTTAATTGTGTGACTTTGGGGAGTATTTCTGGGTGCAACACACACTGTTGGATTTTTACTCTAAGCATGAAAAATGTTTCGCAATGTTACTTGGGTTTTACTTTTCTAAAAAACTACAATTTGAAGTATAGCTGTATCATCCCAATGACTAGAAAAAAAGGTTTAATTAAATTATTGTAGTTATAATAACATGGAGGCATAAGGGAGTTTAGCGTGTTGTTTAAATTTTCCTAAATGTCTGAGTACTATGAGTACCACAGGAAAATGTGCAGTTTTCCCTTGCAGAAATGCTTTATTTATGAGTTGTTTCATGTCTCTCTGGCTGGTGTCACTGCTAAATTTGTAGTATTATAAAGCACACCTTTTTTAATTTAGCTTCTGTTAATGTGTGATTAGTGGCTTTGATTTGTTGTTTCCAGATGCATGTGGGTATGTGCTGATTGAATTAGCTGCATTCATACACCGAGGGGGAAAATGCTGTACACTGACATCCAGTGTGCATACCATTTGTAAGCAGCACTAGTTTTCCAAACTACAATGTTAGTAGCGTCACTCTCCAAAGGACTTACTGAAGATGTGCTGCCTCTGTCACATCTAACTTGATTATAGGCCAAATATTGATTCGCATCATTTAAAACTCCAGAAATGCGTGAATCAATAGTTCAGCACATCAGTAAGGGAGCAGCTCTGTACTATTTTCACTTCTCTGCAGTAAGCTGATTTGGGGGGGAGTCATGCTGTGCCCCAGGAACACCCTGGGATAAAGAAGATGTATCCCTGGGGTAGGAGGGTCCCCAGTGTCCCATCCTCTGCTGTCACCAGCAAAGAGTTGGGAGATTGCTTTCGCTTTGGAGAAGAGGACACAGAATGAATGGGGGCAGGAAAGTCCCTGGGGTGTAAGACCCCTCTGTTGAAGCCAGGACTGCTTTTGGTTCCTCGACTACAAACCATAATTATTTGACTTAATTCTTTTGTAGGCTAGTCTTATTGTTACTAATCCACTGGTGCTTTAAAATGTCTGACATGCACTTAGCCCTAGACATGATCTTCCTGCATTTATAAAGTTTGGGGTTTTCTTTATTTCTTCTGTACCCACTGCTCTTCTGTTGTTCCAGTCTGCACCCTGTTTTGGGTCTTGCCTTTTTGTGTTCACTTAGCCAACCAAATTTCTGCTTAACTCTTTGATTATTTGGGTATGGAGCTTTGTTTGAATTTCTCACAGATCTTTCTTTTCCTCCCTTCCACCTCCCCTCCTCCTATCCGTCCCCATTTGCAAACCTTTATTTTGTTTCTGGAACATTTCACAGTGATTATAACAAAAGCTACTTAATTTCTGGATGAGGGAAATAGTTATTAGCCTACACAGGACTGATCTATCACACAGCTGGGATAAATGCTTGACCTCAGCAGAAAGATATTAAGAACTGTTCAGCGTTCTCTGGAGGATTTTTTTGGGTGGCTTTGGGGTGTTGACACTGAGTTGTATGCTGTAGGCACCAATAATTATATCTTGTTTCCTGTTGTGTTCTATATTTCAGCTTTTCACTGGATGCTTATTGTTACTTGGTTCAGGCTGGGGTTTGAAGTAGTTTGCTGTAATGCCGAAATGAGAGCTCTCCTCTTGTGATTTAATGAAACAGCACTTCCAGTACCAGTTCAAAAATGACTTGTGTTTTTATCAAAGACATAATTGTCATCAAAGCTTGAGGGCCATATTTAAGTAATGAAAGGAACTTTTCAATCTTCTGGATTTTTTGCGATCTGCTGTTAATGGCACCGTTTTCTGGATACTAGTGTAGAAAGTAATAGAGCAAGATATCTCATAGAGGCTTGATCTGTAGGCATGAATCATAACTGAACCTGTATATGTATGTCACTTAAATGATTATCTAACGATTTCAACAACTTCTGCATTGCAGATTGCAAATTTCAAGTCAGAGGCTGTTTTCTGTAAATAGGCTTTGAATATTTAACTGTTCTTATCTAGCAGCAGTTCTAGCCTCATGTCCTATCTCTGCCCCAAAAAGGAATCTGTTCATGGTGTTATAACCTCCCTGTCAGCAATAAGAAGAGAGGGAGGAATGGGCAGGATTTAGGCAGTAATTTAGATCAAGCATCTGGCATGGCCTTCTGCAGAGAGTGCTGAGGCAGTGGTGCGGATAGATGCTGTGGCTGTTGCAGGGTAGGTGAGACCACACTTCCCAGCTGGAGCAGCTTGTGGATGGGCATTGGGTTAGGAGGCAAAGCAGCCAGTTTGCAGTATGGGTACTGTTTGACCCTGTCTGAGGGAGAATTGAAGATCTAGCGAGGCAGAAGCTTGAACCACTGCAGGCATGAAGGAGTCCACTCCTTGATGCCTAGTGAAAAGACAATATAGATGCAATTACAATAACTTTTGCAGAACCAGAGAAGGTACCTAAGCAAGGATGGTCCTCCTGTGGTCAAGCAGGTCAATTTCAGGTCCTTGCAGAGCATTGCAGGTAGCTAATCTAAAAAGGAGGATCAAGGGAAAAAATTAAATTTTGTGAAATAAGTGTTTGACAAAGCTGAAGAGCTAATGTCTTCAAAAGCCCTCTTCAGTCCACTTGATCTAGCAAATAAGGAAGGGGTAAGGACAGAAAAAGGGCTTATCTACTAATTTTCAAGCTTTTGGTGGGCTGCATATTTCCAAGGAGCCAGTAATTACCCTCTCACTGTCCTTGATCTGTGTAGAGGGAACAGTGGCAAGCATTTCAGAAGCTGTAAAAGCTTTGTCTTTCAGTTACCCTTGCTGAGAACATGGAGTGCTCAAAGGAGTTGTTTAAAAGGCAGATGTAGCTTTTACAGCTTCTAAAATTGTTGTGACAGGCTTTATAGTGGTCCATGTCTTCTCTTTTTCTGAGGAAATTGAAAGTGAGCAGCCACTTTAAAAACTTTTTTTCTGTCCTTCCCCCAGCTTCCTTCCAACATGTTAAATGAGATACTACTTTGTGCCTCAAGAATGATGTCTAATCTGATGAGTGTTTTGAGCTAAGTGCTTTCCTCTTCACTCTCCAAGCTCCTTCTGTGCAAATGAATTCAGAGGGAAGAAAGCTTCTTGATGTTATTTTGCACTTATCTTTCACACACACAGGTACACCCCTGAGGCATTATTCTAGTTGTAAAGATAGCAGGATCTCCTAAGCAATGAAGAAAGGGCCTTATGTTGGAGGTGAATGAAAGAGAAGCTTCATCTCACTTAAAAAAAAAAAGTGTTGTGAGAACAGTATATGCTTCTTTTTATGCCTATTTCCCTTGTTCTTTGTCTATGTTGGAGAGACCAGCCGTGCAGCTTGGCAGAATCCTTGTGCCCAGGGGAATTCAAGGCATCTGTTTGCTTGGTGTTTTGCTCGGATGTGAAGAGAAAGTGCTGTGTAGCACCTGACACTCCAGTGTAGGACCAGGTGGACTCCTGAGTGTGCTGTCACACCTCTAGGCTGGTAAATATACTGGCTGAGAGACAGGATGTAAATGCAGTGAAAAGTAACTTTACAGAAGAAAGTGGAATAAATGTTCTAGAAGGTCAGGTCTTTTGAAGTTCTGTCAAATTCCAACAGCAATAGTAAAATACAAAATTATATCACAAATTTAGAGAGAATTAGTTGCAATTTCAACTGACAATAATCTATACAATCATTTAGCCTATAAATCTATACAATCATTAAGCCTATAAATTTATAATTGTTAATCTAGAGGTCAAACATTTTGTAACCTAGGCATCAAAAATCTGACTCTTAACAATACCTCTAGGTCCTTTTCCACAGTTGCTTTAAATTCATCTTAGCAATGTTTAGAATTAAAATAGGTATTCATAATCTTAATGCAGTATTTCTTGCTGAAGAGTAGTTGGCTTTTTATGCCTTTTTCAAGGAAACAATAACTAAAAAGAAAGTGAAGTTCAGAAAGACTTGGCTTTATCGTAACGTAAAATTTATATTAGATGAAATAACCAAGAGCAAAGTTAATGAAAGAAAAGGTCAGTGGTTAAAGTTTAATAAATTTTAATGGTTTTAATTTTAGACAGTCATTAAAGACAAATATTTCATCTTATGATTTGTATACCTATTTCCTGTGAAAATTAATGGAAATTAGGTAGAGGTAGCCGAGGGATGAAAACTCTTCTATTCATCTGTAATCCTCAATTATAATGGAGAAGAGAGCAAGAAAATTGAAACTGCATGTAAGGGTCAGTTTGTTGCTATCTTCCATTCAAAAATGCAAGCATACCTCATAAGCATTATGATACTGCCATACAAATACCTCTTCAGATAGATTTTAGGTCGTAAATGTTTTTTTTTTGTAACTATTTTCTATTTCATTCGTGCATATGTTTATAAGTTGCACCGGCAGGGTAGAAGTCTGCAAACTTTTCTCTCCTATCTGCAGTGAGTTTTAAAAAACAGTTAACACTTGTCGAATCAATGGGAAAGTAAACAGAACAGCTCTAAAATATCTAGAAACTAGTGAGATGTAAATGACAACAGATGTTTTTCAGTGAGAAATATGGCTCACTGAAAGAAACTGGGGGGAAAAAATGGAAAGCCTCCTCTATTTTCCTTTTCATGAATACGGAATGAAACAGAACTAAGTGAGTCAATATAGTCCTTATTTTGAATTTGTGAAATACTAATCGTAGCGCTGAAGAGAAAGTGGCATATGTTTCTTTTGATAGCCTACTATTTGATTCTTTGCCTTGTTAATGTCTATAATGCAAGCACTTTTTTCAAAAAAAAAAAAGTAATTGCTGCAAAAGGTGTTTTTACTAAGTTGCTATGCCTTGTACCTACCATCTGTTTCTATGGTTTAGTGGTAAATATGGATGTCTTAATACCTACCTGATAATGGATCTACTGATATTGTGGCTATATTAAAAATGAAGCAGGTTGGAAAAATGTATTGCTCTTATATATAAAACTAGCCAAAAGGAACTTTACAAAGGTAGATGATTCATCAGATCACTAAGGACTGAAGGAATTTTAAGGCTTTCAGGTTTCATCCCTAGAGTTTATATAACCTTTTCATTTAGTCTTTTGTGGTTTTGTTGCTATATCATCACAAAAGGCTGATCACTTACCTAGACAGACCTGTACATGAAGGGAGGTATATCAGATGCCTCACTCCATTTCCAGCTACTCCATTTCCACATCTTATTTTGGCTTTTCAGTATACCACCTGAAGTATACTACCTTCTCTCCTTCATTAGAGAAGGAGTTGGCAACTAAATCAGATCTGAAGATTGCTTTTTGGGGAGTCAGACAAGTAAAAGTGAGGTGATGCCCTGTGAAGAGTCTTAGTCCAAGTGGCCAGGCTTGAGGTCAGGGGAGCTGAGCTGATGAACAGGAAATTGAGCACAGACATTCATAAACATGGGTATATTCTTCTTTACAGGGCTGGACATTCTTGAACATTTTCAACTCTTGTTGAAAACGCTGAGAGCAGAAAGCGCTCAACATTTTTAAGTTTCCGTTACAGATGGCAATACGTTTTCAAACATTTGTTTAGTATCGCACATGAGAAGTGCCATCTTTCTTTTAGC
This sequence comes from Stercorarius parasiticus, assembly GCA_013396915.1. Classification (NCBI taxonomy): domain Eukaryota; kingdom Metazoa; phylum Chordata; class Aves; order Charadriiformes; family Stercorariidae; genus Stercorarius; species Stercorarius parasiticus. Next base: position 99,062 of record VWZL01005074.1, read on the forward strand.
TAAACACAACAAGGTGGGGGCAGCTGGGGAAAAAACAGTGCTAAAGAAGCTTTCTACAGATGAGAGCTCTGTGAAAACTGACTGGCTCTGGCCACAGAAATAGCAAAACAAAACAGATTTCAGACATCCAGTTAACAAGTCTGAATCACAGGCGGTAGCTCCCATTACATCAGAAGAATATAAAATCCACATGTTGGATATCTGTTTAGACATAGATAAGCCTCTGCCCTTCAAAACTGTGTATACGTGGCTCTTACTGTTTCCTGCTTTGCACTCTTGTCCAGAGAAGCACAGGAGTGGATCGCAAGGCCATTGCTAGTAAGACAAGTAAGTTTAAAGATGTCATTAAATAATACTTTTGTGGAATCTACTTAATATTAAAGACCCTCTAAAAAGTTATCACCATCATTTGTACCACTTGGAGTCAGGTAGGAAAAATACTGAGGCTTATTTTTCCTTTTGAACACAACTTAAGCTGTGTGCAGGTAACACAGATTATTTGGGCATCATCTGCATTACTAGAGTAAAAATGGATCTCTGTTCCATCCCATTAATTTAATGGAAAGAATCCAAACAACTATTTTGGACTGAGTTCTTTCTTTCTGATACAGTGAAATGATACAGAGATGAAAGTAACAAAAGCAGGTAGGCGGTCAAGTTCAGGTGACTGATATTTTTAATATATTGCTTACTCTTGTCCAAAAAGAAACCCAGCCCAAACCAGCCAACTGATAACAAATGTACTTCTTACTTGCCCCTCTGAAAAAAAAAAAAAAATTGTATATTTCTTAAGCAAAATGTACTTCTGAAAATCATTCATATCTACTAGATTGCTGTTGGAAGCAAAACTCTGAAAAGTCAAATAGTGCCCTTGTATTCACTGATTTGTACTTTTATTTGGATGATAAACTTCAATGTTTATTGTGGATAATTTCAGTTGTGCACCCAATCTTTGCCTAAAATTCTGCATCTTTATTGTTTTCAAGATTTTTGTCTTCAGTGCTCAAGACCATTAAATCTGTTTTTTAATTGTGAATTTCTCTGAACAAAAGCCCCAGCTTCATTAAACACCATGATGTTATCTGATGGACATTAATGTAAGAAATATGCCTTGACAGAGTTGCTTAATCATTTAAGGGAAAAGTTCCCCAGCGACCACATCAGTGGCTCGTCAGCAATTTCAGTGATAACTCCCACAAGGTCATTGTATTTACACTGGAAAAAATTGGGGACAAATTAGGCATTCATAAAATTGTGATGTTCATAGGTAATATATGGAGCATGACTCCACCTTCCTTTGAAGTAATATGGATGCTGCCTAATTTTAAGGATCTCAAGTAGTTTGAGTTGACTTCTGAGAGACCCACTGCTTCTAGGCTCTTTCCTTATTCAGTCATCTAAGTAAGCTGAATTAAGGTTAGATTGTGTAAACTGATACCCTGTTCTGCCCTCCAGACTCTCTTCAGGAGTACAGATTAGAGGTAAATATCTCAATGTCAAAACATTAGTGTTTTGTACAGAGGCCAAGACTTATTACAGCTAAACACTGGTATGACATCCATTGCTATGCATGCAGCCTAGGAAACCTGCGTATGGACCTAGACCTCTTTATGCTTGTTGTTCAACAGAAGGAAAAAAACCAAACCTTCTGTGCTTTGCCACCAGGGAAGCTATCGAGAGAAAATTTGCTGAAAGCTGACAGATGCAGTGATCTGTCTATTGAGTGGGTTGCTTTGTTTGATTTTTTTTTTTTTCATTGAGTAATTTACAGCAAAGGGAATTCTAATATTTTCTGATTCACAACAAGAAAATAGTCCAATTCTGTTGAAGGTGTGTTGATAGCCTTTTATTTTTCCTCATTAGTATGGGCTGAGTATCAAAAGATACTATTTTACTTGATTGTTAAGTAGATAGTTCATCAAAACAAAGCTACCTGCTGGGGGAAAAAAAAAGGAATTGAGGCAAAATGCATTAATATCTTTAATCTTGAAAACCATAACTGTGTTTCTTCCTGATGCAGTGAAAGCACAATTTTGCATTTGGCTAAAGCTGATCAAAGTCTGTGCTGCTGCTGAAAGAGGTGGCCCTGCCTCCCTCCTCCTCTCCTCAGCCCTGTGTTTCAGCAGCCTCATAGTTCAGGGACCTGAGTCAGCTGCTGAACGCTGGTGGTTCTGGGTGGTATTCTTTTTGTTTGGGTCCTTCCCTCCCCAACCCTACCCTCAAAGAGTGACTTTTTTAGCTGTATCGATGACCTGATCTGACCCGTTGCATGGCCACGTGCTAGTGTTGACACAGAAGCTATCACAGAAAACATTCAGCCAAGGTTGGGGAAAGGCATGGGGGAGGCAAGGCTAGAACCATCCTCTTTGTTGGCAGCTTCTGGTTAAGGCTCTGCCCGCTTCAGTCCTGCTAGAATAGTTTCCATGACAGGATGCAAGAATTCACAGTTTACTGACCTGAGTTTGCTACTCGGCTAAGTATTAATAACGTCTAACTGGGTAGTCCAACCTTTTGGACTACAGTCTAAAGTCCAACTTTTAGAAAACCCTCTGCCTTCTTTGCCTCTCTGCAAGCCGCAGTCTTGGTTCTTGGCTGTCCATGCCTGGCCATGCACATGCCAAGGCACGTGTATATGACATATTGCTGTTTCCCAGAAGCAGGCTGTTTGGCAGTCTGAGAGGAAACTGGTGTGGGTCAGCATTGCTGCATGTTCCTGTTGCAGTGTGAGGACAGGAAAAAGAGCTGGACAGAATTTCCCACACCCCAGCTCTTTCCCATGGCTGTCAGTGCACATATGCCTGATCATGCCTCTTCATCCATACCTGCACTGTCCCATGGGGAAGGAAAAGGTGACAACATAAATATTGCTGTGCTGGGTGTGAGACACTCTACAGATGGAGAATGATGCTCTGCAGTGATGCAGCCTCTATCCTGGCACGTGATCCCAGAAAACGGGTCTGTCAGCAATGCGGGGCCTACAGCTCTTTTAGCCCAGCCTGATAAATCTGTCTGTCATTAACATGACAAGGACAATTGCTGTATTTCCATCCTAAATTAAATCAGCAAGCTTAAGACCTCAACTGTAAAGCTTATCACCTTCGGAACAGGGTTGCTGTCAGCAATGCAAGTAAGAAAACAGATATTATGTTATTTTTACAGGTACTACAGATATTTTTACTTTCATAGTCAAATAACAGATCCTATCTTCGGTTGGATCAGATGGAGAGCTAATCTCACAGGTATGGATTTTTTTATGTTCCTAATAATGTTTTTTTCTTATTTTTCTCCCTCCACCTTTTCCCCTAGCCTGATGGCATTTCTGCAGATCTCTAAACCTAGAGATACAAGTAAAATACACATCTGCAGTCTCTAGCAAGAGGGTGAGGAGAGAGAGACTTGCACTGAGAGCTTTGGGAATTATTTTTCAGATATCTGTGCATTAGCTAAGGCTAAATTAAAAAAAAATAATCTTATAATTTGTGATTATTATGTCTTAAATGTTACTGAGAACATACCCTCTTGGCTTGTTCTCTCAGGAAGACCTCACAGGCCTCAATAGCATGCTGTGGAGCTACTGTGGCGGGGTCCTTAGGGACCACCACCTGTGAGAGAGGAGAAAGTGAAGGACATCGAGCATGAAGATTCCCTTTCTCCAACCTCTTCCTCTGTGCATTATCTGTCAGTTGTCTCAGTCTCTCTTCATCCTTGCTATATCTTCTTCCTCTTCAAAACTTACTTAGAAATAAAATTTCCTTTCTTCTCATCAGGCAAAATCTGAGAAGGGTATTTGTTGAGATTGCTGTCTCAGAGAGGCTGAAAACTGCTGGTGGTGTGGATTCCTAAAACAATTGTGCAGAGGGTTGAAGGAGACTAGCAAGGCCGTGGAAATCTTTTCCCATCCTCCAACTGTGTCTGTCTTCCAAATTCCCCTGTACATATGAACAAAGGTATTTTCAGAACCATGTGGAGGAAGAAAGGATGTTCACCTTCTGTGCTCTCCACTTCTTCCCATAAAAGTACAGTGGTCACTGTGGTAGTCACCTCTCTGGAACAGTGTGAAGATTTATGGATAAAGTCTTCCTTTCTTGCTGGGAGACATGTTCTGTCATTGCTGCTGGAAGGTGGATTTGAGGAGTAGTACACTGCTGTGTCCTGGGAATGGCTGCAAACCAAGCAAATGCTTCCCTTCTCACCCTTCCTCATCTTACCAAGTGGCAGATGGTCACTAAGCAAATGACCAGTTTCTCAGGAGCCACATTTGCAGTCTTGGCACTACTTATGCCAGAAGCAAGAAGTATGGCATAATTATGAATGTTGTAAAAAAAATTCATGTGCTAAGGCCCTATGTTCTTAACCATTTTTTCCCTTTTCTCAATGTTTTGTTGTATCTCTGTTCCTGTTTGATTGCCTGTGAAATGGATATACAGGGATAAACTCAGCAGAATATTCATAGTCACTAAAACACACTCTGACCAGCCTGGCTGAGCTGATAAAGGTTAACACCAATTCACCTGTTCTCTTCATTTCTGCCTAGACTTCTTGCCTGCTAAAAATGCTGAAGGCTTCACAGAGTGGTTCTTGCTTGAGGTGGCAGAGATTCTGTTGAGTTACATTAAGAGAATCTGTGATGGAGAAAATAGTCCTGGAGTTTCACCACCCCCATCAGCTTCTGGAAGCCTTCAAAGGATTCAATGTGGAGCTGTCTGACCAGCCAGAGCCCTTGGGACAAATACTTCCTGATTATAGGGACACCATAAGATACGGAGTTAAAACAGGTAAAGTAGCAAAACCATACATGCCTTATTGTCACATTGCTTCATGGATGTGTGAAATATTGATTCATAGTTTGGACTAAATTTGTATGAAAATCTGGTTTTATCAAATGTATGGATATATTTTATGGCAATTCTGTATTTCCAGTAATGTTCATAATGCTCTGAAAAGGTTTTGTTACTACAGAAGACATTTGGGAGGAAGTACTACTCCGGGACCAGTTAACAGATCAGAAGAATTATTTAGGCTGTCTCATTTAGGGGTCTCTGCATGGTCAGTGGAGAAAAAAAAAAAAGGCTCCTAAATTACTACTCAACATATTACTTCCTTACTTAGATACTGAAGTTTGATATGCACCTATAAATGCAGGAGGAAAATGCCCCCCCTTACTCCCTCATTAATGATACTGTTATTTGAAATGGTCATGCTCTTGCAGAACTGGATCGATTTTTGCATACTTTCATTTCCCCTTTTTCATTAATAGCATTGTTTATGAAATGCTTCTCTGACTTCTGATGTTCATTTTTTCCCTCTATATCTTCAGGTACCTTGTTTGCTGTATTTACAGAGGCATTAAGTACAGCATGGTCCTTAACTCAGTACAGCCCAGGAAGTAGCAGAAAGATGTAAAACCATTTGGTTTTTGTTTGAATATTCAAGGACATATGGCGTTCTAGCTCTAAAGAAAATAGGATGCTTCTGAACATCTGCCAAAATGAATAACTTCAACAAACACTTATGTGTCATCCTGATGTAGATATAAAATTTAGTTGGTTAATTTAATTTTTTTAATGGTGCCTAATGCTTTAGAGCCTCCATTATATCCTTTTCTCAGGAATGTCTGTCTTTCACAACATTACTCTGAAACCCATTCTTTTTTTGTGTCCCATATTGATTTCCATGTCCTTTTAATTAATCACTTCACAAAAGATAATAGAGACTGCGCTGAGAAAACAATCTATTATGCAGAATCTGGTTTACTAGCCTATCATTTCAGGACATCCTTGCTACTCCAATCAACTTTCTAGTGGCCTTGACATTATTGGTCTAGCTTGGAAATGGCTCACACTTACAGTGAATACTGACATGTACACCCTGTAAATACCAGTCTCTTGTAGCAAGTGAAATTATAGCAATTACTCCTGTATCTTGACCTTTTAGTGCAGACAAACCCAAGGTATGGCCACACATTTTCTTCTCAACAGCTGTAGACAGCATCTGTTTAAACATTCCTTTCCTGACTGTATTCACTTCTCCCCTGCTCAGCAAGGGGCATGACAACAGACAGGTTGTACAGACGGGACCTCGGCTCTGCCAGAGCAGGGCAGCTAGCTTTAGCTGAGACCCTTAGCTGAGAGCAGGGGCTTCTGGAAGCGCTCCCCATTTACTTCCTGCAGGACGTCTGCTCAGGGCATCAGTGACTGTTGGCAGAACATTTGTAGACAATTATTTTAAAATACCCATCTCCTACATTTTGGTGAATGGCGGCTAATGTTAACGTGTTTGGCTTGGGTGTACTAAGCAGGAGAAATACTGTGTTCCTTTGCAAGTACACCGAATTAAAATCTGCTGTTCATGCAGATCAAAACTTCTAATATCTCTGTGCTCTGCCCTGTGAAAGTGTAGGTGCAGGACTAATACATGAGAAATTAACATTTTAGGATGTTTGACCCGAACTGGATTAACTGCATGTAAGATTTTATTAACTGGGGAGCATTACAGACCCATGTAGGAGGGAACACAGCGGGTTCAGCAAAGGGTGAAATGACCTCCTGCCATAGCTTTGCTCAAAGTGTCTCCTAAAAAATCTAAACTATAGTGTGTATGTGACTGGTTCTGATATATTGACACATACCTAAACCCCTTTGTTTAATGAATTCCCTGTAAAAGCCGTATGTATATATGGCTATATATATGTGTGTGTACATAGGTATACATACAATCTCAACCCCATAAAAAAAAAAAAACTACCTGTAACTTTAGTTTCTGGTTTAACTGAAAAATATTTTCAGTATAGAGCTTGTCAAATATTTGCCCTAAAATAATATTCTCTTTTTTTTTTTCTTAACTTCCATAAAAGAAAGATGAATAAAAGGCAGACTTCTGTCAAAGATATTTTGATAGGATTCAGGACTGAAAATACAGATTTCAGAAGTGGGGAATGGGTAAGAATAGAGCAGGAGTGGCTTTGAGAGCATCAGCAAATATGTTCCACTTGCAGAAAATTAATAGTGCTAAGAGAAAGGATAAATACAAAGGAGTACAGACAGATGTGTGTTTATATAAGAAAAGAAATGACAGAGTTAATGAGAAGTACTTCCACAGTTGCTAAAAGGCAAGCAGAGGAAAGAACTGACGGTTGCAGGCTTAGCTGAGGTACCAACAGGATATTCTGTCCCTCCTAGAATTGCACCTTGTGTCTCCAGGCATATAACTCGAGAGTTGTTTGTGATGTATTGGACGGAAAGGCAACATATGCTTACTTGCCTTTGAGGAAAAGTTTTGGCTTTGCTATGTCTTCTTTTTTAATTATTTTTTGAGATGCTGGAATAAGGTTTTATTGTGTTCATGGAAGCAGCCAACGGTTTTCAGGTTTTGATAAACAATGCTCCTACCTCTTTTTCCCAATCTGAATATTCTTTTAGCTCTTCGGTATGTGTACAAAAAATGGAAGAAATCAGAGCAGAGAAATCTAGATAATCATAGTATACAAAATTCCCTTTGGAAAGTGTAGGTGAAGAAGAAAATACGTAAAGTGTACATGTGTGATAATATTTTTCTCTTTAAGACTGTGGATGTGGTCACTTTTAACTAGGAATGTTACTTTACCTGATGATCTTTGAAAAGGGATTTTGAGGCTTCTCATCTATGCCACATTTCTTGATTAATATCAGATAAAGACTGTAGACCCAGTTTACTAATTCTATTCCATTGTGTGTTTCGAGCATATTATGTAGTCCTCCTTGGGAGTTGAACTACTCGTATTTGGATAGGGAACTTCTTGTGCAAAGGACTGAAAATATATCTGTCCCCTTTGACAGGCCATAGTATAATTTGCAGGGTGAAAAATGCAACTGGCGTGCAAGCTTCCATTTTTCATTCCTGATGTTTGCAATTAATTTAAGCATGCATTTGGCTTCATTGGTGATAGCAAAGCCATTGTTTATAATTAATTTGAGCATCATTCTGACAATCTGGCATCCAAACATCCCTTACTGCTTATTAGCCTAAATTTTTGCACTCCAAGCAAACTTGGCCGTATGGAAAAAAAAAAAAAAAGCACACAGAAGGCCAAGAAGCCACCCAGATTGCTGCACAAAGTTTCAGCATTTTTTCTTTCTTGCTTTAAAACTCAGCTTCTGATTTTTGTCCTCCGAATAAAATTCCTGTTGCTGCTTGTTACCTGGTGGCTGAAGCTATCCTGGTCAGTTTAGGTGGTGGTGTGATATATTAATCTGGGATGGTTAGATTATAATTTTTTTTTTCTCTTACTTTCTGAGCTAAATTTATAGGACTGTTGTGTTACAGACTTCGGTTTAACTAGAAAATACCAGTGCTTCAATGTCCTGTCTAGTAAGTCTGTATTGAATATATTTATTATATCAGGTGGGTTGTAGCCAGATATTTTAAAATTGTTGAAAATCACAAATTTTATAAGAAAGTTCAATTAAAGGAAAAGCAGAAAACGTTCCCTTGGGCTCTAGTACTAAGCAGTAATGCATAACTATACCCTATAACCATCTCTCCTCATAAATCTGTTTTCAGGTAAAAATCTGTATGGCTTTGTAATCTAATAGAGCAGCACAAATTAAGTAAAACTGATTTCAATTATATGCAGGTCATCAAATAATGTAGTATTTTTGCGTGTTTGCACTTACTTTTGCCAAACACAGTGCGTTGTCCTCTGCATTACAGGTGACAGAAAACAGCCTGCAAGCTTCTTAGCAAGCTCATGGTACTGGTTAGAAGTTGTGTCTATCTTCAGACTTGTTCGGAGTTGCATGGTGAAATGGGCTAGTACTGCATGATAATTTCCATGTCCTAAATAGGCCTCATTAGACAGTATTGGTTTCCTGACTGTCTGTCTTACAGCTCAATTTTGGTTAAAGAATTTTTAACTCCCTTGATATCATGCATCAGGTAGCTGTGAAACTCCCTTGCTGCACAGAGCATAAATTGACAGGACTGTAATTTTACCTTAAATTAGTACTTGATGGTTTGGGGTTATTGTAGTCACTCAACATCACTACAGACCCTATGCAGAATGTCTCAAATGTGATGGTGTGGCACCAAGACTGTGCTACACAGTCCAGTGTCAATTTGCAGCAAAAATAACTTGAGGTATGACTCTGAAATGCTAGAATGTTTCAGTCTAGGGAGCTAGAGTTCACAGCTCGTGCATAAATTAAGTGCATTTTATATCAAAAACTCATATGAACTGCAGTTCTTAAAAGCAGTTGAAGAAGCAGGAGAAACGGTTGGATGGACGGAATTTGAAGCAAATGGCATATTTTCTCAAGGTAAGTAGAGCAGGGTCACCAACCCTGTTTCTGCATTGTCAGCCTGTGAAATCTTCTAGCACCACTCAATTGAGAGAGACTTTGAACTTATCAAGCTCTAGAGGAGGATGAGTTTTGGAGAGGGGGGAAAGAAAGCTTGCAATAAGATAGGCAATAACTTGTACTTTCATTTTAATCTAGAAGCAAGCAGTGGTGGAACTGTTTTGAAGGCAGATAACTTTGGTTATATTTTTTAAATACTATTTATAATTTCAACACATAATTCTTGAAAATTGAAAATACTGTCAAAATGTGGTAAAATACTTTCTCAACTTAAAAAATCACAGATAGGAGCATCTCCAGATTTGGAGATACTAGAATTAATTTTTTCTTCAATTGCCTGTCAGAAATCAACCTCAATAATGCCAAACAATAAACTTTTAAAAAGGCATGAACTGCAGTGACGACGACTTGGGTGCAACTATTTCTTCCTCTTTTATGCTTTGGTGTTCTGCCAAAACTTAGGACTTGATGGATAAAGGAACAGGAAAAGAGTCAAATGGGCCTAGGAAGTAAAACTGCATAAGTAATTAGGGGGGAAAAATCCTTTACTTCCCATGTCCCAGACTGTTTTCTAGAACTATCAAAACTGAGGAAGTACAGAATGGGATAAAGAGCGGAGAGGAAATCCTCTGAGCTGATGTCAAGTGGCAGACTATGCAAGCAGGCAGCATGGGAAGTGTTTGGAGAGCTAATTTCTTGCCTCTCAGGGAATTCATACACGGTTGGAAGAGCAATGATAGCTCACACTGACTGAGGATCCTGGCCCAAGATCTCCAAGAATGTAATGTTCAGATTCTGCAAAAGAATAAACTACACAGAATTCAAACTCTTTCTGTCATTTTCATGCTATTAGGTGGGACCATATGAAACTTCTACAGTGTTTTGCTGGCTTGCTACAAGTCTTTCCCTGAGGCTAAAATTAAAGGCACAGTTGCGCTTCCATGTGTTGTGCTGTTTGTTTCTGAGCACGTAAGTATCTCACCGCAGTAAGGCTCCATAAACTGCCTGCCTGTGGCACATCATCAGTGAGGAGTGCTGTAGTGCCTGTGCCAGAGTGCACAGCCTGTGACTTCTGAAAATCCCAAATGTTTCATAGTGTGTGTGTGGAAATATTCGTAGTGAATTAGGAAACTCTGAGCCTGCAGTGCTCTGTGCTTCCGAGTCACTTGGATTGTAATGTTTAATGTAAGCATCCACATCCTGCGAGTATTTGAACCTTAGATGATCCTTAAATCATACCGTGGTCTGCATGGGAGATCATGGTCTATGTAAGCACATAGTCACCTAAAGGCAGATCCTTGAATTGAGCCTCTTTTCCTGCTTGCTACTGCAGGGAAGAGAAGAAACAAAAATATCTTGCTGGCCTGTATTAGCAAATTGGCCTTAAGGGCACACAGCGATTTTTAAGCTTTTCCTTTCTTTCTTTTTTTTACCTGGTCATTGTAATTTTGACAGTTCCAAAGAGTAGGGATAAAAAATGGTTATTCGTCAGCCAAAGCCAAGTATGTCTGTTTTCTTTACAAATAAGAATATCAAGCAACCTTTTGTTTGAATTAAACATTTCAATAAACAGTACTGCTAATATTGAATTTGATTTTTTTTTTTTTTACAGTACAAAGACCTAAAGACATTTCAAAAGTAAAATCATTCTCAGTTGAAATAAGTGTAGGCGTGTTTTTTTCCCTGGATTTTTTTTCCTGCTGATAATAAACAACTGCCAAAACTGTCAGATAGTCATGAACCCTGTGGTATCATTAAGTCCTCTTTTTAAAATTATTTTTTTTATTTGCCCTTACTAATAATAATAAAGCCTTTGTTCTGATCATTTAGCAAAAGAAACACTCAGCCCTCTGTCATGAAGAAGTATGGAGAAAACGGCTCACATGTATCAGGGGCAAAGATGGGTGAGTATGTGTCCAGGCTGCTCCTACTTGTAGCTGTGTGGCACAAAGTACTGGTAATTCACCAGCATCTGGGTGACATTTCTCTGCCCTGCAGCCACTTTGGCGAAGCTACTGGGTGCTTGTCTTGTCTTGTTGCTGCAAGTAACTTTAAAGCAGCTGTGATCTGCACTGAAAAGCTTGCTGGGGTTTGATCCCAAGACCAGGAAGCTGGGTGGATTGTGTGCCAAGTTGAATGGGATTGGCACAGAGCTGTTTGGGCCTGACCTTCACCAAAGTTTAGGGAGTAGAGGGATTTGTGAAAGAAAGTAAGCAAGCAACACCCTCTGGGTGTATAAAAGCTGACACTATTACCTCAACAGCAACAGAAAACCTAAATATTTCTTCTACAAATGTGAGAATCTGCCTGGTAGGACCACGGTGCCTCACAGCCAGCTGGATGGCCAAGCTGTGCTTCTCCTGCTTTCCCTGCCTTGCTCCCAGCCCTGCCTCAGGGACTCTCCCAGGATACCCAATGTAAGTGGGATGGATGTGCCACTCAGTGCTGTGCCTGCGCACTTGTGACTGTTCACTCAACTCCTGCTGGGATTTTGGCTAACACAGCTCATGCTAAGGCCTGATGTATGCTGGGAGTGGTGCCACTAGGTCAAAGCTGCAGCACCACCAGGAAGAACTAAAGGGCCATTATGTAGCTATTATCATCTGCCAGCTGCTGCCCATCTTTGTCTGGCAGTTTCATCAGAATCTGCTAGTTTATGGAAATGGTACAGACCAAACCTCCAAGCTGCAAGGCAGAGCAAACCATCTTACCCAAAAAGCTTTTGAAGTGGATCCCACGGCAGCTGGACTGCTGAGGCTTTCATCCTTCATGGTGTTATACAGGGTACGCCCACACTGTTACAGGGGAGGAAGGATGAGCACTTTCACCACTGGATAGGTAACTTTTTTTTTCCTCGTAGGTGCACAAATTGAGTTATGGGTTATAACTTATGTATTAAACGAGTTATGTAACTTTATGACTTGAATGGTGAATAAGTGAATTCACGTGATTGATTAGTCTAGGCAAAAGGGGACTGAACTCCTGTTTGTTGTGTTAGTTTGTCATATTTCTTGACGAGCTCATGAAATGAAGTTTAAATCGGAGTATGTTGTTCTGTAAATTTGAGAGATGCAAATGGACTGTGACAGCCCTATGTGGTGACCGGCTGCCTCCCTGCAAATGTTTGGAGAGGAACAGTGTGACCTTGCAGCTGCAGGATGGGGTGATGGTGAGAGTCAACCTGATGTTGCTGCCTCAGCTGTGGTTTGGGGATATCATTTCAGAGGACAATGCTCCCTACCTGCCTGCTTTTTGTTTTGTCACTGTGAAGGCACGCAATAAAAAAGTTACCAAAGTTTTTAATGGTTTTAGTTTTCCACTTTTAAGTCAAGCATATTATTACCCAAACAAAAGCAATGGAGAACAGTTCAGATAAACTTATTCCTTTATATATTATTCCTGTATAATATATAATATTCCTGTATATTATACAAATCCCCTAATGTTTAATTTGAGAAATTCTAACCAGTTATGTATCTTAGTGCTTTCACCTATGGCTTTAGGACTAACTGCACTAACCAACACTGAAGTAACCAACCACTTAAGTATTCATGATGCCATTTAGTAAGTATTCATGATACAAATGTTGTGTTACTTCTATAATTTAAATGGTTAATGATATTACATGGCTATATGATAGTCTTGCTCAGTAATAATGCCGCCATAAATTACAAGGAACATTGCAATATTGCTTCTCCCTTGTTATTGAGTGAAATTGTTTAGTAACTTGCTCAGTACTGTGCATAAGTTAATTATCTGTTATTAAATATATATAGATACACTTACGTGATCTTCTTATCAGAATGCATTATGAAATCATCTGAAGAAAAACTGTTAGCTTCCTATATGGCATAGCACAGTGTAGCGCAACTTGAATGCATTACAGAAGACACAGAGCTTCTTCTGAAGGATCTATTGCTGCTCCTGCTGAAGACACAAACCAACAGAACGCTGGTGAACTTTAATAGGGCTCCCCTTTAATCCTGGCATTTTTACATAGCTGAGTCACGCACAATGTATTTCTTTAGGATGGAAAGAATGAAGAGGAACACATGGTATATGTAAATATATATGTGTGTGTGTATACACCACTTATATTTCATGTATGCAGGAACACACTTAAAGTTCCTTCAGACTTTTTGTTCTTTATATTTAAGAGCCATTATTCACTGAAGAAAGCAGCAGTGGTCCTTGGAATCGGGACAGGTAATGTAATTGCAGTGAAGTGTGATAAAAGGTAAGATATGCCATGCCTATCAAAAATGTTTTGTTGCTCTTAACTTCTTCTGGTGCAGTGTGCCTTCAGTTCTGCCTCCTAGCAGGAAACCCATTTCATAAAATGAACTCTGACTGTTTTGAAGAAAATTCACTATTCCTAAAAACAGGGTTCAGTTTTACAAGTTGCTTTTTGTAGGTCTTTATTCAGGTTTTACCCTGTTTAGTTTGAGTAAAAGGTGGCTGTTTTGCCTGAGGGAAAAATGGAGTAAAAAGTATTGGACTCTCCTTAGATATATTCCACAATCTCATTGCTTATTTGCTTCTAGGAGATGGTGCTCTTGGGTGTGAGTCAAGGTGGTAGAAAGTGTTTTGGGCAGAGAACGGGATTGGGTGTTCTTGCCACCTTCCGTGCAAAGAGCAGTGCGTTGCTCAGCCATTTCAGGAAACTTGGGGAAGAAAACTGATGTGGGACAAAATAGATTCCTCCTTTCTTACTTCAGCCTTTCCAGGGGTGTGATAATCTTCCAGGTGCTCCTACCTGTAACACATTAGTCTTGTTGGGGCAGTAACAGCCCACGAGCTTGGGTTGGGGTGGGAGGCCCTTGCTCAGATCCGAGGGCCTCCTTGGGCCACAGGTGGGAGTGCAAGAGACCTGCCTTTTCTTTCCAAATTAAAGGATTTGCCCAAAGGGGTTTGGGTGTAGTGGAACTGGCGGTGGTGGGGAACTAGCCTCTTAAGCTAAGGCAGCATTGGCTGGAGTCTATCTTCTTCTGAGCTTCTGTTCAAGCACCCACTACCATTTTCAGTCTGTCTGAATTACTTTCATTTTAGACCTCTCTTGTTTTATTTAGAAGGTTTTTTTTTTTTCTTTCTCACTGGAATGTGACCTTCTGTCCTCTGCACAAGACTAGTGGAGCAGATGCAGTAGTGGTTTCAAGGAGAGGTTTACAGACATTTCTTTTCTATTCATTGCTCTTAGAATATGTGCAGGTCTTTAGGGCGTATCTCTTTAGTTCTGCTTCAGGCTTTTTCTTGTTAAAAGAATATGTAAGTTGTGTTTCATGGAGAAGGGAAAAAAACAACCAAAGAAAAAACTAAAAAAACCTCACACCACCACCCACACCAGCTATTACTGAATTCTCTATTATTTCCTGGCATTGTCAAAATGCAAACTGGCAGTCTTGAGGGGTGGAAACCCCTCACCTTGATCTCTTTACAAACTGTGTGTGCTGTCAAATTCTGTGAGAAGCATCATGAAACAAAATTAGGGAGCAGGATGAGGGGAAGGCTGTTTCTTAGATCTTCCATAATGAATGAGAACCAAGTGTTTGTGTTTAAACTTTGATACCTTTCTTCTCTGCTTAATGCAGCATCTTGTGGAACATACATGGAACTCAGTTTGTAGTACCCGTATTTAAAAAGCACCCTTCCTTTCTGTGGTGCTCTCTAGTTCAATATTTATCCTCTTTTGCACAATCGGATTATTAAGGTTGAGATGTCCTAGGCATTTAAGAGGGCAACTCCCACCCCTCAATGCACATACATGTTCCCACCACCCTGAGTCCCAAAAGTCCAAGGTATTGCCATAGGTTCTCCTCGGCTCCTTGACTCCATTCTTTTTTTGAGAAAACAAAACAAACTGAAGCACTTCCAGACAACGTATTTCTCCCTGGTTTGCTGCTCTGCAACATGGAGGATAGCCACAGTTATATGATGTATGGTCATATCATGTGAGATGAAATTGAGGGGAGAAAGAAAAATTAACAGAGTGATGTTGCTTCTGTCCATGACAGCATGAGGTAAAGGGGGCTAAGTATCACTAAGACGTCTGGACAAAAAAATAGAGTATTCCCTGTAGTGATTTATTTTCATATTGCTGTCCATCATTGTTATTCTTATTTTTGAAAGGTTACAAATATATGATGCTTTCACTCCCTGTTGCCTCAATGACTGAATCTGTTGACTCAGTTTCTGAATCTGTAGTTTGAAACATTGACAGGCAACTCAGAAACTTACCACATTCTCACATCTGTAACTTTTCTTCGCTGATACTCAAAATTAAGATGGACTCTTCCCTCTCCTGAGGGCACCTGAAGCCCCTCCTCCCCTCCTCCCGCTCTCCCCTCGGGGCTCGCAGGGCTGTTTCTCACCCGGTTTCCCTCAGCCCTGGCTGCCGGGCAGCGTTTGGCCCTTTCTGACACAGGCTTTCCCCGCGGCGCCCGCCCGTGGCTGAGGGGCTCAGCTGTGCCCTGCGCTGGGGCCGTTGGAGCCAGCTGGAACCGGCTGTGTCCGGCACGGGGCAGCCCCGGCCCGGCACCACAGGGGCCGCCCAGCAGCACCCCATGGCCAACACCTGGGGACCGGCACCTAACACAAAACTTAAAAATTAAATTGATATAATCACGTTAAAATTTTAAGTAAGGACAATGAAAAAGCCGAATATACTAGTTTTGGAAGGTGTTGCCCTGAAAGAGGTTTGGGCACAACAGCTGACTTCTCCTAGTTTGGGGAAGTCCCTTGGACCACAAATGGCTTTAAAAGGTGTTTCCTTGGTAAAAGTAGTCATCCATAGCATAAAATATTAAGGGAAAGGTTGGCCATGGTCCTACGAGGCAGTGTGGACCAGCAAACTGGTGCTCCAGCTTCCTTCTGCTGGCCCAAATCACCTCAGCGAGGAGGCGAGGGCAGCTGTGGGGCCACATGGCCTCCCCCTGCCCCACGGCAGGGCTGAGGCGGGGCGTGAGCACAGGCAGACACCAGGGGCCTGCAAAAGGGTTATAAGGCTCTCCATGTATAAATGGCATAGCATCACTTTTTACCAAAGTCTAGGTAGTCCTTGGATGAAAAAGGGGCTGGGGAAGATGCCGTTGGGAATCAGTTCTTCCTCTAGTGCAGGCTTTTATTTTTTTCTCAACGGTTTTGATGATGACATGAAATTATGGCTGGTAAAATTTGCAGATGATGTGAACTTAGTAGCACGGTAAATAATAAGGAACGTAGAGTACTCTGAATAGTCTTAAGCATAGAATCTGATACCCGATTTCCTAATCAGAATAATCGGAAGAAAAAATGACATTATTCTCTTCGTGGTGTTTTTTTTTCTCTCGATATTTGACACTGGGAAAATGATTCCAGCTGATTTGGAGGCTAAAATACTGAAAATCAAAAGACAGGTGGTTGTTTTCACTCTCATTTTTAATGTTAATGTGCAGTTGAATCTGACAATGCTATCTGAAATCCGGCAGCATTAACTCGCATAAAATTGTCGCTGATACTGATTGTAAAAGACAGAGCAGGAGATATATATATTCCCCCCCGGAAACAATAAAATAATTGAAAAATCTGTTTTTGAAGCAAATGAGAACTGTCTGTTAATTCGTGTCAAATTCTGGCCTGCTGTTTCAGCCAGTTTTCTCCGAATGGAGGAAAATTTGAAAAGCTTCACTTTGACATATTTTTAAATGAAACATGTTGACTCTGCGTTGGCTCACAGCTCAGCTATTTTAAAAAGTAACTTAAAACTATTGCAGTATTTAGTGCCTAAGTATTTCATTTCAGGTTGATCTGAAATGGGGGCTTTTGTTATTGTTCAGTTGTTTTTCACGTTGCTGAAACACCTGCATATGTGTCTGGGGAGAGAGCCAAGAAAGCTCAGAAAATGTTCTTCAGCTACATTACCACCACAGCAGGAACAGAATCTACATTTGCAAAAGCATTTAAGAGCTTGTGGTGTCTTTGGATAGGTTATGATTAAAAGTAATGGAAGTTTTCTGATGGACAACAATACTTTGGTTATGTTGTGTGATGGATATATAAGACTGTTTGACACAAAAACAGAAGCAGTCCTACAGATAAGGTGCCATTATATTTTGGGTTTTTTTCTTTTTTGGAAGAACACCTTTTTTTTTTTTTCCAGTTCGCCCTGAAATGGAATAGGGATTTAAGAATTGAGAAGAGATGGGATAATAAAGAAGAGTGTTCTTCATTATTAATTACAGAGATAAGTTCTGCTGGAGATATGAAGAAAACATAATATGTTTTCTGAGATATTTTTGAGCTCATGTGGACTTGCAAAATCTTCTGTCACTTTCAGGGTTACATCCCACTTTATCAGTGCCACAGCTGGTACCACCATGGAGCCTTTGATCCCCTTTTTGACATTGTTGACATATATGAGAAGCACAAGCTCTGGATGCATGATGTAAGGCTTTCTGAAAATAATGCTTGGCATTCTGATAAGCTTAAAAACTGGAATTCGTTCTGTAGGTACCGCTTTCATGAGATTATGAAACGAATGGCCTATTTGCCTGAACGGCTGCTATCAGAAGAAAAATACAGAAGAGGATATAGGTTCAGTATAGGTTGTGCTTGTTTACAAAAATGTTGCCTGCACTCATGCAGTAATATAGCACATCCCACTTCTAAGATGATTCGTCTTGCATGAGCTAAGCCAACTGCAAAAATTAAACACACTCCTGAGTTACTGTGTGTCCTCAGCATTGTCATTCAGTTTACCCTCCAATTTTAGGGATACTTGGCTTGTAACGAAGTAAGGTTGATTATGCTTCCTAAGCAACGTTCTTAGCTCTGCTATAACTGTGTGGGTGTCAGCGGGGAAGTAGCTAGTTTTGGTTTTGGGGTTTTGCAGCTGTTGTGAAGTGGTATGAATAATTATGGTTTATATCTTTAGCCAGTTTTGGTATTGTGTTTACTAAAGAGTCAGACTTTTTTTTTTCTCCAAATTTTGAAGTTTATAGGAGCTTTAGTCCATTAGGCCCTCCTGAAAACCTCTAGATAGGTTTGCATGCCTCATATTAGGAAACCATTTTAAGGAAATATTGGCTGTTGCACAGAAAAACAATTGAATGCTGATGTGATTAGTGTTGATTTCTTTCATAGTACAAAACCAGTATAATAGAAGTATAATGAACTTATTCCACTGAAATCACTGTGTCCTGTAAAGATATTCTAATTTCTACAAAATGAAGAGGATGTCAGACTAATTATATGGGGAAAACCAGGAAAATTTGTTGTAAAGCTGCCTTGCTCTGATAGCTGCTGTTAGGTACTTCAGAGCTAGGAGCTCAAGATATTTGAAGAGGATGATTACAGTGAGTAAAGAATTCAGAGGCAAATAGTTTTCTTATACTCACGTAACCTAACTATTTGTAGCTAAAGACCAAGCTCACTTTCATATGAAATCATACCTTCACTGAAAATAGTGAAAGGTGAATTGGCGTAAAGGTGACCAGAATACAATCCTTGGTATATTTGTGCTCTTGTTATGGTGCTAAATCCTGCTCATTTTACTGATGCATCAAACCATGTTCAAGCCAGTAGGACTATTTGTATAGCTATAGCCTGAATCAAATACAACCAGCTTATTATCTACTACAATAAACAACAGAATGGTATAGAAAACCACCAGTACGGTGCAGACCTTCATAATACTTGCCATATGTCATCAACCTACTTTATTTTTTAATATATTGGTTTTGTCCTCTAATTGTGCTGGGGGAAGAGGGGTAAGCTGTAAGTTTCTTTTCCTCTTTGAGTTTCTTTCTGCATAATACTTGAATAATTCATTGAACAGTTTATATTCCTAAAATGAAATATCTAATGGTGGTTGCAAATCTTTCCCTATTTTATTATGAGTGTAAGTCAATCATTTTATGCAGGCTTCATGGGGTGGTGGCCTGATGATGTCTAGGAAACATTCTTTTCAACTCAAGGGCATTGAAAGGTGAGCACAAGAACAAGGTGTTTGTGATTTTATATTTTTTTTTTCTTTCAGAGTAGGTAATATTTTTTTCTCTTGTCATTCTCACCATGTTGCTGCTCCTTTGAACCTCTCCCTGCTTTCTGTCTCTATGCAATGAGATTTGGCATCCAGGAAAAAGATAGTAATAAAAAAAAAAAGGCAAAAAACCCAACCCCTAAAAAACCCACAAAAAAAAAAAAATCAATCCTGGTCACCTTAAAAAAAAAAAAACCCCAGCCTCTCTCTTTGCTTTCTTTGCCCTCTCGCTGTATTAAATTTTCTTGAACGTATTTTCCATGTATTTCCCTTTCCTGCCACAAGTGTTACAGCTTCATCAAGCTGTTGCTTCTGCTTAAACTATTGCACAATAACTTATTTCCTTATCAACTGTTGGCCCTCTTTTTCCTTCAGTTTTTTTCTTGGAAGTGCCTTCCTCTTAAGGATGATGTCTCCCCATTTCTGTACCCTGATTTGTCATCCTATGTCCCTGACCTAGAACTGCAAGCCTTTTAAGGGTGTATTTATACTGTAGACCATAGTGCTGTGTGGGTACATGCAAGTAGTTTAAAACTCAAAATCAAGGCAAATTAGCCCATAGTGCTGCTGTGAAGGTATGTTGTTTTTACTATCAGTCTAGCCTGGGGGGTCTGTACTGTACTGTGGTGAACAGCATAGCTATAACATGTGGCATAAATCATGTGATATGTAAACTGACGGTCATATATAACTGTTTAAGCTTCTCTCTGCATGGAAACGATCTGGAGTACTTAAGAGGTGCACCCTTTAACATCTGAATAGTGCTTTACATTACATTTGACTTCTATGGCCCATTCTGTTATTTGGAATCCACACAAGCTGATGGGGGGCTACAGTTCAGTGTTCCGCCTTCCTCATCTGCAAAAAAGTAACATGAGTGGGCCCATTTTTCTATTATAATGCACTTTGTGTGCCTCCTGTGAGCAAGTTTGAGGTCCTGTTAACACTAGAAGTTCATGAAGTTCAACAAGACCAAGTGCAAGGTCCTCCATCTGGGTCGGGGTGATCCCAGGCACCAATACAGGCTGGGCAGCAACTGGCTTGAGAGCAACCCTGAAGAAAAGGACTTGGGGGTGCTGGTGGACAAGAGGCTCAACATGAGCTGTCAGTGTTCACTAGCGGCCCAGAAAGCCAACTGTATCCTGGGCTGCATCAGGAGAAGTGTGGCCAGCAGGTTGAGGGAGGTGATTCTCCCCCTCTACTCCACTCTCGTGAGACCCCACCTGGAGTACTGCATCCAATTCGGGAGCCCATACTACAAGAGAGATATGGACGTGCTGGAACATGTCCAGAGAAGGGCCACGAGGATGATCAGAGGGCTGGAGCACCTCACCTATGAGGACAGGCTGAGAGAGTTGGGGTTCTTCAGTCTGGAGAAAAGAAGGCTCCAGGGAGACCTTATAGTGGCCTACCAGTATCTTAAGGGGGCCTACAAGAAAGCTGGTGAGGAACCTTTTAGGATGTCGGGTAATGGTAGGACTAGGGGGAATGGATTAAAACTAGAGATGGGACGATTCAGACTGGACGTTAGGAAGAAGTTCTTCACCAGGAGGGTGGTGAGACACTGGAACAGGCTGCCCAGAGAGGTGCTGGAAGCCTCATCCCTGGAAGTTTTTAAGGCCAGGCTGGACGGGGCTCTGAGCAACCTGATCCAGTGGGAGATGTCCCTGCCCATGGCAGGGGGATTGGAACTAGATGATCTTTAAGGTCCCTTCCAACCCCAACAATTCTATGATTCTATGAAAGCTGGCTTACCGCTTGGGCAGAAGCATCAGTTCTTTACTTCTTTCTTGGGAGCTTTATGATAGCTTGCATAGCCAAACTTGTCCTCTGTTGTAGAGTTTATATCGCTGAGGTTTCCTGCTCCAGAACCATTATGTGGTCAAGAGGGAGAGGCTTTCCTGTTCAACTGGTGTCAAATGAGTAGAGAAACATCCTCCCAGGAGCCTCCTTGTGATACTACCCTACAGGTACGCTCTGTAGAGAAGATATGTGCAAGGACAGTGATCAGGTCCATTTCTTAACACTTTCAAAAAGACAGAGAGGGCTCAAGAAAAGCATAAAATGATGCATATCTCTTTACAGATTCTTAGACCCACAAGAAGCATTATTTTGTTAGCAGACACCTAAAAAGTAATGCAATGTCTTTGAGCCTGCTTCTGGATTTCTGACAACTCTCCCCAAAAAGGAGCAAATAGTTCTGCAAGGTTGTGTAAGCCAAGCTTATATTCACTTATTCATTTATAAATATAAAAATTTAAAATTGAAAGGCCAAATTATTATCAGGTTTGCATGGTACAGTGTTTCATTTGGCATTCTTCCAAAAAACCCAGACTTCTTTTTCTAAGCTGTTACAATCATTTGCAAGTACAATGAATGAAAATATTTGAGAGGGGTTCTATCAGATCCCAGGGCTAGTTGTTACCCTAAGTATTGTCTCTTTGCATAAATCAGAAGAGCAGACTACTTGCCGCTCTCACCTTCTTATTAAAATATCTATGGAAGCTGCCATTTTTTCCAACAGCAGAGCTTGCTTGCCAAACCAATGCCTGGCAAATGGAATATATGACAATAAAAGTTAAATCATCCATTGTACTGCTAGGTACCTTAGTACACTGTGTGGAGTTCAGTGTATTTGGGAGTTTTATTTGCAGGAGAAGTCAGCATGCAGTAGGGAAAGGTGTGAATTTACAGCATGTTACTTCTATTTCCTTATGCAAGTAGTTTTTCAAATACTCAGCATGGGGCAGCTTTCAAAATGCAGCAACCAATGTCTCATGGAGATACTTAGAGCCCACACGGGGAATGTAGCATTATTTTATAGCCTAGCTAAATGCTCACTAATTTTCTCATGTAGACAAGCCACAGGATAATGTTGTGGTGGGTGCATTAATTATCTGTAGGGGTTTGTAGTCTTTAACCTTGACACTATGGCAAATAGGCTTAACTCACCTATGAGATATTATTATGAAAAGTTAATAGGGTTGCTTACTTGGTGGTTAGGTTTACCAAAGTCTCAGTCATCATTCTTAGCCACAGAAGCAACAGGAAACATTGTCTTAGAGGTAAAATTAAATGCTTGAAAAATACATTTGGGTGAATAATCACTTTTAACATAACATCATGCTTCCTCACATGTTTGATCGGCTGTGAATTTCGTGGTTTAAGCTGGAAAGATCTTCTTACTGCTTCATTAAATTTTATTTCTCTTCAGTTGATGGAGGTGTGGCTTTGAGCAAGGAGATTTTTAGTCCTGCTTATTTTCTTTTAAACTCCAGTTAGAAAGACAAAAATGACTCTTCCTGAAGAGTTATTTGCACGTATATCATTTCAAAGCAACCATTGTATTGTTTTAGTAGGACGATCTACAATGTTGTAATCAGATGCACGCAGGCTATCTGATCCAGCCAGATAAACAGGATGATACAGTTTTTGTCACAGGGCACAAGGCAATTCAGTGTGGCCGACATGTTAATGTCTTCAAGCTTTGATTAATGCAGAAAGCAAAGGTAGGAAAGGACTCTGAAAATACAGGTTTATTCTAGAAATTTAACAAATTTTTTCCACTGTTTCAAACTGATAAATATCTGAAAATAAAGAGAAAAGTAAACTTTCAAACTGGAGTGCACCAGGAAATATGAAGAAGCACTCTTTATTACTACTTTCCATGTTAGGAATTACACCTTCTCCAGAGTTATTTGAAGTAAGCGTCCTGTGCAAATTAAAACCTGTAGGTTCCCTGTCCCCCCTAATGGTGAACTAAACAGCTAAACATGCTGCTAAACACTCTTATCTTTCCTTTAACTGGTCTCTGTAACTGTTCAGAGATCCAAAAGCAGTTAAAAGTACAGGTCGAAGTTGTAAGTGGCAAAGGCCAGGTGAATTGAGTTCAAAACCATAGATCATTGTCATTGAGATCCTGTTTTGGTATGGGACAAGCTTCACAACATTAATCCAGGGTAAACATGCTTTTTAAAGCATGGAGAAGAGGGGAGCTGTATTCATTTCTCAAAATCACAGATATAAGTTAGTAAGGGAACCAACCAGGGAAGGTGCGCCACTGGACCTGTTGTTTGAGCAGACAAGGATTCATGGGTGATGCGATGGTTGGAGGACGTATTGGGCACAGTGATCACAAAATGATAGAGTTTTCAATTCTTGGAGAAGGATGGGAGGCCAGAAGAACTGCTACCTTAGACTTCTGGAAGGCAGACTCTGGCCTGTTTAGGAGCCTGGTTGATAGAGTCCCTGGGGAGGCAGCCCTGAAGGTCGAAGAAGTCCAGGAAGGCTGGACGTTCTTCAAGAAGGAGATCTTAAAGTTGCAGGAGTGGGCCGTCCCCGTGTGCCGAAAGGTGAACTGGCGGGGAAGGTGACCAGCCTGGCTGAACAGAGAGCTTTTGCTGGAACTCAGGAGAAGAAAAAAAAAAAAAAAAGTTTATGACCTTCGGAAGAAGGGGCAGGCAACTCAGGAGGACTACAAGGATGTTCTGAGATCATGCAGGGAGAAAATTAGAAGAGACAAGGTCCAACTAGAATGTAATTTGTCTACTACTGTAAGAGACAATAAAAATGTTTCTATAAATACATTACCAACAAAAGGATGGCTAAAGAGAATTTCCATCCTTTATTGGATGCAGGGGGAAACATAGTGACAAAGGATGAGGAAGAAGCTGATGTACTTAATGCCTTCTTTGCCTCAGTCTTTAATAGTAAGACCAGTTGTTCTTTGGGTATTCAGCCTGGAAGACAGGGAAGGGAAGCAGAATGAAGCCCCCATAATCCAAGAGGAAATGCTTAGCAACCTGTTATGCCACTTAGACACAAACAAGTCTATGGGGCTGGATAGGATTCAACAAAGGGTACTGAGGGAGCTGGTGGAAGTGCTCAACAAGTAATTTTCAATCATTTATCAGCAGTCCTGGTAAACTGGGGAGCTCCTAGTTGACTGGAGGTTGGTAAATGTGATGCCCATCTACAAGAAGGACTGGAAGGAGGATCTGGGAAACTACAGGCCTATCAGTCTGACCTCAGTACCAGGGAAGGTTATGGAACAGATCATTCTGAGTGCCATCACACAACATGCACAGGACAACCAGGTAATCAGGCCCAGTCAGTATGGACTTATGAAAGGCAGGTTCTACTTGACTTAGTGGATGGGGGACATGTTGTGGATGTGGTCTACCTAGACTTTAGTAAAGCCTTTGACACAGTTTTCCACAGAATACTCCTGGGGAAACTGGCTGTTCATGGCTTGGATGGGTGTACTCTTTGCTGGGTAAAAAAAACTGTCTGGATGGCCGAGCCCAAAGAGTTGTGGCAAATGGAGTTAAATCCAGTTGGTGGCTGGTCACAAGTGGTGTTCCCCAGGGCTCAGTATTGGGGTCAGTTCTCCTTAATATCTTTATCAATGATCTGGAGGAGGGGATCGAGTGCACCCTCAGTAAGTTTGCAGACGACACCAAGTTGAGCAGGAGTGTTGGTATATGTCAAGTCCTCTGACTTCAGGCTGAAGAGCAGGAGAGCTTTTTGTTATGATTTGGGGTTTCCTAAACAGAGAAATAAACATATTTTGGTTTTGCTGCCTGAATACATCCCACCAAGTGGTCCAGAATGGCATAAATTTCTTAATCAGGTAATTATTTCTAACATTATTCAGGCAATCTGGAGGTTATTAAGGTATTGAGTGGTAATTGTCAATGGTCTAATCTCTTTTGTTTGCTTGAGGATTCAAACATCAATGTTCAACTGACATGCAAAGAACAACAGTGTCAGAAGTAGAACTGGACAAATCCAAAGGCAAATGAAATAAAACCTCGCACATGTACATAGTCTAAAGAAAATAAAGTGTTTTTGGAAGTGTTTATGATAGTGGAGAGGTTTGAATTATTACCACAGGAGCAACACAATTCTGAATGTGTGTTATACCAACATTAACAAAATCATTATGTGTTGATGCAACTACTGTCCTCTCTGACTTTTGTCCTGTGTTGCAGACTGAAGGACCCAGCCCTGCTGAGTCTTTACCATTATCCTTATTCCCAGGATGGTCATAATGGTACCTGAATGAGTTTCCCCCCCGCCCCCTCTGCAGTGGGCTGCAAGTGAGGGACTATTCCATGATTCTATGCCTAAAGGCAACTTATGATCGCTTTCTGTGGTGTTTTGGTAGAGTTAGGAGGAGAGTGGAAGAAAGTACATAGCTTCTGCATCCATGGCATCAGCAGGAGGCTGCAAGACCAGGCAGAGAAGTGGGAGAGGAAGGATTGTACTGGAGTAGGTGCTCCCGTACTGCAGTGGGGTAGTATAGTATCCCTATGTCTGTAGTGCTGCCCTTGTTTGTTTAGCCATTATGAAAACTTCTTGGGGTTTGGAACTGTCTGGTAAGGAAACAAACAGTAATCTGACTAGTCGTAGAGCTTGAAGTATTGAAGTATGACTACTGAAAGCATTAGTCACATCAAATACTGATCAGATAATCCCCAGAATGAAACACATGCATTAATCCTTTATCAAATGATTTCAAATCCAGGGGCTTACTGTCTTTCTTTGTTTTGAATTTACTCTCCCTGGCCCCTATTTCTTTGGATGGAATTCTTTCTGGCTCCAGTGAAGACCATATGACACTTGAAACTATGCAGTCAAAAACAGTGCATTGTTCTCCTCCTGACAAATCAGGACAGTTCAGTTAGACACACTCCTGTGAAACTTTTCGATCTGGGTTGAACAGCATGCTAGCTTATATTGCAAAGCCAGGCATAGAGCAAAGGGAGAAAGAAAATTTTTTTTTTTTTTTTTTTTTTTTTTGTGGGGGCTTTTGGGTTTTTTTGGGTTTGGTTTGGGTCTTTTTTGGGGGGGGAGTTGCTCCATCGTTTTCTTTTTTTTTTTTTTTTTTCCAGAAAGACTATTAATCACACTCATTCCCACCTTGTATGCAGATTGCTCCCAAGATCAAAACACAAATTACAGATGAAGAAATGACAATGGTTAGCTACCAGTCACGAGGTGACAAAACCAATTTTTTCAGAATGGTTTTCTCCAACCCAGCTACCGGGAAACCAGATGTCGACTTCCTTCTTGAGGTAACTGAAAGACTTGGCAAATATTTGTGATAAATAATCAAATAATCTCTTAACTTTATGAGGTACCTAAATACGGAAGTTGTTTCTGACTGTGTATTAGCTGACCATGGTATTAATCATTCTAAGGCTGGAAATAAACTCTCATTGTTGGTACGCACTAGAAGACACACAGAGGTTTTCACAGCACTTGGCTTATAGATTTATTTAATTTTTTTTTTTACTACTTCACAAAGTCTGAAATTTGATGTAGGATTCTTCCTCAACTAAGGGTTTGGGGTTTGGTTTTTTTTTTTTTTCACTATTTTGGAGGGATGTCTGAACAAACTTTAATTCCTGTGAACTGGTGTGAATCCTACCTTATTTTGGGGGCTGTTATTTACTTTCTTGTTTGATTTGGATCCAGTAGCAGGAACCCAGTGCTATAAAAATAGCATTCCCTCTTTCATCAGCAAATTGAGTATAACAGAAAGTCATAGCTTGAGAGACCTCAAATTGCAGCTTTCTTCCTTACAGTCAAGTTGAAACTTTGAAGCTGTGTTTGACTGTCTGATTGTTTTAGAGTACTCTTCCTTGTTTTCTGCTGCACTGCATCACATCTTAGTGGGAAATATTGTTGCAACTCATAGTTTGAATACTTCAGTTCTACTATGTTTTGTGATATACTCAGTCTGTGTTTTGCTCTTATCTGCAATACTGGTTGAGGCTTGTAACTTGTCTTGTGTGTCTGTGTTTCAGCATAAGAAGGTTTAAGACTTCCTTCCATGATTATTCAAATGATGTATTTTTTTTTTCCAGTCAGACTCTGCTCTAGCTACTATGTGGATGAGCAAAGGTGTGTCAGTTTAAAGCTACTAAGGGGCAGGGAGGGACTCACTGCACAGGGATTAGAGAGATTACCTTTCTCTTTATGTAGCATTAGAAATGCCTCAGAGCTTCATGCTGAGTTTAATGTCCAATTTTTGATATTTTCTTTCAAGAAAGACGTGGGCTACCTGGAGGTGAAGTGAAGGTCTAAGAATAGTTAGAAATCTTGAATATATGACTTATCAGAAAACATTGAAATAATTTAAGTTCTTTAGGAAAAATAAAACTGGAAAGAGGCACCATGATTATCTTGAAATAACTAAAAACCTTCTGCAAAAAAATGAAGTACAGTATATTCCCTTCATACTTCATTCAAGGAGGCTTCAGGTTCAAGATTAAGAAGCAGCTTTCTGATGGTAGGGACAACTGAGAACTAGAACAGGTTGATTTATAAAGAAGCAGAATCATCATCTGTCATTTAAAATTATTAAAACCAGATTAGCCAAAATTTTCCAGTAATTACGTATCTATACTTCATCTTGCCCAGGGGTGAGAAAGCACATTAGATGGCTAGAGGAACCTCAAGATGACTTATGTTGCATATGCACTTACCAGTAACAAGCAAGGAAAAGAAAGGAGGAGTAACCAGGTTGCTGGAATTGGAGGGAAGCTTTCCTGACTGGAGCATAGTCACCAACAAAGGCCTAGATTTCTGGTTGTCATAACTCACACACAAGTCAGAGCATAGAGTTCTGCAGACCTCGAAGTAACTTGTAAATTATATGTAAAAATGAAATTGCCCCCACCCACTGTACGTATAAAGTGGTGTGTGATTAGATCAGTTCAAATCAGTGTGTATATCCTTTAGCAATTTCTGGAAGAATTACTATAAAATATACTGTAGAAGGATATCTTGCAGTTTTCCAACATGCAGATTAATTGAGCTAAAATGGGTTTTCTCCTTTCTAATTTTTATTAAGTTGTGACCCTGGGAGCAAATTGAGTCTAATTCATTGTACAAGACAGTAAGATTTGATTAGATAATTTCTAAAGGGTTTTTTCCTCCCATTCAAGTATTTTCCCACTGTTTAATGTCTGTAGGGTTTGTAGAACACCTATGTAATTTTGCATTATACTATATTACTCTTTTTTTTTTTTCTCTGAGCCTTGAGCATTTCATGCACACGTAGGTAAAAGGGAATCTAATAAATGATGAAGCACAAAAGAAAAAATCACATCTGTATCTGAAATCTTTGTGTATCTCAGTTTCACACTTTAGTTAACTAAACAAAAAATGTAAAAGCAATGGACTGCAATGACAAGGGTTTTTTCTTGTGGTATGTGTGATTTGCAACTTTGTTAGGGCAAAATAGAAAATAGAGTAGAAAAACTGTCCATGTGAGTGCCAACAGTCTACTGCAGCAGGCAGTGACAATTAGCCCCTCAGTTTCCCTGCATCATTGAAACAGAAGAGATGAAGCTTTTCCTGAGAAATTCAGAAATGGTAGCAGCTGGGAGAATTGCTGTGACTCCTCTTTCAGCTCAAGGACCATCACCAGGAACGGGATTGCTCGGTGATTCCCTTCTCTTAACAGAAGGAAGCTTTCAGTTCCAATTCTGTTCCAATCACTTTTTCATGACCTGCTGGTTAGAAAGACCACAATATGTCATTGTGACTGATACCTCAGGAGGGAGGCAGTTCCAAAGATTGTTGTGCTTCAATTTGCTAAATCTTATGGACATGAATTTTCAAAGGAGCCTTATGCACTAGTGCTATAAATGTGATACATGTTCATTAATTGCCAGACAGCTACTGGCAGATAAAAAAGTGTCTGCTTCTCCCACTTGAGAAAACTGTGTATGTTCTTCTGTTTCAGGATCAAAAAGATGAAGAAGTAAAGTCTTGGTGTTGTTTTAAAAAGATAACTTTAATCAAGTGTCAAATGAATATCCAAAGAAGAGAAATATCAGAATAAGGCTATTGGAACTACTCATGTTCCCTCTCATAGTTGGACTTACATTGTCAGAATTGGTTAAAGACTTCCCAGCAGTATGGGCAAAATCAAACTTTGGTGATCCAAGACTGAAAGCAAAATATTGGAGGCTTTGTAGGGAGGAGAGATTGCCTTTCCTCTCTCTTTATTTTCAACTGGGCAAAAGTCGTCATGGTGACAGGAGCAGTGACAGGTGCAATTGTAGAATGAGGAACAAAGAAAGTATTGCTAAATTTAGTAGTCCAGAGTAGAACCATATGCAGCTGATCCATAGCTTTAATTTCTTTCTTGATTTTTTCCAATTATTTTCCAGAATAACTGTGAGACCAGTGCTTTGCTGCCCTTGAGAGCCCGGTCTTCTTCAGGCACGCTCCCTCTTCATTCCTAGTCTCTCTTCAAAATACCTTCTGCAAAACTTACAAATGTTAGCTGTCTTTTACACAACACAAAGTTATCTGCTGAGAAAACTTTCATTCCTCTCTTTCTCTTGTGATATATATCCAAATATTTCTCTTCAAGTTCATGTTTCACTGCTGCATGCTTATCTGAGGAGAATGTAGGAGTAGCCCTGTAGGGCAGTCTGTGTATTTCCAATATTGCCCCACTGAAGAGTTGCAAAGCATTGTCATTTCCCATGGCATTTGGTAGAAAGGTGTTGGAATACAGGTCTCTTTATTGTAGAATGATATGGCTGTTGGATTGCTTCGTTACATCTCCTTGTAATTATTAAAGTTACTAGGGCTGCCATTGTTTCTTTTTGGACTGTTACTTGCCATCCTCTTAAGTAGTGGTACATTCAGGATGTGCAGCATGCAGACACAATAGTTTAAATTACAAAATTTGTATTGTAAGGAAAAAACCAGTAGAACTGAATTATAGAAATTAACACTAACAAAATTGTGACCTGGAATGACCTACTTTATCCCCTGAGCACTGTTGTAACTATACTCTTCAAAAAAGTTTTCCAGGCTCATTTTAATTTATTCCATCAATACAGTTCCAACTACATTGTTTGGGACTTGATACTGGCATGATCTGGTTCTCACCCCTTAGGTGCTTTTTTTTTTCTGTACATCTGTACAACTGTAGATCTGTACAACTACTAGTACTACCCTTACTTTTTTTTTTTTACTAACCTAGTTACTTGTGCTTTAACAGCGAGAGAAAATTCAATTTACTGAAATAGACATAGAAAGCAAACCTTTGTTTTAACAACTAATTTAACTTAGATTTTTAACAGGAGATGCCTGAAAAATCAATGGGACAGATCACCCAGGGCCTGGAAAAAACTTATTGCATCTCTTACAGACCTACAAACAGTAAATCATTTTTAAACTGGTTTCCAAGTAAAGGTTTGGGTTTTTTCTATGCTGTTAAGTCCATGATTCTCTTAACTTGGATAGATTTCACAGCAAAATGCTGTTTCTTGTTAAAGAGGCAAAGGGTCTTTAAGGGGTCATTTCAATTTCTACAGGACCACTTGCTGGTTAATATGTGCATTTAGAATACAAAGGAAAATACTCTTTGTATGATGTGGGTTAGTGACAGTGATGAAAGACCAGTGGGATTCTTTTAAAACTGCTGACTCTTTTGTAAAAATGTGTAATGATTTGTGAAAATTGTATCAAGGGGTAACATTAAGCAAAGTCTTTCTAGCAGGCTCTCATCTGTCATTCTTAGGCACCAGTAAAAACCTAGTTTACTATCTTGCTTTCAATCTGAATTTCCACCTGCCTTTTTAAGCATGTTGATGTAGATGGTTCTAGTCCTGCTGTGAAGCCTGCCAGGCTATGCCTCTCACACTGAAGTTGTTCAAACTGCATCAGTGAACAGTAAAAGGGAAAGAAGAGAGGCTTTACAGCCCTACGGCCATTTTAAATACAGCTTGCATAGAGAATTGTATAGGCTTTAAATGTTACTTGTATCTTGACACAGCTTCATCTCTGTCAGGATGCTGTCAGCTTCCCTTCTCTTTCAACAGTTTGCATCTGCCCCGCAGCACCACTATTTCCATCCCTCTCTGTCTCCAGTTTCTGTCTTTTCTTTCCCACCTTTCCCATCTAACGCATGTGTCTGTGCTTCTGTTAAAGCCCAGCACCACTCTCTTTGCCCTTAGGAAAGGCAGACCCAGGCTGCCCTATAACATGCCCGAGTGGAAAAAGATCCTCTCATTTCACTTATGGCTTTGACAAGGTGATCTCCTGTCAGGCACCCTCATGGTCCAGGAGGAGGTTGCCATATTGAGGGGTGTTTGGTTTACTGTGCAAATGCAGTAGCACAAAAGAGATGTAGCGGGAGCCACCCCAAAACCCAACAGTCTATGACAGAACTGTATAAGCAGGACAGGAGAAACCACTTTTGGAGCAGTAGCTGTAGGGGGTTGAACCTCATCTTGTTCTCCAGTGTTATCAATGCTCTGGCTCATGTACTGTCAGTGTTGGGCTACTAACTCTACTGGAGTAGCTCTGCATAGCACAGGTCTTTCTCCAGACCCGAGAAATCTTTCTAGTTGTAAAAATTTCTGAGAGGAAATCTGTCTTATTAGAATAACTCCTGAACACCTCAGCTCAGGTCTGCAGAACACTTAAATTTAGCTGGACAAAGAGCTAGAACCAAGCCAGAAAGCAACTGGACTTCCTTGTAGGGAAGTCTCCTGCAAGAGTCAATCTGCTCAGGGAGGTGTTGTGACCAAATAGTTATTCTCATGGTTATAACAGCATCCAGTAAATCCAACAGGAACTGAGGTTGTGTTGGCCAGAGCAGCTAGCAGTTGAAACAGTTACAGTAAAAAGTGAGAGGAGAAATGGGGATGCAACAAGCAAAGCAATAGAGGTAAGTCAGGCCATTGGTCAGAAGAAAACAGACTTGAAGCAGCAATATGATTTTGGTAGTTACACAACTGACTACTCCAGAGGCCAGGCAGAAGAATAAACCTCTTCTGACCACAGCCAAATTCTTTAAAATCCTGTCAATGTGACCCTGGTATTTTGGCTCTATAATAATCTGATTGATAACCATCTGGTGATGGCCGTCAGCAGAAGACCGCAGTGCCCACGGGTATGTTATGTTGTGTGCAGACTGCTAATCTAGGCAGAGAAAAAGAGGTGCCACTGAAGACTGGTATCAGGCTTCAGTACAGACATATTCCACCACACCTATTCATGATTCCTCAGAAATATGTGAGAAGTGGGGCCACGTGTTTACATGTGTATGCTCAACATCTGCTTCCATGCAATTTGCAAAGACCACTGGAACTGCTGGCAAACAGCAAAGTTTTGGCTGGGAATGCTGGTATGAAGGGAGATATGAAGTGTATATGAGAGTATGTGGAAAGAAAATGTGCTAAGAATGTCTGTAAACCATGGAAATTTCTTCCAGATAATTGATTTCTGGTTTAAAAAAAATAATCTTATTTAAAATCTGGTTTATATGTCAATGTTTTTGCCCTTTGGTTAGCCACTGCACATCAGGCTGACTGCTAGCTTTCAGTCTTTCCCGATTTGCAACGGACTGAAATAATGGCGGGGGGGGGGGNCGGGTATTTTTTCCTTCTGATTCCAGTGCTCATTTGTATTCTGTCCTTAAAAAGCTTTTTAATGCTGTTAAGCCCTCTCCGTACTCTAAGTTTGAGACTCGTGTGAACAATTCTAATCATCGGTGTTTGGTACCTTGGAATACACAAGACAAAATGAGCTATTCAAAAAACTACCCGATGAACCCTGTAATCATCATAGTGGATTTTATTACAGTACATCCTTAAGCTGTGAGAAAAGCTGGCAAGCCATTACATTATTACTTGAATTAGTAGCTGAGTAGATTTCATTTGCTCCTAAATGCCAATTGTAAAACAAAAAGTGGATTCGTTCTTCTCTCTGCCTGTAACTAGGCTCATTAATCTCAGTAGGGTAGGACTACAAAGGGCCTGTTCAAAGGAATCATACATGCTGTTAAAAACATGTGAAAGTTTTTGTCTACCCCGTGGGAGAGTTCACATAATTCTTCTTTTTGGCCATTTATGTGTAATGTTCCAATGCTAATTTTGAGCAAACTAATTCAGCTCTTCTGTAATTCAGTGCATGAAATCCAAAATGTTTGGGGTTTTTTTTCCCAAAAGCCTGCATTTTCAGTAATATTGTAAATTTACAGTATGATTTTTCCACTCAGCTAAATTATTCCAACAATAAAATTTGGAACATCTGCCCTAAAATGAACATTTCTATTTAAAAAAAAGAAAAACTGAATAAAGCTATTTGCAGAGTACATGCTATGACTGAGATGAATAGAGACTACAGGCCAGTCAGCCTCACCTCCATCCCTGGAAAGATGATGGAACAGCTCATTCTGGGCGTCATCTCAAGGCATGTGGAGGAAAAGAAAGCTATCAGAAGTACTCAACATGGATTCACCAAGGGGAAATCATGTCTGACTAATCTGATGGCCTTCTATGATGGCATGACTGGATGGATAGTTGAGGGGAGGGCGGTAGATGTGGTCTACCTTGACTTAAGCAAGACGTTCGACACTGTCTCCCACAGCATCCTCATAGGGAAGCTTAGGAAGAGTGGGTTAGATGAATGGACAGCGGTGTGGATAGAAAACTGGTTGAAAGACAGAGCTCAGAGGGTCATGATTAGGGGCACAGAGTCTAGTTGGAGGTCAGTGACAAGTGGTGTTCCCCGGGGGTCAGTACTGGGTCCAGTCCTCTTCAATATATTCATCAATGACCTGGATGAGGGGATAGAGAGCANAGTGTGGCCAGCAGGTCGAGGGAGGTCCTCCTCCCCCTCTACTCTGCCCTGGTGAGGCTGCACCTGGAGTACTGTGTCCGGTACTGGGCTCCCTGGTTGAAGAAGGACAGGGAACTGCCTTCCTACTAGGGCTACAAAGATGATTAGGGGATTGGAACACCTCTCTTGTGAAGAAAGGCTGAAGGATTTGGATCTCTTCAGTCTGGAAAAAAGGCGGCTGAGGGGGGACCTTATCAACACTTACAAATACTTAAAGGGTGGGTGTCAGGAGGATGGGTCCAGGCTCTTTTCAGTGGTGCCCAGTGACAAGACAAGAGGTAATGGGCACAAACTTGAGCACAGGAAGTTCCACCTAAACATGAGGAGGAACTTCTTTACTTCGAGGGTGGCAGAGCACTGGAAGAGGCTGCCCAGAGAGGTGGTGGAGTCTCCGTCTCTGGAGACATTCAAAACTGCCTGGATGCGTTCCTGTGCAACCTGCTCTAGGTGACCCTGCTCTGGCAGGGGGGTTGGACTAGATGATCTCCAGAGGTCCCTTCCAACCCTATGATTCTATGACACACTTTTGTGCTCAAACACCAGAAGTGGTCATAAAACTAGATTTCATCTCAGATTGCAAAAGTAAGTGATGGCTTTGGGTTCTTCCACTTTTGGAGGTGTTGGAAGCTGGGGGGCCTTTCTGGCAATGGGGTGTAGGAATCCTGGTTGCTAAAGTAATTCTGAAATCCCACCTATTGTCAGTAGTCAAAAAAAACCCAACCAAACAAAAAACACCTTACAGAAATAGATAGTGAGCATTACTTGGAATTTTAATCGGGGAATACAATTCTCACTGGTATTGCAACAGTATTTAAGGAACAATTTCCAGTGAGTGGTTTAATTTTGTTGGTTTGTTCATCAATAACAGAGTTCAGTGCTTTCACACTGTTGATCAAACCATCTGATAGTAATTAAACTACTCTACATAGCAGTTTCTAAGATGTTACGACTTTCAGAGGCTGAAACAAGGCAGTTCTGAAATAAAATTATAAGTCTGACATAAAACATTAATGGAGGCAAGGAGCTTTTCTCTCGTGTTTCTCATTACACCTCCAGAAGGACCTTGGATTACCAAATGAAAATTAAGTTGTTAATGAGCTTGTTTAACTTTCATTGAGTCTATTTTAGTGGATTTGTTGTTAAAATAATAATAAAAAAGCAATGTGATTAGATTTCCTAGCATTAAACCTCTTCTTTTTTATTTTATTCTTGCTAGAATTATCTTGAAAAGAAACGATGCAGCGCTCTGAACTCCGAAGTCTATTTCTGTATGTGCAGATGTCATTTTACTGCCCTTATTTAGCAACTGCTACTTCTGCCAGAGTCCCACCTCGTTCAGGACATGACTGGGCCATTGAAGTGATGTTTGTGACAACTCTCACTTCTTCCAGAAACCTCATATTTGAGAGATCACATGAGATATCTTGCATCATGTCTTCATCTACTTTGCGGGACAACGCAGGGGAGATGAAGAATCCTTCCCTGTTCTGTGTCCCCGGTTCCCTTGGTGCACAAGGGAATCAAGGAAAGATCAGTGTCAATGCCTAAAAAAGTGCGGTGCAACGGTGGGACAAAACTGAGGCTAACTGCCATATGCTTGCAACTTTGCCATGATGTTGCTCACTCCTCTGTCTCCTCACGATGCTCCTGCAGAGGCTGGCTGTGGGGGCACAGGGTGTATTTGGGGTAAGCAAGGGGTTGGGGGGTGTCCCCAGGGTAGTGCTTATGCTCTGCCCTGGGGTGTGGGGAGCAGCATGCCTAAAGCAGAGATATCTCTGGTGTGTTGCTAGAAAAGGGGGACAAGAGAGAGCTCTTCCGGCTCTTTGCCTCACCTTGTGGTTTAACCACAGCTGGCAGCTAAACACCACAGAGCTGCTCACTCACTCCCCCAAGTTGGGATGGGGGAGAGAATCAGAAGAGTAAAGGTGAGAAAACTTAGGGGCTGAGATAAAGACAGTTTAATAAGTAAAGCAAAAGCCGCCCACACAAGCAAAGCAAAATAAGGAATTTATGCATTGCTTCCCATCTACAGGCAGGGGTTCAGCCATCTCCAGGAAAACAGGGCTTCATCATGCATAACAATTACTTGGGAAGACAAACACCATCACTCCAAATGTCCCCCCTGCCCTTCTTTCTTCTTCCCCCAGCTATATACGCTGAGCATGAAGTCATATGTAGGGAATATCCCCTTGGTCAGTTGGGGTCAGCTGTCCCAGCTGTGTCTCCTCCCAACTTCTTGTGCATCCCCAGCCTGCTTGCTAGCTGGGGTGTGAGGAGCAGAAAAGGCGTTGACTCTGTGCACGCACTGCTCAGCAGCGGCAAAGCCATGCCTGTATTATCAACACTGTTTCCAGCACAAATCCAAACCATTGCCCCATACAAGCTGCTATGAAGAAAATTAACTCTACACCACCCAAAACCAGCACACATGGGCAGACCAAGTCCCAGTCTCAACAGGGACAAAATAATGGTGACTCTTTGCATGGAGCTGGAGCTTGGGCCACAGCAGTAAACATTCATATGGAGAGGGCCTTTTGGCCTCCGCTGCAGACAGCAAGGATAAAAGAGGTGATAGATGGCTGTTATGCTATAGGCAACTCACTTCTGAGCGCTTTGCATCAGCACATTGAAGCATGGCACTGGGCCTGACTTGATTTACTCGACTTGGTGCAAGCCCAGGCTGGGGGATTATCTTTGCCCTGTGTGGCTTACAAACAAAATAGGTAGTAAAAAGGGTTGGATGCAAGACCAGCATCAGTCTTTGGCTGATCAAAGAATAGCACCTGGATCCTTTCGCCTTCTGGCGCCAGGCAACAGAGCTCCTTATGCCTCCAGGGTCTCATAATGCTGTAGTTGCTGCAGGACCTGTGGCTCAGCGTCCCATGGCACTCACCAACTTGGACAACCTAAGTTCATACTGGAGAACATACAGGAATTCAGTCCTCCAAGAGGCTGTTTCCTCTGCTTACAGCCATTAACCCTCACAGCTGACTTTTTTTGCCTGCAGTGTGGGAAGAAGGGGGAAGTTTAATGTCAGTTTTCTAGATGTATTTTTAGTTATGGTCTCTCTGTCTGTAGGTACCTAGCGTATCCTCAAATGCTGCACAGAAAACACCAAGTCAGGACATAAAGGTTAGCTAGATAAAGATGGACTATTGCATAAGAGGTCAGTCTTAGAAGGTTAACAGTATTATTTAAATGTCATCCAATTTAAGTAAGACATAATGATGGCTACAATGTTGTGATATTCATGCACCTCTCAACTTTTGTAAACTATACATAATACATATGGGGAGACTGACCCTATTATTTCAATGATAATTGTATTAAATTTCACAGGACTTCATTCGCCCTAGTTCTGGATACAACTGGATCATAATGTTTGCCCTCAGATGATGCTGGAAAACTTCAGGACAGTAACACTGTCCCTCATTCCACCCTCCCTTGTCTTCTGCAGGACCAGGTTGGGAATTGAAGACTTCACCTGCATCAGACAGTACTGTCAATAGTCTTTAACCCTTGGCCTTCCCAGGAACCCACTGCTGTCCTATTAGTAGGTATTACCATTATAGTTCTTTCCATAGGGAGCTAAGAAGTTCTTAGAATACAGTTTCCCTTTCTCATGAGTCTAAGTAGAGTATATATAAATATATATCCATTTATATAGGTACACATGTGTATATATATGTGCATATATACATATATGAATATAAGAACTAGGAGCAATAATTAATACAACTGGTTATCATTTTCCCCTATGTTTTAGGTAATTGCATTAGTCTTGAGATATTCTTTTCTTTGTTCTAAGGCATAAAAATGGCCTGCACTTTGAGTGAGCTAGAGGAGAAGAAAGAGAAAGGAGCAGAAGTAAATAATGGTAATACTAACACACACACACCTTCCCCCTCTCCATCCACTTCTTTTCCAACTAGCTCCACTACTGAGTATGTAACAGGTGCAGAAACCTTGCTGATAGCTTAAACGAACATATGGCAATGAAATATTGTTGGAATGGTATTCACAACAAACTCTCTCTTTTTAAATTATGTGTTAGCATCACTTAGGTAAGTTGCATGTCCACAACAGTGCACAGGAAATAGGTGTCTGAAAGGGATCACAGCATACTCAGCACCAAGATGCTGAGATGTTCTTTTCTTTTTTGCATGAATATTCTAGTCCATACAGAAAAATCTATTTATTTTTTTTTAGTGTCTGCATTTTATCTCTGTAACTCCGACTACATCTAGTCCTTGACTAGTTTAAAAATGTATGCTCATGGTCCTGGGATTGCCTGCAACTGCCTGTATCAAAACGCAGATACTTTGCCAGCAGCTAACCAGCTTTTAATTAATGCATTTGAGCAGTGTCTGCTGACAGTTCCTCCCTTGCCATTTAAAGTTATGCATATTTTATTGGAAAAACACTCTCCTTGCTGTTCATTAGTCAACAGTGATTTATGACGGATGTGAGTGTCTGTGACAAATACACAGCTCCCGATTAGAACTGACACAAAGTTTGTGCCTACTCAAATAGAGGAGTTTTGGGAATTTGGCAGTGCATTTTTTTGTTTTCACGTGAATACATTGGCAATAGAACTGAAGAGATTAAGCTTCTTTGACCGTGTAACATTTGGGGTGATTCCCTGCAGGCAGCCTGTCTGGCAGAGGATTGCAATACTGGCCAGTTTCTTCATTTAAAAGGGAAGGCTTGGAGCAGGATTGCTGGTTGCTAGTTACAGGGCACTCCTGCACTTCCTGCAAGCTCCCACATGGTGGCAGAGACAGCTCACGCTAACAAACTTCTTCCTCCGGCTGCAGGTGGAAGAAAACCTGACAATTCCGTATCTGGAAACGTTCTACTAACTAGCTATGGGATTGTGGCAAGCGTGCAGGGGCGCTGCCTTTGAATGCCATCCTCTCTGTGCCTTCTGGATGCTCCAGCTTCTCCTTGCAGGTACGTAACACCGATGCTAGCTTTCTTGGGACAAATTTGCTTTCAAAAATGAAATGTTAGCATTGCTTTCTATACAGCACCAAATTTTCCTTTCTCCTTGTTGAAGTTTTTAAACCTTAGCTGCTTTCTTACAGTTTGTGCTGTTGCTCTGTGAATGATGTCAGCAAGCAACATGGAAAAGAAATGAGAAAAGAAACTTCT
Source organism: Stercorarius parasiticus (assembly GCA_013396915.1). Classification (NCBI taxonomy): domain Eukaryota; kingdom Metazoa; phylum Chordata; class Aves; order Charadriiformes; family Stercorariidae; genus Stercorarius; species Stercorarius parasiticus. Next base: position 138,230 of record VWZL01005074.1, read on the forward strand.
CTAAGTTTCTAGCAGAGGAAGAGAAAATTTACATCTAATCCTCTAAAAGTTGAGATGTAGGACAGGCATGAATGCGTTGTATGTAGTCTCAAAAGACTTCACATCAACAGGAGCTGGCATTCATTCACTTCTTTGCAGTGTCGCTGTGTACTTATGCTATGGCACAAAGCAAACATTGCACATCACCAGTCTTGCATGCTAAGTGTATTTTGTGGGTCTGTCTGCAGCCATCCCTCAATGGTGAAGATCTTAAGGCTTGAGAATATATAAATTCATTTCCTATATCTTTCTCAGCAGTGGGAGAAGAAGGTGATGTACAGAAAGAGAAAAAGAAGGTCACTAAGAAGTAAAACTTGAGCTCCTAAGAGACTTTCTTTTGGACTTCATGATCTTACACCACAGGCCTGGTTTCCACCAATGTACCTATGAGGACAGTTTGAGAATAGGTTGTGGAATTTATGACGTTGTCTTGTGCTGTACAAAGTGCCAGTAAAAAAAGACCGAAAATTTCTGCATCTCTCCTTGAGGTGTGAAATGCCCCATCCTTCCCCTGCATCTCCTCTTCTCTCTGTAGTCCTTATGTTAAGGAAATAAACATTAGTTTGTTTCTTGCCCAGAAAGATCTTGATCTCTGGTACATTTATGAGGGAAGAATGTCTGGCCGTGCTCTTGGGTTCTTCTATACACCTGTGAAGTCACCAAGAGCAGAATCTGGACCTGGTAGGGGTTTTGTACCAGCTTTGCTCAGTCATCTCCCACCCCAAGAGAAAGAGGTGTTAATGCTCCTGCCTGCTTGTTCCTGCCACTTGGCCCTTCATCAGGAAGGTAAGGACATGTTTCCATCCATCCTACTGAGCCCACTGCCACACAGGCCCTTGGGACAGTCATCCTTGTTCCACGTGATGGTAATGATAGAGGGAAAAGGCTGAGGAGAACAGGGATGGTGAAAGAGAGGAAAGAAGAAACATCAAACACTTGATCAAAAATGAGTACAAAAAGGCAGAGTACCAAAAACCCCACCATCAAAACAATACTGTGACACAAAGGAGAGGCTGAGGAGAATCTTTGTTCTTGCTGGATTTTTGGCATCCTTCATGTGGTTTCATTTCACATGAAATATTCATGTGCCTAATAATGTGACTTATTGGTGGCTAAGTAGCTATCTTTCCTTCCAGGAGAGACTTTTAAGGGTTAAAAACTTGAAAATATTTCTAAACTGCTAATTAAAAAAATAAAAATTGAATCAATCAAACTGTTCTGATTTTGAAATATTTTTCCATTGCATTTTTTTCCAGTATTAATGAGCTGAAATGTCTAGACAAGAAGTCACAGGAAAATAAAATATTTCCTTTTGAAACTGAGATACTGGGACATACAAACTGGGGGTGGTTTTTTGGTTTTTGTTTATTTTTAAATCCCTGTATAATCTAGAGACTCATTAAAAGTCATCTTTTCCCATCACCAATTCTGTCAACTCTACTAAAATTGTTTTGGCAGCAAATAACTGACCAGCTCTACTTAATTAACACCATGAGTCAGTTTAAGATTCCCCTGTATTTTTGATGCCCATAGTGCCTTAAAAAGCACGATTGTTTCTGACACCTCTCTGAGTAGGACGAGTGGCACTTTCAGAATACCCTGCTCTGCTGAACACCTTTGTATCAAGAAGGAATCACAACACACCTGGACTTGTATGCCAGGTTTGGTTTGCTTGGCTGGCAGGCTGATGGGTGATATCTTTTCACCTAAAGCATGTGCCTGCTTTACAGAGACATATTAGTACTTGATAAATGTGGAAGTCCCTGGACTCAGATATAGAGAGCAGCTGACAAGAGGGAAAGTGCATTCTAACAACTGCTGTGATTTAATGAACATTGGGCAGTTGAGCTGCTACTGGAAGGGATCAAGCAATCATTTTATATGAGAAGTCACTGTGAACTTCCCCACTTTGCTCAATCTAAGGCTCAATAAAAATCTTAATCCTTGAATATTCAAGGGGGCAGGTTGGCCTCCTAAAAGGGGAGTGAGGAAACAACTTTGTGATTTTCTGCACTGAACAGCTGTCTGTTCCTGCTATTCTGGGCAAGAACAACACTGTCTTTACAAAAGTAAAAACTGGCTTAATATAAAGCCTTGAGATAGATACATTTTTTCCAATTAACTTAGTACGGTCACACAGGAGGTAACTGCCTTGTTCCTTCCCCATCTGTGGGAGAAGCCAAACACCAATATTGGTGTTAATGCTTCTAAGTTTCTGAGAGACACTTAAGTAACACTCTGGTTGGCTAAATTAATACCTGAATGGCATTAAATCATTAATTTCAGTACTTGTATAAGTTATGGTGAGCACAAACTGAAATGAACAAACATAATATAGTTAAGCAGGGGGCATTAAAAAATTCAAAAACAAGCTAGCTTAATGTCACATCCCACTCTCAGTAAAGAGGGGGGTTAAGTGACTTCAGATTCATAAATTCTCAACGGTGTGGACTAAGGTGAGATAAATGTCAAGGTCCATATAGAAACATTTATTAGCTTACCAAAATGGTTAGTATAGGTCTTAACAAATCCACAATAATTGGTTAGGTATATAACAAATTACAGCGAGTGGTGGGGTATACATACTGTTAGTTATACAACAACTTATGGCAAGCAGTACTTAAGGTCGTTACTTAACAATTCTAAGAGAAAAGAAAAACTGAGGGATAGAGAAAGGAAAAGACAGAGAAAAA